>JAVJIF010002061.1:0-327510 GCA_038442645.1 Agave tequilana | reverse complement strand
CACTCTCCCAATGCGTTCTCTTCAGAGGAGATTTGGATGAGCTCTACTTATTTGTCAACTTTACGTTGAGTCTCTCTACTTTGCCTTTTGTTTTCTTAATTTCAATCTATGCTCCTTTAGCTTTATCCTCTTCAAACTTTCAATGTATCGGGTCATTTCATCACATCAGCTGCATCATGTGGCAAAGCATCTTCATCTTGCATAAAGAAACACTAATATGATTAGATAAAGACTTGCAATTATTCAAACTTGGTGATTCATCAAGTATGGTATCTTCAATAAATTATTCCATCGGTGTCTTATTAAAAATGTAGATACTCAAGTCAAGTTTCTTTCTATTGAAAGGAACTCTAGTTTTGAGTATAACTTTTTCAATTTCAGGTTCTTCACTACTTACTAGGCGATCTGGAGGATGTTCTGGAACAGGAGGTCAGCTGTCTAGCCAAAAATTCGGTTGCGTAGCTGAACTTTGATCTCTGTTGGTGTTGAAATATTGGGTGCAGATTCCTTTATTCTCCTCTTCCTGGGTCATGGTATTTGTTTCTTGTATCTTCTATACTGAGATAGAATTTTCCTCATAATTAGAGAACCACTCGAGTTTCTCTTTGATGCTTGATTCATCTTCCTCATGCTCTTAGGGATCTTCTTCGGTAGTTTTGACAATAAAAGTGCATATAACAGTTATTAATTTGGATGTAAAGATTTTCAATGACAATCTTTTGATTAATGAAAGATGAGTACCATAAATATTGAACACGGCCCAAATTGATCGCGAGCTTCTTCCAATTAGTACTTGTTTTCTCTAAGTTGATCCAAGATAGTTGCCTCTGTGAAAGTAAGTGTAATTTTATTGAGAGCTTCCTCCAACTTGGACTTGAAATCCATAGACTTAAATAAAAAGAAAAGGAAAAATTAAAGATAAAGATAAATTTTCAAAGTAAAACTAGAATCAAACAGTATTAATATTAATAAAGATAAATAGTCCCCGGCGATGGCACTAAAACTTGATATTGTGAATTGACAAGTGCACCAATCATTTACAAGTAACAAAGTGATAGAGTAGAGTGTCAAACCCACAAGGATTGTTATCTTATTAAGCACTAAAAGTGTATTGATCCAAAGTTTTATTTGAAAGAAAGATATTTATTGAAAGTGAAATAAACAAAAAAGTTGTTGGTTATGGATAGAAAAATACTAGGGCAATTAATTTTAACAATTAGTAATCTGAATTAATAAGCTGATTGTGCTAGTAACTACATACTACTCATGTTAATAATCTAAGGTCCTTATCTTAATTAATATTCTCTCTCGAGTAATATTAATTCTAACCTCTAATATAAGAACCTATAATCTCTCGATTTAGTAGATTTACACGTTAGAGGAAGTATTGAGCATGATGGATCTTTATAATATGATTGCATAACTTCTTCGTCTAAACATGTCAAGTTGTAATTCATTTTTCTATGATATTATACTAGATCATCTCCTCTCGGTCTCAAATCTAGTAATTAATATAATTGTGTACATCAACTAATTACTTGAGAACGAAAATAGAAACTTAACACGATAAGAATCCAACATGAAGAATAAAGTAGTAAAATATAACTAACACAAAGCAATAAGATTAAACATATAAATTGCCTACATCAATGCCCTAACTATGGAGATTTAGTTCATGATAAAGAAATTGCAAAGAAAAAAATAAATATGATTTCTATCTTTATATAGTAAATTAAAAGATAAAGGGAAAAGATAACACCAATTTGAGGATCACGTCTAATCCTTAATCGTTACTTCTCCTCTGATCTTCTTCTTCTAAAGCACCGAAATTTCTTCTCCAAAAGCCAGAATTTTATATAAAAAAGAGAAACTAAAATTAAATTATAGAACTTCTTCCTATGTCTTTGTTATTCAATTGTGAGAGATTACAGCTCTTTATATATACCTTAGAGCCAATTACAATAATAGAAACATTAGGACTTCTCATTCGATCTCAATATGGTGTGACAATCCAATTCTGAATTGGACTACAATCAGTTGCAGTTGATCACTGAATATGGGATAATAAACTTCTGAATTAGTAACCATTGCTGTCATCAAAATTGTAACCCTTTAAGTCCTCTTTTTATAGCATCTTGAATTATCAGATTTAGATTTGTGTACCAAACGTTATGATCAAAATGCTAAAAAGTGTACAGTTTGAATCTGTTATCGATTCTCTGTTGAATAGTGGACGGTTGCATAGCCGAAAATTCGGCTGGCAGTGAATGTTTGTCTAGATTTGAACTCAAATTTGGTAGATACTTGCATATATTGTGCAGTCTCTATTGGCAAGTCTTTTATCTCTAAATGTCTGTATCTTGAAATATATTGCTGCAATTATCAATTTTTCACTTTTTCAACTCTTTTCTCTAATTTTTACTCTTGACCTAATTTCTGTATAAACATAAAAAAAAAACACCCATGTAGTATTAAATGTGTAATAAAAGATGTATAAAATGATACAGAATATATATGATAATCACACATATCAGCCATTGTAAGTTCTATACAAACAAATTCATCTTGTGATTTTTGTGGAGGGGGTCATGACTGGTAACAATTTTGCCTTCGAGTAAAATGAGCAAGTCAACTATATCAACAACTAATAGAGGTTGAACAACCTCTACTCCAACACGTACAATCTAGGATGGAGGAACCACTCAAATCTGTAGTAGGGATCAACATGAAAATGAACTTTCAGCCACCGCAACCGCAACAATAACAACAATGCCAACAATAAAGAGATAAGAAAGCAGGCTGGGAGAAGCTGTAGTGCAACTTGCAAACAACACAACACAATTTCAAAAGAGCACAACAAAATCCATACATGCTCTGAAAGTACAGATGAGCCAGATGATTGCTGCACTAGCCAAAAGCCGCAAGGATCATTTTCGAGCAACATCGCGAAGAATCCAAAAGAGCAAGTAAACGCAATAACCCTACGGAGTGGAAGGCAACTGAAATAAGAACAACCAAGAAATACTGACGCATAAATCTCAAAGAGGCCAAAGAGAGCAACAAAGATGAACAGAAAAAGCCAGACGAGAGCATATGCCAGAAGATGGCGTATCCGCCGTCTGAATGGCTAATCTGCCATCCAGAAGCTGAACCAGAACCAAAGCCAGAGCCAGAGTCTGTAAGGAAAGCACCAGTAAAGCCCTATGTTCCACCAGTTTTATTTCCCTAGAGGCTAAGGAAACAGAACACAAATAAGCAATTCTCTTAATTCATAAATATGTTTAAGAAACAGCATATCAACATACTTGTTGCGGAGACCTTAGCAAATATGTCAAAGTACGAGAAGTTCATGAAAGATATTCTGAGAAATAAAAATAAGATCAAGGATCATGACACAGTGATATTAAATGAGAAGTGCAGCGCAATTTTTTAAATAAAATGCCTCCTAAGTTAAAATATCAAGGGAGATTTTCTATACCATGCACAATTGGAAATAGTCATTTTGAAAAAGCTTTATGTGATCATGGAGATAGCATTAACCTTATACCTTTATCTATTTTTAGAAAACTAGGCTTAAGAGAAGCAACACCAACAACATTCTCACTCCAACTGGCAATTAAATTTATCAAATATCCATGAGGAGTGATTTAAGATGTACTTGTAAAAGTAGACAAGCTCTACTTACCAGCAGATTTCATTATCCTCCATATGGAGGAAAACAAGAAAGTACCCATTATCTTAGGTAGATCTTTCTTAACTACTGGTAATACATTAATTGACATCCAGCAGGGCAAATTGACTCTCGTGTGCAGGACGATGAAGTTATTTCAACGTCTTCGAAATAATAAAGTACCCAATGGACAATGAAGATTGTTTCCGCATTGGTGCGGTGGATAAGCTTAATAAGGAAGATATTTCGAGAAGGACACCCACATTACCATTGGAGGCATGCATCACCCACTCCGACAGAAGCACAACGAAAATTCAAGCCAGATGAGAGTACATAGGATACTTGGAGGCCACAACAGGATTTTTGAAAGAAGAAGAGTTTATGAAACTGAAATATTTGCCATCTACACTAGTGTCTTTCATATAAGATCCATCTAAGATTGAGCTTAAGGAGTTACCATCTTACTTAACGTATGCATTTTTAGAAGATAATTCTACAATGCCAGTCATTATTTCCTCTTCTTTGACAGGAATAGATGAAAAAAATTGCTGAGAGTACTAAGAGACCACAAAACAACATTGAGATAGACGATTGTAGACATTAAAGGTACAAGCCCCTCAATTTGCATTCACAAGATATTGATGAAGAAGAATTAAAACCTTTAATTCAACCACAATGTCAACTAAATCCAGTACTGCATGAGGTGATATGAAAAGAAGTTCTTCCGTAGCTGGATCAGGTATAATCTACCTTATTTCTAATAGTGCATGGGTTAGTTCAGTTCAAGTAGTCCTAAGAAAGGTGGTATAACTATGGTAAATAATGATAATAATGAATTGATTCCTACTAGAACAATAATTACTCATAAATTTTGTATATTTTACATCATATTCTCACATTTAATTTAAATAAAACTCTACTATTTAACTTTCTCTTTGTTTATTAGTGTGCAGGTTATTTATTAATTATTTAAGGAGAAGAAAAAACCGAAAAGCCTAAAGATTCTAATTAAATTTGGAGTCAAAATCAATTATTTTTTAAGCAAGAGAAGAAACTAATAATATTTGAATAACCACTTTTCAAATCACAATTCTGAGAATATAACTAAAGATGACTGGACGAGGAAAAATTGCAAAAGAGAAGGCAACATCACCCGACCAGATAAAGCCATGCTTTCTCCTGGATTGCCATGAATATGCGGCAATCCTGGAGCGGTTGGCTTCGCGTTTTGGAGTGCGACTCTGATTCCTCATATCCCTGGGTGTTCTCATATAAATATCCTATTGGAGGCAGAGACAGGGATATCCATGCAGAGATCAAAACTAAGATTTTTTTAGTTTAGTTTAGGTTTTTCTTTTATTTTTTGTTTCTTTGTAATTTAGATTAGAGAGAGTTATAAGAAATAGAGAGAGTGGACTCAAGGGTGACAATTGATATAAGTTTCTCCTTTCTCTTATTGTTTTTCTATTTAATCAAAAATTATTTTTATATTATTCATGTGTATTTTTCTTCATGGTTTAATTTTATTAACCTTCTGGAGTACTTTCTTCTCTTTTGATTTCTAAATTAATATGAATCTTAGGGCATCTGAATAGCCTTGTCACTGCGAGTACCACCGATAGCTCATGATGATGGATTTTCTCTTTTTTACTAATTTATGCTTGCTCTTTAATTTTTGATGAAATAATGTGGATGAGAATCAAGTTTCTTTTTATGAGTTATGCGTTGATTGCCTTCAATTCAAAGTGAACCATTTTCAAAGATCTAAGATTAGACAATCCTCTGAAGAGGTAAGTAATCTTGTTGGAACACTTAGTAGATTTTAGCTATGAATTTTTTTCCTTTTAATTCTCTTTAAAAATCAAAAATACAAACTTATCCTTTTTATTTCTTCTTCATATTTCCTCTTCTAACTTACATCATCTTTTTTTTTTTATCTTTTTCAAAGTAAAGAAGAATAACTTAATAATTTAGTGATTAAAAATATACCAAAAAGCATGCATCACATCCCTCCTTCTGGATAGCCACTGCTACCGCGCGGTTAAATTGTGAGAAGTCAATGAAACATTTTCGATTGCAGATAACATATTTCCATACTCTCGATTTTTCCCAATCAAACAACCACAGGATGGAGGGTTTGTATAGATTGTAGGAAATTAAATCAGGCCACTAAAAAAAGACCATTTTCTCTTTCCTTTCATAGATAAAATGTCAGAGAGACTTGCGGGATATGCATTTTATTATTTCTTAGATGGGTATTCTGGGTATAATCAAATTGCAATAGCCCTAGAAGATCAAGAGAAAATAACTTTTACATGCCCATATGGAACTTTTTCTTACAGAAAATGCCATTTGGTTTATATAATGCACTCGCCACTTTTCAAAGATGCATGCTAGTAATATTTGACGATATAATTTAAAATTTTATTGAACTTTTTATAGACGATTTTTCTGTTTTTGGTTCCTTTTTTGATATATGTTTGGCTAACTTAAAACTTGTCTTACTACGTTGCAAGAAAGCAAATTTAATGCTCAATTAGGAGAAATGCCACTTCATGGTCAAAAAAGAATTTTACTTGGCCATAGAATTTCGGAAAAAGTTATAGAGGTGGATAAGGCAAAAGTAGAGGTTATTGAGAATTTGCCACCACCAACAAATGTGAAGGGCGTATGAAGTTTTCTTGGACATGCTGGTTTTTATCGACAGTTATAAGAGACTTTATTAAAATCGCTAAATTCTTGAAAAATTTGTTAATGAAAGATGTACTGTTTGATTTTTCTAATGATTATTTGCAAGCATTCGAGACGCTAAAGAAGAAGCTGACAACTGCCCAAATCATTGCAGCACCTGGCTGGAGCCTACCTTTCGAGGTTATATGTGATGCATGACTTTACTATAGGAGCTGCCTTGGGGCAGAAGCGAGGTAAGGATTTTCAAGTGATTTATTATGCAAGCCGTACATTAAATGATGCCTAATAGAATTACACCACAAAAGAAAAAGAATTACTTGCAATAGTCTTCTCCTTTGATAAATTCTGTTCATACTTAATTGGGGCAAAGGTAATTATGTTTAGAGATCACTCAGCCCTCAAGTATGTGTTGAAAAAGAATGATGCAAAGCTAAGGTTGATACGATGGGTGTTTTTACTGTAAGAGTTTAATTTGGAGATAAGAGACAAAAAAGTATGGAGAATCTTGTTGCCGATCACCTTTCAAGGATAGAAAACAATGGAGAAGAACAATCAATGCAGAGCCCAATAGATGATTCTTTCCAAATAAGTCTCTATATGCCATGGAAATGGTAAAAACACTATAATCAGATTAGAGAAAGTCTAACAAATGACATAACTTAAAGCACTTCTTGAGATGCAACTCAAGCTTTCTACTCAGTTTCTATTTTATTTTTTTAGTTTTAAATTTTTTTTTATATATTGCCCAACCTATACTAACAATGAACCAGAATGTAAGAGATAAAGCCCAAAATAGATAGCAACTGATCAGAACAAAATGAGGATTTCACCATCCAATCGGCTAATCCACCGTCCAACTTCAACTGGATGACATCTGAGTTTGCACGCGTGATATATAAATTTTACCTGTTTTTAGAGATATTTACTTTTGAGCATTTATTCCACATGGTAAACAAAGAAATTTATGATTATAAAAGAGTTTTCTTGCTTTTTGGGAATATTTTTAAAATTCTTGGGTAATTAATTTTCTGAGTTTTTCAAGTATGAAGGCATGCTTCAGTTTAGGTATGGGGGAGAAAATCTAATATCACAAATTTTCAAAAAAAATTTTAGAGTTTAAAATTTGAATTTTGCACTAACTTTTTGAGTAAGATTTGTAGTTTCTTTTTTTTCTAGACCTTATTTAAGAAAATTTTTATCTCTTTTCAAAGATTGACTGGATTTAAATTTGAATTTGAATTAGAATTGATGGATTGAATGGAAATTGAGTATACATAGGATTCTTCCCAAAGAAGAAAAATACCTAACTTTTCACTTCTTCTTGTTCACGACACTCCGAGATTAAACCCTGAAACCAAAAAGTCCTGAAGAGCAAGGAGAAGAGAAGAAGCAGTGCAGAGCCAAAATCTCAGCAGGAGAAGTGAATTTCACAGCGAATTCGCCATCACGACAGCTATTCCGCCGCCCACCTACAGAGACAGAAGACCATCTTCTCAATTATGTAAGTTATCCTATATAGTTTTAGTTCATATCTCTATTTTTACATCATGGCAAAGTTTGTTACTGAGAAGAATTTCTTTATAATCTTTCAAGCTCTTGGTACATACTTTTTAAAAAAGATCACAAATAGGAGCTAGGGTTACTTGATTCATGAGGGTAGCACTGTGTTGGAGGAGAGAGTACAGTAGAGGAAGTGAAGTCATGCCAGGTGCTGTTGAAGACTGCCAAGGAGTCTACGACGAAAGGCGACGGAACAGCAGGCAGGAAAAACAAAGCAGCAGCAGAAAAGACAGTGGTCGGTCGACCGGACCGGTCGACCGACGTGCACGAAGTGCACAGGTGCTCCCAGGTTGCTTCGGTCGACCGGACCGGTCGACCGAAGAGGGTCTTGGTTGCGTCGGTCGACCGGACCGGTCGACCGGAAAGGGTCTCTGTAAGCAACCCAACTCTCTGTTTGTTTCGGTCGACCGGCTCGGTCGACCGGAAGAGGGAGTCGGTCGACCGGCCGGTCGACCGACAGTCGGGTTTTGGGCGAAATCTGTTGTTTCGGGAAGTTATGTATTTAAGCCCTGGTTGTAATTTTCTAGGGTTAAGAGTGCTGAGAAAAATATAGCTGTGGACTCTCTTGTGTTGATAGAGATCTAGAGCTATTGTAATCCATCTTCCATAAAGAAAACTCTCTCCGTGAATTGCCCCGAGGACGTAGGCAAGTTGGCCGAACCTCGTTAGATCTGGTTTTTTGCGATTGGCTGTTCTTCTAGTTTGTTTTCATTGTTCTTGGTGATTGAGATCAGGTTGGATCTTCTAAGGGTTGTTGTCTCCGAGCACAACAAGTGGTATCAGAGCGTTCAGGTTACGCTTGGGATATTCTGAAGATTCGAAGGGCTCCAGATCTGATCAGGTGGAGATCGTGTGTCGATCTCAGGTCAGAGGCATTGGTGTTCAAGGAGATCGTGTGTCGATCTCAGGTGGACACAGGGAGGGCTCGTTGAATCAGGGGTGGAATAGATCTGGTGAGAAACTCAAGCTAGGGTTTCAAGGTAGAGGTAAAAATCACTTTTTTATCTCAGAAATAGATATATTTTGCAAGTATTTGATCTTCCGCATAGTTAGAGGGTCAAGGAAAGGATCTCAATGGCAGAGGAATCTAAGTCTGTTAAAACAATGAACAACTCCAGGATTGAAGTTGTTAAGTTCAATGGAACTAACAATTTCGGGATGTGGAGGTGTGAGGTTATGGATGCGTTGAATGCACAGAACCTCGAGGACACGCTCCTTTTGGAGAAGAAGAAGGATACTACCACTGATGATGAGTGGGCAAAAATGAACAGGTCGGCATGTGGCCTGATTCGCTCATGTTTGTCACAAGATATCAAATATTCTGTTCAACATGAGAAGTCAGCAAAGGATATGTGGAATACCCTCGAGAAGAAGTACCTGACAAAGAGCGTGGAGTCAAGGCTGCAGCTTAAGAGCAAGCTGTATTTGTTCAGGATGCAGAGGGGAAGCACAGTAAATGAGCACCTCAACAGGTTTACAAAGCTTCTTACGGATTTGCTAAATGTGGATGCCATTATAAGTGAGGAAGACAAGTCAGTCATTCTTCTGAACTCTCTTCCACCGGAGGAGTATGAAATATTTACAATGACATTCATAAATGGAAGGCAAACCTTAAACTATGATGAGATATCGTCAGCACTGATGAGTTATGAGAAGAGGAAGAATGAGAAACATTCTGGGAGATCTAGTTCATCAGCAGAGGCTTTGGAGGTAAGAGGCAGGAGCTCATCAAGGAAAGGCAAGGAGGTGAGAGGAAGATCGAAGTCAAGACCGGGCTTAAGGGATCTTAAGAAAGACCAGTGCATGTATTGCAAAGAGTTTGGGCACTGGAAAGTTGACTGTCCAAAGTACAAGGGGAAGAAGAAGGAATCAAAATCTGAGGCAAATCTGGCAAGAGTGACAAAGGCTGCTAGCAATAAATCACAGGCAGAGGATTCAGATTCAGATTCTTCGGTATTCTCGTTTTCAGTTACTACTCCTGTTGTAGGTTACTCGGGGGAAAACGAGTGGATCCTGGACACAGGTGCTACATATCATGTATGCCCTAATCGAGATTGGTTTACTAGTCTTGAGAAGCTGGAGGGATGTTCGGTCGTCATGGGCGATGATCATCCATGCATCATGGAGGGTGTAGGCACAATTCCTATCAGGATGTTCGACGGGATGGTAAGGGAGCTGAAGGAAGTGAGATATGTCCCTCAGCTGAAGAGGAACTTGATCTCAGTAGGTGTTTTGGAATCATTAGGGCTCGGAGTGTCTATTAAAGAAGGTGTTCTTAAAATGACGAAGGGCTCAATGGTGGTGTTGAAGGCCAACCGCAGGAATAATTTGTATTACTTGAAGGGTAGTACAGTGACAGGGCAGGTGGCAGCTTCGACCAGTCAGAAGGAAGATCTAACCCGGCTATGGCACATGAGGCTGGGACATGCAGGGGAGAAATCTATGCAAGCTCTTGTGAGGAAAGGGCTACTGAAGGGTGCAGAGACCTGCAAACTGGATCTGTGTGAACATTGCATCATAGGCAAGAAGACAAAGGTGAAGTTTGAAACAGCTTCACACTGCACCGAAGGCATTCTTGATTATGTGCACACAGATGTATGGGGACCCACAAAGACTGCATCAATAGGGGGAACCCACTACTTTGTGTCGTTTATCGATGATTATTCTAGGCGGTGCTGGGTGTACACCATGCGACACAAGAATGAAGTCCTAGAATTGTTTGTGAAGTGGAAGGTTAATCAGGAAAGGAGTACAGGAAGAAAAGTCAAGGTCCTTCGTTCTGACAACGGAGGAGAGTACAAGTCAGACCCTTTCCAGAAGCTATGTCTTGATGAGGGCATAGAGAGGCACTTCACAGTAAGGGAAACTCCGCAACAGAATGGGGTGGCTGAAAGAATGAACCGAACTTTGCTAGAGAAGGTTCGGTGCATATTGTCAAATGCAGGATTACCAAAGAAGTTCTGGGCTGAAGCTTTGGGGTATGCATGCCATCTCGTCAATAGGTTGCCGTCATCTGCAATAGGGGGTAAGACCCCCTTGAAGCTTGGTCGGGTAAAGCTGCAGGAGATTATGATGTGCTCAGGATATTTGGATGTCCAGCCTACTATCACGTAAAAGAAGACAAATTGGATCCGAGAGCGAAGAAAGGTGTGTTTGTTGGCTTCAAGAAAGGAACCAAGGGGTTCAAGATCTGGGACCAACAGGACAACAAATTCATAATCAGCAGAGATGTCACTTTTGATGAGGCCTCTATGATGAAGCCTACAGTCTCTCAGCAGGTGGAGACTAAGAAGACCAAGGAGCTATTGCAGCAGGTGGAGAGTGATGCAGATCCACCATCTCTAGAAGACTCAGTATCTGTGAGGATCATTCCTGAGGTGACACAGGGAGGTGATCAAGTTGCAGAAGAAGATGCTGAGGTTGTTGAAGAGGATCAGGAACAGGTTATGGATACAGTTCCAGATCCCACTGCAGTTGGAAGACCAAGGAGGAATACTAGGAGACCTGGCTGGCTCACTACAGACATGGTGATTGCACATGCACTTCCAGTTGTTGAAGAAGCCATTCCATCTACTTTCAGGGAAGCTGAAATCAGTTCAGAAGCGGAGTTATGGAAAGGGGCCATGAATGAAGAGATGCAGTCTCTTTATAAGAACAACACATGGGAACTGACCAAGTTGCCCAAGGGGAAGAAAGCCATAGGGTGTAAGTGGGTATTTGCTAAGAAGCAGGGATCACTCCAAGAAGACAATGTGCGCTACAAGGCAAGGCTGGTGGCTAAAGGCTACGCACAGAGAGAAGGGATCGACTACAACGAGGTGTTCTCCCCAGTTGTAAAACACTCGTCTATTCGGATCCTATTGGCCTTGGTGGCACAGAATGAGTTGGACCTTGACCAACTTGATGTGAAGACCGCCTTTCTCCACGGCGATCTTGAGGAGGAGATCTACATGACTCAGCCCACAGGTTACAAAACTGCAGGGAAAGAGGAGTTAGTATGCAAGCTGAAGAAATCACTGTACGGTTTGAAGCAGTCTCCAAGACAATGGTACAAGCGATTTGACAGCTTCATCAGGAAGAAGAAGTACACAAGAAGCCATTATGATCCATGTGTGTACTACAACAAGTTATCATCTGGTGAGTATGTCTATCTACTACTTTACGTAGATGATATGCTAATTGCTTCTAGGTCAAGATCTGCAATTGATTCTTTGAAGAAGACTTTATCGTCTGAGTTCGAGATGAAGGACCTGGGGGAAGCGAGGAAAGTATTGGGTATGGAGATCACAAGGGACAGGGAAGCTGGCAGGATTAGCTTGACTCAGAAGGGCTATCTGGAGAAGGTACTGCAGAGATTTAATATCGGGAAAGATACAAAGACTGTAAGTACACCAATGGCGCCGCACTTCAAGTTGTCAGCGAAGATGTCTCCAAGGAGTGTTCAGGAGCGTGAACATATGACTCATGTACCATATGCCAATGCAGTGGGAAGCTTGATGTATGCAATGGTGTGTACAAGGCCGGATCTATCACAGGCAGTTTCCATGGTTAGCAGATATATGCATGATCCAGGTCAGGGTCATTGGGAAGCAGTGAAGTGGATCCTGAGGTACATCAAGGGTACTGTTGATGTAGGCCTCGTGTTTGAGAAGGACAACACTGGGAAGCAAGAATGCATAGGGTACGTGGATTCGGACTATGCAGGTGATCTTGACAAACGCCGGTCGACGACAGGGTATGTATTCACATTCTCGCAGGCACCGGTGAGTTGGCGCTCCACACTTCAGTCCACAGTCGCATTGTCGACTACAGAGGCAGAGTATATGGCCTTGACCGAGGCCATGAAGGAGGCGATTTGGCTTCAGGGATTGCTAGATGACTTGGGAGTGGAACAGGAGATCTTGAAGATACACTGTGACAGTATGAGTGCCATTTATTTGGCAAGGAACCAAGTCTACCACGCAAGGACGAAGCACATCGATGTCAGGTATCACTTTGTTCGGGAGATTCTGGAAGAAGATGACATCAATTTATTGAAGATTCATACTTCGGAGAATCCGGCCGATATGCTTACAAAGGTGGTGTCGGGAGTAAAGTTTGCACACTGCAAAGACTTGCTCCAGATTCTTCAGGTGAATTGAGCTTGCTGAAGCTCATGTGGATGAACTACGGATGGCTTGATCCCTTGGGCAAGGGGTACGTAGGCAACCAGATTGGTGCAGCCGCTTTCGAGTCGGTGTTTGGCTCAGATTTAACAATCTTCACCGAGGTGGAGAATTGTTGGAGGAGAGAGTACAGTAGAGGAAGTGAAGTCATGCCAGGTGCTGTTGAAGACTGCCAAGGAGTCTACGACGAAAGGCGACGGAACAGCAGGCAGGAAAAACGAAGCAGCAGCAGAAAAGACAGTGGTCGGTCGACCGGACCGGTCGACCGACGTGCACGAAGTGCACAGGTGCTCCCAGGTTGCTTCGGTCGACCGGACCGGTCGACCGAAGAGGGTCTTGGTTGCGTCGGTCGACCGGACCGGTCGACCGGAAAGGGTCTCTGTAAGCAACCCAACTCTCTGTTTGTTTCGGTCGACCGGCTCGGTCGACCGGAAGAGGGAGTCGGTCGACCGGCCGGTCGACCGACAGTCGGGTTTTGGGCGAAATCTGTTGTTTCGGGAAGTTATGTATTTAAGCCCTGGTTGTAATTTTCTAGGGTTAAGAGTGCTGAGAAAAATATAGCTGTGGACTCTCTTGTGTTGATAGAGATCTAGAGCTATTGTAATCCATCTTCCATAAAGAAAACTCTCTCCGTGAATTGCCCCGAGGACGTAGGCAAGTTGGCCGAACCTCGTTAGATCTGGTTTTTTGCGATTGGCTGTTCTTCTAGTTTGTTTTCATTGTTCTTGGTGATTGAGATCAGGTTGGATCTTCTAAGGGTTGTTGTCTCCGAGCACAACACACTGATCACTACATCCCTAATTTGGTAGAAGAATTTTATAACAGTTTCACCAATAATAACATTGACAATCATGACCATACGATTCACATAAATTGGAGAGGAGAGAGGAAGGTATGGATTTACAATTACTACCGGACTTCACCAAATCCCTCTTGCTTGTGGTTTAAATCAAATTCCCATGAGGGCAGAGGGTATATGAGTTTAATGGGTAAAACTTGTAGAATGACTGCACATGGGGATAGATGTAATAAACTCTTTATCGTAACGTTCATGATACTTGTAGTGGTTAAGCACTAATATATTTGGCGTTACACACATCACCACATTTATAACCAAGCATTTCACATTGCGCATATTTTGATGAGACAAAGAACCAACAATTTTGCATGTATTTCAATTGTTTAATACTATATGCAATGTTAAAGATAGGCAATCAAAGAAGCATAAGGTCACATTTTCTTTGCCTATTCTAATTACCCACATTTATAAAAGTTTGATACTTGAGAATGAGCATAATGAGTTGTATAGAAATAGAGTTATGCATGCAATTGAAAGTAAGACCGTACCATATTTTGTATCTCTACAAATAGATTGGACGGAAGAAATGGTTCATGTCGATATTCATGTTGTTTCATAGGAATCTTCCAAGGAAGATGATGGTGATCAATTCTTTGAACAAAAGTCACCACAAGACAATAAGAAATTCATGGAAAAAATTTGGGAAGGGTTGAATAAAACCTATAAGTTGGTCAAAGGCCTACAAAAGAAGAAAAATCACCACCACATATTAGGTGATCTAGATCAGAAAGTGCAGGAACAAGCAAGAGAGGGAGAAGATCATAATTGCATCTAGGTTTAGGATTTTTATTTTCTTTCTTTTCTTTTCTTATTTTTTCTTTTTACTTGAAAAAAATAAATAAAAATATATTTTGCAACAAGTTAAACTAGTTTTGTTGGAATTAAGGGACTAATAAAGTTTGAAACTTTAATAGAACAATCAATTTGATAGAATCTTTAATTCTTGACTTAGAAATGAAAATTTGAAAAATAAACACCATCTAAATTTTGTTTATATGATTATGCATTTTTATTACACTTACACGATAGTTTCATACTTGAGATGATGAGGAAAGCTTAACCTTATTTAAATGTGAAGCATATATATGTATATATTAAAAATAGTTTTATAAAGAGAAAAACCTAAGTAGTGAGTAGCTAGGCATTAGGCCCTAAAGAAGCCTCGGTGTTTATGTTAAAGATAATTAGGTAAGAATATATATATATATATATATATATATATATATATATATATATATATATATATATATATATATATATATATATATATATGAATTAGCAAATCTAAAGATCAATTAGTTAGATATTAGAGACTCAAGAAGTCTTGACATTACACGAACGAGAATTAGATGAGTTATACATAAAAATAAATAAAAGAAGAGGGCAACAAAGTGGTAATACTTTGAACTTCTATATGTAAAAAAAATATAATATATATAAAAACATGTTCAAGTATGAAAAAATTTGAATAAAAAATTCTTAAGTTAAAGACTATTTGCACTTTCACGAAGAATGCATGATTAAAAAACAGAAGAAGGATGCTGTAGAAATATTGAATTCAAATCTCTATGAAAAGAAGATAAGGTTTTTTGATCTGAGATTAAACTTGATTGAAATTAAACTTGTTAGAAACTTATGAACTTAATTGCTAGTGATCATTTGTGCTAAAAAAGTCTTATGAAGTTTTTTTATATTTTGTTTATTTTTTATTATCCTTATTTTAAGTTATCATTTTTTTCTTAATCTTTTCTTATCTTTATTTCTTTAATTGAATTTTGTGGATGTGTTCACTACAAACTCTCATGAGACAACACTCCTCCACTAGGATAACCTAGAGGTTTATGGGTTGTTGCACAATCTAAGTGTAATCGTGATTCCTACGAAAGTGATATAGGTTTTTATTTTTATTTTTAGGATTTTTAGTTTTTTCCTTTGTAGTTTAGAATTTTGCTAGAGGACTAACAAAAGCTAGGTATGGGGTGTGATAAATGTTATACTGTATGAATATTTTATATCCTTTTACGCCTATATTTTGCCACTTTAATATTACATTGATAGTTTTGTTTGTGACATTTACAGATTTAGAGTCAAAGAGCAATTCTGAAAAAAAATACCGAAAATTGTTAAAACAAGAGTTGCGATGAAGATGCACTAAATTGCAGAGAACATAGATGAACCTAGAGATCCGGAACAGTCAGTACAAGAGGAGAAAATAGCCAGAGAAAGCTGAGGGCTTGATTCTACAAATTTACAATGAATCCGCCATAAAGATGGCGAATTCGTTGTTGAGCAATCAAAGCGCGAGACGCGCTTGAGTCAGATGTTCTTTGATTCATAATTGGTCTTGTATTGTATTGAACGGCGAAAATGTCATATTCTATGAAGAATCTGCTGTCTTGTTGAGTCAGTTGCTCACGTAATTTTTTCTGAATACATTTGGGATTTTGTACTTGTTTTAGGATTCCTTATTCGGTCGCTTAGGATTTCTGAGATCTATGAAAGAACCTGCATAATCTTGAATTTAAATAACGTATATTGGAGAGCCAATTTTGAAGATTACTTCTTTAATGAAGCTCTGATTTTATACACCATTGCAGAATCTTGAAGAAGGAGACCAATGGAAGAAGCTAGCTTCAATTGGGTTTTTCCTGTCCTTTTCTTTAGTTTAATTAGTTTAATATTTTGAACTATAAAATCATGTTTTCTTATTTTTTTAATTATGAACTAAATTTACTTTGTTAGGGCTTAGATGTAGGTTATCAATTGAAGAATATTCATACATTAATTTGCTTCTAGGTTATTCTTATTTAAATTTTTCTAAATTTCTATTCTTATTTTAAAGTCTAATAATTGATGGCTACAGTTATGTAGATGGTAAGATTGGAGACTGACAGGAGCTAACCTAGTAATGCATCTAGGGATAGAAATCACTTCTTACAGGCTGAGACCGACAGGAGAGGCATAGATTGTGCAATCTTTAGAGAAGAATCACAATTATTAATGCTGCTTTAGGCTAGTAAATTTACTAAATCGACAGATTGTGGGTTCTATATAGAGTTAGATTTAATGATACTCGATGGAGATTATTAAATACCAAAGGATTCTTTGATTGTTAGCAATACTTAAAATAAAGTTCCTAGTATAATTAATTAGAATAATTTGAAATATATACGCTGAAGTCACCAAGCCTCATTACTTTTCTCAAATTAAAAACACTTCTTTTAATTTAGTTTAACTTACTTCTTCCAAATATTCATAGCTTTCAAATAAGATCTAGAAATAGTTATTTGTGCTATTTAAATACAATTCATATGGGTTTGACACTCTTCATCATCACTTTAGTACTTGTAACAATTGATATATTTACTAGTTGGCACACCATCGGCCATTATGAAGGGAAGGGAGTGGGCTGTGCATAGGGGAGGGGAAGGGGAAAAAAAGAAAAAGAGAAAAAGAAAAAAGAAAAAAAGAAAAAAAGAAAAAGAAAAGGAAAAAAGAAATAAGGAAAGAAAAGAAAATGGAAAAGAAAAGGGAATTGAAAATAGAATAAAATAAAATTGCAACGTAGTGAGCTGGCTCCTAGGCTCTGGCTGGACTCAAGTTTGGGTCTTGGTTCAGGGTCCACAGATGGGTTCAGGGTCCACAGAATATGGTCAGGCATAAAATAATGAATACATAAAAATAGAAATAATATGGCGAAAAAAGGGACACGTAATTGGGTACATATTCCGAGATCGAGATGTTACATTTGGCTTTACATTGTTATTCATCACAACTTTCTTCTCCTTTTCACCTCAATCCTGGGTTACAACCTTTATTTATAGTGTTTATAATCCAAACCTTATTCTAACTCTGAGATAATGTTGGCTGCCAGATGCTTGAAGAATCTTGATCAATCCTATTAGAGTTGATCTCCTTGATATAGAAGAATTATAGATCCCGCAATTTTTAGAAGAAATCTTCATTGAGTAGAATCTAAGTCCTATTCGTACTCCACCAGAAAAGGAAACCTGTAGGCGCTGAAAAAAACTGCTCACGGAGAACCACCTTGATAGTTGACTAACCTGCATGGCTAATCGACTAACCTGAATCGACTGATCCAATGTATAGTCGACTAACTGGGATATTCTCCTTCTCTATATCTTCCCAGTCGACTATATAGTCAACTGGTCTGAGCATTAGTCGACTATACAATCGACTAATCTGTTACACCTTGATTTGGTTCTTCTGCTCCAAGTCATCGTCTTCTCTAATTCGATTGGATCTTCTTGGACCACCATCTCCTCTTGAAAACAAGAAAAAATTCTAACAACTCCACCTTGAGATTTTAGATTACTATCTTGATTCTTTCCTTGATTGTAACCATATCGTGAAGCCTTTAACTCTTGCCCCTCTCTCCGGAGCCATTGGCGAACTCACTACCATGTCATGGGTCATCTTGAACCTTACCCGAATGCACTCTTTCTTTAGACGTCCTGCAACATTTAGTCTCGTTGCAGTTTTTCGTGAAGCTCCATCTCAAAGTGAGCTCCCCTCAAGCTTTTCATTGAAACTCCACCTTAGCTTGAGTTTCTTTCTATTGTCTTACATTGCATTGCTGTCGACACCAGCAAATACCCGTTTGGTAACGCTTTCTCGGTCATGGGCCCACATCGGTTTTGAGGCAATCCGCCGTCATAATACTGCCACGGTTTTATCGGGTCTTCGTGCCACATACTGCCATGATTTTTCACCGATCACTTGGTGACTGTCCAGCTTCTATCGATATTTAACCTTGAGACCATTGTCTTCACATAACTGTCATGGTCTTATTGGGCCTTCCCGCCACACGCTGCCATAGTCTTTCTTCCATCAATTAGGGCTTCCATCCACCATTACATTGATGTTTGTCAAATCTATTGCCCTGCTATTGATAATCTTCAAATCTGATAGATCCACCAATACCTGCAATAATCTCACCATGTCACGGCTAGCCCGTCGTAACTTTGACCGCGATCTCCATCGATTTCTCTATCAAATAATACAAAACCTACACTAAACATTAAAATCTCCTCAATCTACACTCACTATTGCATCCAGGATGCTTAAAAATATAAGGTTCGACACTTTGATCGTCGGAATTTGACTATAATTGAACAATCTATCTTCCGTCAATCTCGTCCATAGATCGTTTTCATCAACCCTCTACTATTTTTTCTTTGACTTGCTAACACAGTTTGCTACCTACACCAACAGCAAACCCTCCTGAAGTCCTACATAGGATGCTTTGTGCGGTGCCGTAAGCTCGTCGAGCTCGCCTTGTCGTCCGTCGTTGGCGATGATCCGATCATCGCCTCCACGTCTTCCGCGTTCAGATTTGAGAATCATTGAGCCTTCCACCTTGATCAGTATACTCCAAAAGTCATCAAACTTTACCTTAGAACAAATCTAAAGTTTTTTTGTTGTCTTCTTCGCATTGATGCCTCCGCCGAACTCTATCGACTTGACATCTCCTTCTCCATCTTGAGCATTGGAGTTTTGAACGAACACCATCAGCTTTGGCACTAACTGTTGCGATCATAACTCAAGATACTAAACTTACTATGATACTAATTATTAAGAAATACGGAGATTCTCACTGATGACCTCAAGCACGCCAAGAGATCAATTACCTCGTACACAAGATGAAAATGGAAAGATATAAGAAAAAACACACAATTTAACATGGTTCGGCCTAAACTTAGCCTACGTCCACGGGGAGAAAACTTGAGAGAGTATTATTAATAAACTTGGTACAAGAGATCTAACATTCCCTTTGATTTTCACAAGAGTATTCATCATCCCCTTTAACCTATACCTAAATTACAAGAGTATACCTTCTCTTTCTTTGTACCATAACCTTTCTCTCTTTAACTTAGCCTTTTATGGCCTCACATTGTTATTCACCACAACTTTCTTCTCCTCTTTACCTTAATCCTTGGTTACAATCTTTATTTAGGGCATGTTTGTTTCGCCACAAAACGCCGCAAAACGCAAGTCGTAAAACTTCTTTTCCATTTTCCGTTGTTTGTTTCGCTGAAAAATAAGTTGCAAAATGCAACTCTTCTTTTCCCACTTGCAGTTGCTACAGTTAAATTTGTGGTCATGTAAATCTCACTTTTACACTCATATTTTCCCACTTGCAGTTGCTACAGTTAATTTTGTGGTCATGTAACTCTCACTTGTAGTACGCTTACAGTTCAAAATAGTTACTCGATAATCAATATATAATTTAATATTATTAAATATTTAATATTTTAAATAGTGTTCAATTTCTTATTTAATTATTTAATTATTTTATATTTTTAATCTTTAATTTTTATTATTGTTTTTAATATAGTTTTAATATTTAATATTTACTATTTTAATTTAATATTTTTATTTAATACTTTATTATTTTGTTAATACTTATTCCATTTTTTATTATTTTATTTAGAGTTAATATTTTATTAATATAACAATATTATACTTTAATTTAAAATTATTATATATTTAATTATTTATTTTTAATATAAAAAATTACTTTATTAATATCATAATATATATATTATTATATTAATATTTTATTATGTTAATATTGTAATAATAATTCAGTATAATAATACTATAATGATAATTTATTATTAAATTATAATTATATTTTACTTTTTTAATTTTATATTTCTATAATATTATAATAATATTATAATAATATTATAATAATTTTCAAGTTTTTTTAATATTATAATATGATAACTATATTTTTTATTTTTGTAAGATTTTTAATATTTATATTTTATTAGTATTCTTAAAATTTTATTAACGTTCTTTAGATTTTCTTAAAATTTTATGTTATTTATTTAGTTAATATTTTAGTAATATTTTACTATTTATATTAATATTTTATTAATATTATTGTTATAAATAAAATATTAAGATTATTAATTTTTTATCTCAAATTTATTAATACAATTTAATTTGCAATAGTAGATTTAATTTAATAGTATTTATAATATTTAAATCACTGCTACAGTTAATTTTGTGGTCAACTTTTTCACTTACACTTTTACATTACCAACCAAACACCGTAAAACACAATATACTTTACCATTTACACTTTCACTTTATCAACCAAACACCGTAAAACACAATATATTTTCTCTGCTACAGTTCACTTTTTCCATTCTCATTTTACGACTTACGACTTGCGACGTTTTGCAACGAAACAAACAGGCCCTTAGAGAGTTTACAGTCCAAACCTTATTCTAACTCTGAGATGATCTTGACCGTCGGATGCTTTAAAAATTATGATCAATCCTATTAGAAGTAAATCTTCTTAATATAGAAGAATTATAGACTCTTAAATATTTAGAAACAAATCTTCATTGAATAGAATTTGAATCCTATTCAAACTCCACTAAAAAAGAAACCTGTAAGCGCGTGAAAAGAAAATTGCTCAAACAGAACCGCCTTGAGGTAGTCGACTGACCTGCATGACTAGTCGACTAACCTGCACAGTAGTCGACTGATCCAATGTATAGCCGACTAACTGAGATGTTCTCATTTTCTGTATCTTCTCAGTCGACAGTATAGTCGAATGGTATGAGCATTAGTCGACTATACAATCGACTAATCTGTTTCATCTTAATTTACTTCTTCTGTTCAAGTCATCGCCTTTTTCAATTCAATTGAATCTTTTTGAACTATCATCTTTTCTTAAAAAGAAGGCAAAATTCTAACAGCCCACGTAATGATTCTTATGTGGCGAAAGGAAAAAAAAATGCAGCCCGGCTAAAATAGAAATTCAAATTCGCTTGGCGGAGTCAAAGTCAGAAAGAGATGGGAAGATGATTCTGGCTGGGAGGCCACATAAAAGACATTATATCTGTGGTGCTATTGGCAGACTTAATTTAGTTTCTCTATGACCCACATCATTCATGGTTGTGGTTGTGTAGAGGTTAACAGTTGCTCAAATATTAGATAGAGAGGTATTTGAAATAAATTTAAAATTGCAACTAGGCTAGGCTTTTACATGGTGCTATGGGCAGCCAAGAGATGGATCGAATCCCCAAGGGATTGTCCTTGAATAATGCTGGCAGCAATCATTCAATGAATAGTGAAGAAATCATTCCAAATATTTTCTCAATAGTTTGAAGAAACCATTTGAATCGCAGCGTAAAGATAACGATGTAAGAGATCAAAATGAAAACAACTGAGTTTAACTATCAGTTGATATTCGAAGTAAATCCGTCGGCAGTCTTCTGATGGCAGCTGAAATGTGAGCATGCTGACAGGCTTTTCTCGAAAGTCAAGGGTTTACAATCTTCTCCTTGACTATCGATAGCACCGTTCAGCTGTTGACAGTCCTATTTGTTGGAAAGAGAGAATATTGCTGAGGAAGTTGACATGAATTGCAGAGGGGTCGTCGAGGTGATCGCCAAGGAAGTCGACGACGAAAAGGCGAAGGAAGCAGTAGCAGAAAATAGCGACAGCAGCAGGAAACAGGTGGCCGGTCGACCAGCCCGGTCGACCACCCGTAGTATCAGAGGATCGGTCGACCGGGCGGTCGACCGAGTCGACTGACTGTAAACACCCAACTCTCTGTTGGGCACCCGGTCGATCGACCGGTCGACCGGTGGAAGGGGTCGGTCGACCGCCCGGTCGACCGACAAGCGGGGCGGGCTGCTATTTGCAGGTTTGGAAACCTATTGTATTTAAAGGCTGTTGTTGGTTTCTAGGGTTTGTAATCTGAAGGCTGGGGTTTTGCTGGAGTTCTCTTGCAATCAAAGAGGCTGCTAGCAATTATAATCATCTTCCAAGTAAATTAATCTCTTTCTGGATTGCCCCGAGGACGTAGGCATTGAGGCCGAATCTCGTTAAATTATTTGTTTGCGTGTGTGCTTTCTTCTGGTGATTGTTTTGTGCTATTTGGGATTGTTCTTGGTGCTTGGGAAATTCAGGGGATCCTCATCAGGTTGTTGTCGTAGGCACAACAAGTGGTATCAGAGCTTCCAGGCTTCGCTTGGGATTTCTGGAGATTCGGAGGGCTCGAGATCTGATTCGGTGGAGATCGTGTGTCGATCTCAGATCAGAGGTATTGGTGTTCGTGGGATCGTGTGTCGATCTCAGGAGGACGTAAGGAGGGCTCGTGGAATCTGTGGTGGAGTAGATCCGGTGAGAAACTAAATTTAGGGTTTCAGGGAAAAGGTAAAAATCCAATTTTTATCTGAGTAGTGATCTATTTCCAGTTGGTTGTTCTTTCGCATAGATAGAGGATCAAGTAATCTCAATGGTAGAAGAAATAGCTTCGGTTAAGACCATGAATCCTCACCCGAGGATTGATGTTGTCAAGTTCAGCGGTACAAATAACTTCGGGATGTGGAGATGCGAGGTTATGGATGCACTGAATGCATCGAACCTCGAGGACACTCTCCTATTGGAAAAGAAGATGAGCACGACCACTGATGAAGAGTGGGCAAAGATGAACAGGTCGGCGTGTGGGTTGATACGTTCATGTTTGTCGCAAGAAATAAAATACCTTGCACAACATGAGACGTCGGCGAAGCATCTGTGGGAAGCCCTTGAGAAGAAATACCTGATGAAGAGTGTTGAGTTCAGGTTGCAGCTTAAGAGTAAGCTGTACATATTTCAGATGAAAAAGGGGAGCGTAGTGAATGAGCACATCAACCGATACACGAAGCTTCTTATAGACGTGGTGAATGTGGATGTCATTGTAGAAGAGGAGGACAAGGCGATTATCTTCCTGAACTCACTCCCAGAGGAGGAGTATGAGACATTCACACTGACCTTCATCAATGGAAGGCAGACTTTGGATTACAATGAGGTGTCGTCTGCACTGACAAGTTATGAGATGAGGAAGAAGGAGAGACATCCTTCTAAGTCAAGCTCATCGGCGAAGGCACTAGAAGTAAGAGGCAGAGGTTCATCGAGGAAGGGCAAGGAGGTTAGAGGAAGATCTAAGTTCAGGCCAGGGTTCAGGGATCTCAAAAGGAATCAATGTGCTTTCTGCAGAGAGATTGGGCACTGGAAGGTGGACTGTCCGAAGTTCAAGGGAAAGAAGAAAGAATCAAAATCCGAGGCAAATCTCGCAAAGGTGGTTAACACTGCAAGCAGTAAATCACAGGCAGATGGATCGGACTCAGATTCGTCAGTGTTCTCTTTTTCAGTTTCTACGCCCATCATAGGCTACTCCGGTGAAAACGAGTAGATCTTGGATACAGGTGCAACATATCATGTATGCCCTAATCGGGACTGGTTTACCAGTTTTGAGAAGCTGGAGGGGTGTTCGGTCATCATGGGCGACGATCATCCGTGCATCATGGAGGGTGTTGGCACTATTCCAATCAAAATGTTTGATGGGATGGTGAGAGAGCTGAAAGAAGTGAGGTATGTACCTCAGTTGAAGAGGAATTTGATTTCCGTAGGAGCTTTGGAGTCATTGGGGCTTGGGGTTTCGATTAAGGACGGAGTCCTTAGAATGATAAAAGGTTCGATGGTGGTGTTGAAGGCCGAGCGCCGGAACAACCTATACTACTTGAAGGGTAGTACGGTGACAGGGCAAGTGGCGGCTTCTACCAGTCCGAAGGAAGATTCAACCCGGCTGTGGCACATGAGGCTGGGACATACAGGAGAGAAGTCAATGCAAGTTCTTGCGAGGCAAGGGTTGCTGAAGGGTGCCGAAACCTACAAGATGGATTTCTATGAGCATTGCACCATCGACAAGAAGACCAAGGTGAAGTTTGGCACAGCTTCACACTGCACAGAGGGTATTCTTGACTATGTTCACACGGATGTATGGGGACCTACCAAGACTGCATCGATTGGAGGTAACCACTATTTTGTGTCGTTCATTGACGATTTTTTTAGGCGCTGTTGGGTGTACACCATGCGACACAAAGATGAAGTCCTAGAACTGTTCGTGAAGTGGAAGGCGAATCTGGAGAGAAGCACAGGAAGGAAGGTCAAGGTCCTCCGTTCTGACAATGGAGGAGAGTACAAATCGGATCCTTTCCTACAGCTATGCCTTGATGAGAGCATAGAGAGACACTTCACGGTACGAGAGACTCCGCAATAAAATGGGGTGGCTGAGAGGATGAACCGGACTTTGCTAGAGAAGGTCCGGTGTATGTTATCCAATGCAGGACTGTCAAAGAAGTTTTGGGCTGAAGCTTTGGCGTATGTATGCCACCTCGTGAATAGGTTGCCGTCATCTACGATAGGGGGGAAGACTCCTCTTGAAGCTTGGTCAGGAAAAGCTGCTGGTGACTATGATTTGCTACGGGTCTTCGGATGTCCAGCCTACTACCATGTCAGAGAAGACAAGTTGGACCCAAAGGCAAAAAAGGGGGTGTTCGTTGGCTTTAAGCGAGGAACCAAGGGGTTCAAGATTTGGGACCCAACGGACAACAAGTTCATACTCAGCAGGGATGTCACGTTCGATGAGGCTTCTTTGATGAAGCCTACGGTCTCTCAGCAGGTGGAGACTGGCAAGACCAAGGAGCTATCGCAGCAGGTGGAGATTGATGCAGATCCACCATCTCTAGAGGAATCAGCATCGGTTCGGATCATTCCTCAGGTGACACAGGGCAGTGATTGAGTGTTGAAGAAGATACTGAAGAGGTTGATCAGGGTCAAGAACAGGTCATGGGTACTGTTCCCGATCCTACTACAGTTGACAGACCAAGGAGGAACACTAGGAGACCAGGTTGGCTCACCACTGATATGGTCGTCGCGTATGCACTTCCAGTCGTCGAGGAGGCTATTCCATCTACCTTCAGAGAAGCTGAGATCAGTTCGGAAGCAAGGATATGGAAAGCGGCCATGAATGAAGAGATGCAATCTCTCTACAAGAACGACACATGGGAACTCACCAAGTTGCCCAAGGGGAAGAAGGCCATAGGATGCAAGTGGGTGTTTGCTAAGAAGTAAGGATCTCTCCAAGAAGATGCAGCGCGCTACAAGGCTCGGTTGGTGGCTAAAGGCTACGCTCAGAGGGAAGGAATTAACTACAATGAGGTATTCTCTCCTATGGTTAAACATTCGTCAATTCGTATTCTTTTAGCCTTGGTTGCGCAGAATGAGTTGGACCTTGACCAAGTTGATGTGAAGACCGCCTTTCTCCACGGCGATCTAGAGGAGGAGATCTATATGACACAGCCTATAGGTTACAAGACTGCAGGGAAGGAAGAGTTAGTATGCAAGCTAAAGAAGTCGCTGTACGGATTTAAGAAGTCTCCTAGACAGTGGTACAAGCGATTTCATACCTTCATCAGAAAGAAGAAGTACACACATAGTCACTATGATACATGTGTGTACTACAACAGGCTACCATCAGGTGAATATATCTATCTACTTCTTTATGTAGATGATATGTTGATTGCTTCGAGGTCGAGATCTGCTATTGATGCTCTGAAGAAGAATCTATCGTCAGAGTTTGAGATGAAGGACCTAAGCGAAGTTAGGAAAGTATTGGGCATGGAGATCACTAGAGACCGGAGAGTTGGCAGGGTGAGTTTGACTCAGAAGGGCTATTTGGAGAAGGTACTACAGAGGTTTAATATCAGCAAGGATACCAAGTCTGTTAGTACACCTATGGCTCCTCACTTCAAATTGTCTGCAAAGATGTCTCCGAGGAGTGTTCAAGAGCGTGAGTATATGTCTCACGTTCCATATGCTAGTGCGGTGGGTAGCTTGATGTACGCTATGGTGTGTACGAGACCAGATCTATCACAGTCCGTCTCCATGGTGAGCCGATACATGCATGATTCGGGACAGGGTCATTGGGAAGCTGTGAAATGGATCTTGAGGTACATCAAAGGAACAATTGATGTAGGCCTAGTGTTTGAGAAGGACAACACTGGCAAGCAAGAGTGCATATGGTATGTAGATTCAGACTATGCAGGTGACCTTGACAAGCGCCGGTCGACAACGGGATATGTCTTCACATTCTCACAGGCACCGGTGAGTTGGCGCTCCACACTGCAGTCTACCGTCGCTTTGTCGACCACAGAGACTGAGTATATGGCTATGACAGAGGCCATGAAGGAGGCGATCTGGCTTCAGGGGTTGCTTGATGACTTGGGCGTGGAACAGGATCTGCTGAAGATAAACTGTGACAGCATGAGCGCCATCTACTTGGCCAGGAATCAGGTCTATCATGCAAGGACGAAGCATATTGATGTCAGGTACCACTTTGTTCGGGAGATTCTGGAGGAAGGTGACATCGAACTGTTGAAGATTCACACTTCGGAGAATCCAGCCGACATGCTTACGAAGGTGGTGTCGGGAGTGAAGTTTGCACATTGCAAAGCTTTGCTCCATGTCCTTCAGGTACCTTGAGCTTGCTGAAGCTCATTTGGATGAACTACAGACGGCTTGATCCCTTGGGCAGGGGTACGTAGGCAACCACATTGGTGCAGCCGTTCTCGAGTCGATTTGCGGCTCAGATTTGGAGAATCTTCACCGAGATGGAGAATTGTTGGAAAGAGAGAATATTGCTGAGGAAGTTGACATGGATTGCTGAGGGGTCATCGAGGTGATCGCCAAGGAAGTTGACGACGAAAAGGCGAAGGAAACAGCAGCAGAAAATAGTAATAGTAGCAGGAAGCAGGTGGCCAGTCGACCGGCCCGGTCGACCGCCCGCAGTATCAGAGAATCGGTCGACCCGGCGGTCGACCGAGTCGACTGACTGTAAACACCCAACTCTCTGTTGGGCACTCAGTCGACCACCCGGTCGACCGACAAGCGGGGCGGGCTGCTATTTGCAGGTTTGGAAACCTGTTGTATTTAAGGGCTGTTGTTGGTTTCTAGGGTTTGTAATCTGAAGGCTGGGGTTTTGCTGGAGCTCTCTTGCAATCAAAGTGGCTGCTAGCAATTGTAATCATCTTCCAAGTAAATTAATCTCTTTCTGGATTGCCCCGAGGACGTAGGCATTGAGGCCGAACCTCGTTAAATTGTTTGTTTGCGTGTGTGCTTTCTTCTGATGATTGTTTTGTGCTGTTTGGGATTGTTCTTGGTGCTTGGGAAATTCAGGGGATCCTCATCAGGTTGTTGTCGTAGGCACAACACTATTGAGTATCCAAACATCTGATTCTGTTATAGGAGTTGTTTTTGGGTCCATTTGGATTCCAAATTGTTTAATTTTTTTTTTTCCTTTTAGTTTTAATTTCCTAGTTAGATTAATACTCTTCTTTGTTTGCCGATATAAAGCCATTGTATCTCTGTAATTGTAATCAATCAAATTTTGCTGAAATAACTTTTAAGTTTTTCTCTTCAAATTTGCTAATGGATACGACTTGTTTTCTGATCGGCCATTGAGTGAAAGCTTGAAAGAAATAGAGGTGGGCAGAAACTGATTTTTGAGAGATAGAGTTTTGAGGATTTTGTAGAGATTGAAGAAGATGAAAGAGTAGTTTTTTAGAGAGAGAGGGAAAATATATAGGAAAGTGGCAGCACAGAATGATAATAATGACGCCGCACTGAACTTTTTTACTTGGAATTGACAGCGTGCATAACACACAATGTCAAAGGGGTCTTTCCAATATCGCTGAAAGCCCACATGCTTTTTCAAAACGTACACGAGGACTTGGATTAATTAAATCCGATACTGAGATATTTTGTAACACCAATTTTTTCATGAGGAGTTTTTGACACAACTCAATCAGTCTGGAGATCTAAAAATAATTTAATCAAGATTTAAAGAACAAATACGTAAAAATTTAAAGGAAAAAAACTCATTTTAATTTAATTTTATAATGAAAGCAAAAGTGACAATACTGACAGGTCAACTGGGGTAAAGGACAGGCTGTCAGGCAGAGCCGCCGGTCACAAAATCAACTTGCTACCGGTGGCTGTCGTATTTAAAACTTAACCGCATTTAAATACGTTTATCAAGCGCAGGGGTCTTAACTGACCATTGACCGCATTTAAATTAGTTTCCCTGTGACCCACTTCATTCATAGTTGTGTAGAGGTTAACAGTTACAGTCAAATATTGGACAGAGAGATATTTGAAATAAATTTAAATTTGCCACTAGGCTTGGCTTACATGGTGCTGGAGGCAGCCAAGAGATTGTACATGGGATCGGTTTTTCAACCAGCTGACAGTGATCTGAATTTGTTTGATTTGCTGCTGCAATAAAAATGCGGGTCAATATTAAGTTAATTTGCCTCTTGAAGCTTGAAATCTGAAGTGAAATAATAGTTCTGAAGATTATTTTACATGATGCTTTCGATGCAACAAGATTGTGATCTTGCTAAAAATTAAGTTGATATCCAGAGATTTCACAAAATAACTCGAATATAATCTTGCCCTTCCATATGTAAAATAATCAATAATGCTGGCAGCAATCATTCAATGAATGCTGAAGAAATTTGTTCAAATATTTTCACAACCGCTTCTATTAAAAAAATTGTAGTGTTCTGCTTGATAAAAGCAAATTAATCTTCATTCATATCTTACTATAGAGAAGCAAATAAGATTTTTATACACATGAATTAATCTTCATCCAAGTTTTAGAGAAAAAAACTTAGCATGCGGGGATCATGCATTGGTCCATGTAATTAACAAAGTAGATATGAATGCGTCTCCCCTCTCATTACAAAGAGTCAACCTCTTCATACCAACATGTTCACTCCAAAAAAATCAAAACTTCAAGATTTTAGAGAGGCAGTATTGTTGTTGAAGTCTATAAAAGGACGAGGATTCTTGCCAAAATCAATCATCTGGCTCAGCAGTATCCAAACCTAGCTAGCTATACAGTCTCGAACACAAACATATCTTCTCTTCCTCCACGCTAGATAAAACCAAGCAATGGCGCCCAATGGTGAAATGCTCCCGGTTGTTTCTGAAAGATCGGCCACCACCGGAAAGGCGGCAGTCCTTGCGATCGGCACTGCTACGGCCCCTCACCAGTTGGAGCAGAGCAACCTCACTGACGATTACTTCAGGGTCACAAACAGTGACCATATGGTTGAACTCAAGGAAAAATTTCGTCGGATATGTAAGTGCCCATGAATACTAGCATATATGTTACCAATATTGCCACAATATTTTGCATTATTCTGGAAATGCTCTACCAGCTCAAGTTCAGTGCATCGAGTTGGCATGCAGTGCAGGGGCACAGAGGACCTGCTTGCATGCGCATGCATGTGGTTCGCAAGTTTGCAACAATTATTATTTTGATATATTTAATGATTGTTTATTTTATTTTTTTTAGAGGTAAAGTGAAGTATGCTCGCTTGTTTCATTAAAGTAAAAACAGACAAATCAAATCCAGTATAATTTTAGGAATTTCTTCAATATTTTGTAATTCTCTGCTATATCATATTCTCAGGCTAGATACATTTACTGATGAAATTAAAGCCTCTCTATTTTGAAAGCTTGCAACACTATTAGTTTCTTTCAAGACAAATCTACTTATAAGTAATTTATAAATGTATTGAGTTATGCTCATTTAAATCTTTTCTATCATTCGAAAATGAAAATAGAGGGTTTATTTCAACAAAAAATATTTTTTGTGTCATTTCTTCAACAAATCTTTTATATGATTGTGATCAAGCTAACAAGATGTCTACAACATAGACCCTATGCGGTGGAGAAGATTCAAATCTACTCAGAATTATTCAATAAACATATGATCTGACTCATTGGTAAAAAAATTTAAAGTAGATTGTGAAAAGTTTCAGAATCAAAGTTCCAACCAAACTGGAGTTAAATCACTGGAAGTAATCTTCAACTCCTTGCAGGTAACAGCTCGATGATAAACAAACGGTACACCTACTTGACAGAAGAGATGCTGAAGGAAAATCCGGCCTTCACTGAATACAGCAGTCCATCCCTCGACGCCCGTCAGGAAATACTCGACGTCGTGATACCGCAGCTCGGCGCAGAAGCAGCAACGAAAGCGATCGAGGACTGGGGCCGGCCGATCTCCGACATCACCCACCTCGTCTTCTGCAACAGCAGCGGCGCCTCCATGCCTGGTGCCGACTTCGAGCTGGTGAAACTCCTGGACCTACCTCTCACCACCAAGCGCTTCATGCTCTACCAGCAAGGCTGCTTCGGGGGCGGCAGCGTACTCCGCCTTGCCAAGGACTTGGCGGAGAACAACCCCGGTGCCCGTGTCCTCGTGGTCTGCTCCGAGCCCACCATCAACGGCTTCCGTGGCCCGTCCAAAGACCACATACAGAACCTTGTCACCCAAGCCCTGTTCGGCGATGGCGCTGCTGCGGTGATCGTGGGCGCAAGCCCGAGGGTGAGCGAGCATCCATTGTTCGAAATTTATTGGACAGCAGAGAACATTATACCGGGGTCCGATGGTATGATCGAGGGGAAGGTGAGGGAGTCTGGTCTCATGATCAGCCTCCAACTTGCAATCCCGCTGTACATCGCCGGAAGCATGGGCCACCTCGTGAAGGCGGCACTCGGCCCGCTGGGGATCGATGAACCAAACGACGTGTTCTGGATCTTGCACCCGGGGGGCCGGGCGATACTGGACGCGGTGGAGATGACGCTGGGGCTGAAGAAGGAGAAGCTGTGGGCGACGAGGGAGGTGCTGAGGGAGTACGGCAACATGTCGAGTGCTTCTGTGCTGTTTGTGATGGAGACGATGAGGAGGAAATCGGAGGAGAAGAAGATGGGGAATGCCGGAGAGGGGCTGGAGTGGGGTTTGCTCCTCGGATTCGGACCGGGGATCACCGTCGAGACGGTGGTCCTGCGCTCCCTTTAAATTTCCAGATTGCTTGCTAATGTGTGCACATCAGTGTCCTCATAAGTTCAGGAACTGGATAAAATAAATATGAATCGTAAAAAGAGTGCGTAGTAATTGCGTAGGAGATCAAGGCAGGCTCCAACCTGTAAGTATACGTATGAGTATGAATGGTTTCTTGCACTGTCAAATAGTGGGGCATGTCTCTGAGAGTGACTGAATTATTGAAAATAGTTTGTTTTATTTGAGATCTTCCTTCGTACCAGAGCTTATTTGTTTGTCTCCGACGAGGAGAGGAAAGAAATACTTAATGGAGAAAATACTTGCTTCCATCACACTAGCAACCATTATTTTTTTTATTATCATTATTATTTTTGTTTACTGGTTGTAGGCTGTCTAAAAATCACTAAAGAAAAGTCATCAAAAAATAGAGTCCAAATTCCAGACGCAGGGCTAATCATAGCCATCACTGCAGCACAAAGACGTGAGGGTCGAAACCCGCGTCTCAGCTTCACTGCAGCACCAAGACGCGAAGGTCGAAACCCGCGTCTCAGCTTCACTGCAGCACCAAGACGCGAAGGTCGAAACCCGCGTCTCAGTATCACTGCAGCACCAAGGCGCGAGGGTCGAAACCCGCGTCTCAGCTTCACTGCAGCACCAGGACGCGAGGGTCGAAACCCGCGTCTCAGCCTCACTGCAGCACCAAGGCGCGAGGGTCGAAACCCGCGTCTCAGTATTACTGCAGCTCTAAGACGCGAGGGTCGAAACCCGCGTCTCAGTTATGCCCTTGTTATAGGGTCAATCACTACGCACATAATGAGGAAGTTAACCCCCCATTATGGAGCGTTTTTAGCGGGCACGTTCACCTCTGAAACCTCTATAAATAGCCCCGCTTGCTATGGAGAAGGGGTCGGTCGGTCGTTGATCAGATACTTTTTGTAGAGGAACTTGGCTCGTGAGCTATAGAAGCCCCGAGACTTCCACCAGAAAGAAAGAGAGTCCAGCTCTTCAAACAACTTGCTGCGTACAAGTTAATCTTTACTTATAATCTCTTTGAGATTCCTGGTCGACCGGAGCTGTGTTACTCCATCTACCATCCAAAGAGAAGATCCTCAAGAAGTCTTGACGTTCACCCGGTCAACGGAAAACAAGATTCACTTTTCACCACTACCTCAAGAACCCAGCATTAAAAAAAGGGGAGATTCAAGTCTCAACATCTTCCCTCTCTTGTAGTTGGAGTGAAAACCCACTGTAATCTTTCATTTGATTCAAGGAAATTTTACAAGGAACCCTCTCCCGACAAACAAGAGATGGCGACTCCGCTGGGGAATACTTTCTCTACTGACGAGCAAGTGGTGGCGCAAGGTGACGTCATCTACATGGGAAAAACGGTCGAATCACTTGTCGTGGAATTTGACCAGGCGAAGTATGAAGAGTTCCTCTCTTCCGGCTCCAAGAGCCCTAAGACCCCGGCCTACCGCAGGGTCGCTACGGGGATTTGCCCCGAAGTCCGCTCTGAGATCCTCTCAGACGCGACTGGTGAGAAGGATGTCGTGGCTAATCGCATCATGCGTAACGCTCGCGTCAACGTCTCCCAGAAGACCCGCGTGGTCAACGTTCCTGATGTCCAGCTAGCCCATCACATTCCTCAGCGCCAGGTTGCCGGGGGTTCCCTTCAACCCCCACGATGTAACCGGAATGCTGAACGGCGACAGAGGCGGCGTGCGCGTCAACTATAAGTTGGAACAACTGATTGTCCAATAGAAATAGGACGCGAAGTTCAGACCAGCGTCTCTTCTGTACCATATCAGACACGTGAAGTTCGCGTTTGGCAACCTAAACGTGAGGTTCACCAAGCTTGCACTTCTGAAGCACCGCTTCCCAAACGCCAACGCGAAGCTCGTGCCCCTTGTCAAAGACACGAGACACGCGTCTCTATACACGGAGCCCAGCAGCCCTGCGTTTCTTAAGCGTCTCTGTCCAGACGCGATAATCAGCAACACGAGAGCTGCGTCTCTTCTCAGCAGAGACGCCGGACTCGAGTTTCGAAGCCGCGACGCAAGAGCTGCGTTCATGAGCCCCGCGTCTCTGAACCCTGCGTCCCAGCTGTACGAATCAAGGATGCCTCCCGCCCTCGACAGTGCGAGGATAATCTCTTCGATCCCCCTCCCATGGATCTAAGAGATTATTTGATAGGGAAGAGAAGTGCTAATCGGATCACTTCATCGTGTTACTGCGAACGGCTTATCACAATGCTCTCTGAGTGCCGTTGCAGTTCAGGTGCAGGCCAGCAGTCTCAAGTTAGACAGCTGACTTTGATTCCCCGATCAGCTAAAAGAAATCGCTCCCACAGGAGAAGGATTTTCTCTGACGCTGAATACCCTGAGCTCACTGCAAACATGACGAGCAGGAGTAGGGGAAAGCAACCTGTAGTCAGCTCCGATGAGTCTGACACAGAACCAGAAGGAGTGTACCGACACACTCGCACTCGGACTGGGGTAATTCCCCCGATTAATTACAGTGCCTTGGCCCGGGGCATTGAAGTAAATAACTCGCATTTCGCTATTGCAGAGTCACAGGCTTCGAACTCTTCCATAGAGAAGGAGGCCTTTATATACATGACAAATACTCCTGAGGAGACATCCAGGCGCTTAGAGCAGCAAGCCCAGGTCCAGAAGGAACAATTTGAGTTGATTCGTGCTCAACAAGAATCTATCGATTCCCTCAAGCAGATGCTGGCACAATTGCTTGAAGACAAGAGGAAGTCAACTGACAAAGCCTCCTCTAAAAAGTCTAAAGGCAAACGAAAAGAGGGAGAAAACTCATCTTCTGTACATATTGAAGAGAAAGAGCAGCCTACTTCTGGTTCGTCTAAATCCTCGTCGCAGGAAAAAGACGACCGAGACCAGGGAAGGGTTCATTCTAGAAGAATGAATCAATTAGAGCAATGTCTTGAGGCCCTTACCAACCGGAAAGGCCTGCAAGAAGCAGGAGTGGTACGGCCATATCCGGCCGAATGGGACCTTGTTCCATACCCTCCCAAGTTCAAAGCTCCGACCCTCCAAGCATTTGATGGTAAAGGGTAACCGAACCAACATATCTACTACTTTAAGTCTCAGACAGGGAACGTGGTAGATAACGATGCCATCCTGGCACGTTTGTTCATCGGCACCCTAAAAGGGCTTGCCTTTGAATGGTTCATGAAGCTCTCAGAAGGCTCCGTCAAAAATTGGGACGATTTGAAGAAGCTCTTCCTACCGCGCTTCTTTGAAGACAACTCAGAGGTCACTATGCCTACCCTTTTGGCTACAAAGCAGCGAAAGGGGGAGTCCGTCAAATCATTTGTAGAAAGATTTCAGAATGTAGCACTCCGATGTCCAAGCGGTATGACCCAGGTCACCCCGGTGGAAACGTGCCGCCACAATTTACAAACTTCGCTCCTCGCTCAAATAGAAGTTGCCAAAAGTCGCACCTGGAAACAATTAATCCAGCAAGGTGAACAGGCTGAAGAAATTGTCGCCCGGGTCAGGGAAGAAGAAAACAAACCCAGACCCGAAAGGTCGACAAGGCGTGCGCCAGACACATCCCTCCAAACAAAAAGGAAGGATAACTTGGCAACAGAGACCAAATCCCCCATCAAACCTCAACCGGTTAAGGGAACTGGCTCTTCAAGTCAACCGCGTACCAACAAGCAGTATTCCTTCAAGGACGAACATGTTGACTCGCTGTTCAAGTTACTTAACAAGAGCAACAAATTAAAACTTCCTGAAGCTAGACGCCCTGAAGAAGTCGGTAAAACCGATAATCCTAACTACTGCCTGTATCATAGGATGCTGGGGCACCCAACCAAGAGCTGTTATGTCTTCAAAGACATCCTTCAGGCTTTGATTGATGTAGAGGTATTGAAACTCCGTCCAGAGCAGAAAAAAGTAACAGCCAATATGACATCATTCCTCCAGTTTGGAAGACAACCTCCAACACGCTCTGGAGTAGTCCCATCCCAAGAGGGGAGCTAAGAATGGTCAACATAGACCCTCACCATCAGCCAAGAGAAGGGTCTTGTACCTGTTCCCACACCTCAGGAGAAGTTATATGGGTTCATCCTGACCTTGTGGACAACCAGCAATGGACCACTATTACTAGCAGAAGGTCCAAAGGCAAAACTAAAGTTTCGTCCTGTAATGTGGTGTGCGCTTCTTCCCGGAAGCGAAAACTGATGTTCCCTCGCTGACTAATTCAGAAGAGGAAACGATAGCTCTTGCCACAGAACCCAACCAACTTGTGGCGGAAACCCGTTCGGGTCAGTCATATTTAAAAAAGTATGACGAAATGGCGGTAACTCCTCCAAAACCCGCTACAGAGTCAGCCAAGCCCTCCACAAAAAACAACCGTGGAGAGACAGAAAGAGCTTCGATTTTTCAAAGTGCTCTCAAAAGACATCGCGAAAGGATCCACAACACCTACCGCTTTGACGTCCTGACTCAACTGGCCAATATCCCGGCCCGAATCACTCTTTATGAGCTCCTCAGGCTATCGAAGTCAACCAGAGAAGCTTTACAAGAGGCTCTAGCAAATGCTGAGGTTTTCATGACCCAAGTACCGGTTGGACCACAGGAGGAAGATGTAGAGGATTACCTCCATGCCTCCCAAAATGCTCCCTGCATCACCTTCACGGCAGATGATATGCAGGTTAAGGGAAAACATGATCGACCCCTATACTTCACAGGGTATATTGGTTCATCTGAAGTAAGCCGTATTCAGGTAGACCCCGGGTCCGCATTGAGCATTATGCCTCGCCGGGTCATGCAACATTTAGGAATTCCTACCCACCGGTTGAGCGCTACCCAGACGACCATTTATGGGTTCAATGCCAATGGAACCCGTCCAATGGGGAAGATCAAGCTCAAATGCCAAATTGGGGATTTAAAGTCAGAAGTGACATGCTACGTGATCGATGTCGACACCTCGTACAATCTGCTGCTGGGACGACCATGGATTCATCGGAATTCTATCGTTCCCTCCACTCTCCACCAAGTCATGAAATACATTGACGGGAGTGGAAAGGTACGAACGGTGATTGCCGAAAGGCATCCGTTCAAGGGAGTCGAGAACTATTTCACAGACTCTCTCCTGTATCAGGACTCTGTGGAAATAGATGAAATCCCGCAACAAGGGGAGCCAGACTCTGGTAATGAAGCCGACACCGAGCCGGAAAAAGAAGAATGCATGTGGGAATTAGATCCACTTGTAACGAGCATTGATAAGCTCGATGTTATTAACACCGCCGATGATGTAGGCGGATGGTATATTAATGAAGAATTAGATTTGGCTTATCTTTCTGTGTCTGCTTCTGATTCAGTGCCATCAGACACTAGTACTGAAGTGGATGATGACCTCTGGTCGGCAATGGATGCTTTGACATCATTGCATGTACCAGTGAAGTCGTCCTTCGAAACGTACCAAGATGCCGGTAATGCGTAAGAATCAATATTCATGGTTCCAGCAAGACGGAAAGGTCAAAAACCAATTCTTTTCGGACGAATTAAATCCGAACCGATGTCCCGTGAAGAATCGGAAAGCGAGAAGGAACCCCCTCAGTTCGGTCATTATGAGCCAAATGCACTCAGAATGATGGAAAGCATGGGGTATGATCTGACAAACGGTTCAGGGTTGAATTTCAGCAAAGGAAGGAGAACATTACTCCGATCTTTTGTGCCAAAAGGGAAAACCCCTGATTATTATCATCAGACTTGCAGGGGGTTGGGCTATGTGTCAACCCCGATCCCATCAGCCTCTGAGTTTAAAGAGTCATTATGCCATAATTACTCATCGGGCACGTCATCGTGAGAGTCAGATGTTAGTGTCGGCAACATCTTCAGAGAACTTTCAGTGAATATGGTTTCAACAAGCCACCTGGAAGACAGAGATGAAGAAATGATCCAATCTGATATAGATCTTTGGATCAAACACTTAAATGCTCTTTGGGATACTCGCTTTGAACAGCGCGAGCCACCCACGGAGGATAAGGTTGCTCAGATTAATCTAGGGGATGAGGCTAATCCTAAGCCCATCTTTATAAGCGAAAATCTATCGCCTTCTGAGAAAAAGGATCTAATATCTCTTGCGCGAGAATATATAGATGTCTTCGCCTGGAATTACGAGGACATGCTTGGACTGGATCCTCGAGTGGCCATGCATCGCCTCAACATTAATACGGACGTAAAGCCTGTCAAACAACAACAACGATGGTTTCGTCCAGAAGTAATGGAGGCAATTCAATCAGAAGTCAGAAAACTTATAGACTCTGGCTTCATTAGGAAAGAGTAACATCCTGATTGGGTAGCCAACATCGTCCCCGTTGCTAAAAAGAATGGAAAGATCCGGATCTGCATTGACTTTCGTGATCTAAACGAGGCCTGTCCCAAGGACGAATTCCCACTGCCAATCACAGATGTCATGATTGACAATACATGTGGATTCGAGTGAATGTCTTTCATGGATGGATTTTCAGGGTATAATCAAATTAAAATGTATCCTGATGATGAAAAACATACCTCTTTCAGGACGCCACTGGGGGTATACTGCTACACCGTCATGCCCTTCGGACTAAAGAATGCAGGGGCGACATATCAAAGGGCCATGAATGCCATTTTTCACGAACACATGCGCAAAACGGTGGAATACTATGTTGACGACATCACAGTAAAAAGCCACGTCAAAGGTAATCACACAGCCGATCTAAAGGCTATCTTTGATATCACGCGGACCCATCAGTTGAAGATGAACCCTACCAAATCCTTCCTAGGGGTGGCCAGCGGCAAGTTCCTAGGGTTTGTGGTGACTTCCACAGGAATTCATTTGGATCCGGAAAAGGTCCGTGCTATTCAGGAGATGCAACCTCCATAGAATCTCAGAGAACTCAGGAGATTGCAAGGACAATTGGCATACATCCGAAGGTTTATCTCAAATCTCTTCGAAAGATGCCAACCCTTCACCAAATTAATGAAGAAGGGTGTCTTGTTCATTTGGGACAACGCTTGCCAGCAAGCATTTGAGGAAATTAAACAGTATCTCACACAACCACCGGTCCTTACAGCTCCGGTGTCTGGAAAACCTTTCCTGATATACGTCCGAGCAATGGATCATTCTTTAGGAGCTTTACTAGCTCAGAACAATGATTAAGGACACGAGCAAGCAATCTATTATTTGAGTAGGACCATGATCGGGGCCGAACATCGATACAACCCGATCAAGAAGGAATGTTTGGCATTGGTGCTCGCTGTTCAGAAAATGCGACACTATTTGGTAGGCCAAACTATAAATGTCATATCAAAGGTTAACCCTTTGAGGCTACTCATGACAAAGCCATCGTCGTTAAATGACCGATTGACAAAATGGGCCATACTGCTATCCCAATATGAAATGCGCTTTTTACCACAAAGAGCCGTGAAGGGACAAGCGGTGGCGGATTTCCTGGCTGAGCATCCAGATCCGAGGGCAGCCGAACTTTACGAGAATCTTCCAGACGAGGTCGCTGAAGTCTGCTTGACCTAGACATCTTTTGAAAGACAAGTGTGGCAACTTTTCTTTGACGGTGCATCCAGAACAGGCCCAAAAGGACATATAGTAGCAGGAGTAGGGGTAGTACTCGTCTCCCCACAGAACTATGTGATTCCTCGAGCCGTCTCATTAACCGAGCCTTGTTCCAACAATGTAGTGGAGTACAATGCCCTTTTGATTGGAATGCAACTCGCCGATGAGATTGGCACTAAAAATCTCAAGGCATATGGTGACTCTAAACTCATCGTCAGCCAAGTTCACAGGGAGTACGAAGTCAGACATGAGGATCTAGTACCCTATTACAACGCGATTGTCCACATAGCCGAGAGGTTCATAAACTTTTACATCGACCATATACCACGCAAGCAAAACGCGCATGCAGATGCACTGGCGTCTCTCGCTGCCTCCTTAGCCCTTCTAGCTGGAGTAGTAGAGAAAATATTTGTCCACAGCCATGACCTGTATTGCCCGAGAATTGCTCCTGAGGATTACCAGAAGCCAACAGGAGATTGTCAAGTCAAAGAAGCCCTTGAATCGTCAACCGGCCCAGAGCCTAGTGACTGGCGATTCCCTTACATTGATTATGTCTTGTACGATATCTTGCCTGACGATACTAAAGAAGCGGCTGCCATTAGAAGGAAAGCCCCTAAATTCTACTATAATGCGATCACGTGAACATTGTATCGTCGATCGCACGACAGGATCTTGCTTCGCTGTCTATCACAAAAAGAGGCACATGAGGTATTGAAAGAAGCCCATAGCGGCACGTGCGGAGCCCATCAACCTGGCCCAAAGCTTGGGGATTGGCTCCAAAGGTTGGAATATTATTGGCCTAAGATGATCACTGACGCTATCGTTTATGCTAAAAGATGTCACGCCTGCCAAGTACATGGTGATTTTATCCATCAAGCACTAGGGTACCTTCACTCGACAACTTCTACCTGTTCATTCGAGATGTGGGGTATGGACGTAATTGGCCCTATCAGCCCACCGTCGTCAAAAGGACATCGGTTCATTTTAGCCATAACCGATTACTTTTCTAAATGGGCTAAGGCCATTCTATTGAAGGAGGTAAAGTCGTCTGATGTGATCAAATTCGTTAAACATCACGTCATCTACCACTTTGGTGTACCTCAACGAATCGTCCATGACAATGGATCCCAGTTCGTCAGTCAGGCTTTCCAGAGGTTCTGCGTTAAGTTCAGAATCTAGAGTGTTTCCTCCACAGCATACTACCCAGCCACTAATGGTCTCGCAGAAGCTTTCAACAAAACCATTGACAAGCTTCTCAAGAAATTTGTCTCGAAAAGTCAGCGTGACTGGGACGACAAATTAGGTGAATGCCTATGGGCCTATTGCACGACTGTTCGAACCCCAACTAAAGCTACGCCGTTTTCTTTGGTATATGGGTGTGAAGCCATGCTTCCACTAGAAATCCAAATCCCATCTCTACGCGTCGCCTTGACAGCAAAGATGACAAGGGAGGAGAAGCATCGACAGCGACTCCAAGAATTGGAGGCCTTAGATGATAAACGTCTGCAGGCCCAGCAACAAATCGAGCTCTACCAAGTCTGGATTACCAGAGCCTTCAACAAGAAAGTTAAGGTGCGAACTTTCAAGAAAGGTGACCTTGTCTTAGCCGTCAAAAGACCTATGGTGATGACACATAAGACAAAAGGAAAATTCCAGCCCAAATGGGAAGGACCATTTGTAGTAGAGTCAGTCTACTCAAATGGAGCATATCGCCTCATAACTTCAAATAGCGATACACTCATGATGCCAATCAACGGTAGATTCCTGAAGAAGTACTATCCTTAATAGTACTTTTCCTCTGATCAACTTAAAATTACACCTCTGATCAAAGCTTCGGATCCAAGAAAAGTTTCTTTCCTTTCATTAACGTTCGACGCCTCCGGCGGCTAAAGACAGAGGAAAATATTGGCTTTTAAGCCCAACATAAGTCTTCAATAACTCATCATGTTGAGGGGAATAGCATGGCTAGCCCAACTCAAATGGTAGTTAGTAAAGGCACCTCAAATCCGTTGATAGCTGAGGGTTTGCTAAAAATCTTAAGTGGACTTAGTTCCACTCTCTCCTCCAAAGTCCCTTACCAATTCTCATACACAAAATGGTAGGTCTACAAAATGCAATAATTGCTATGTTAACACTACACCTCTGGCACTTCAAACTTCACTTATCAACTCTCATCAATAGAATGATAAGTCTTCATAATTGTTTATATCGCAAGTCAATGACTGTCAAGTTAAAATTACACCTCTGACATTTTAAATTCTACTTGTCACTTCTCATCAGTAGAATGGCAGGTCCTCAAATTACTCCCATCACGAGTCAATTTCTGTCAAGTTAATACCACACCTCTGACAAATTACTGTTAAGTTTAACATTATATTTCTAACAGTAATTAAGTTGCTGCCAAGTTAAATATTAAACCTCTGACAGTCATTTTCCCTCAGACTTCCATATCGAAACTGAAATGAACGATGCTAAGTTTAACACTACACCTCTAGCATCCAGGTCATTGCTAAGTTCAACAATACACTTATGGCCATGACCTTCCCTTGGACTTCCTTGTCAAAGTCGAGATGACCAATGCCAAGTTCAAAATTACACCTCTAGCATTACCCTCGCTGCCAAGTTAAACATCACACCTATGACAGTGACACTTTCAGTTTTCCCAAATAAAGCTGAAATACCTTTGAGTCAAGTTAATATCACACCTCTGACTCACACCCTTGTCAAGTTAATATCACACTTCTGATAAGATTTAATTCAACCCGTTAAGTTAATATCACACTTCTAACGGTAAAGAAAGCTGAAATACCTTTGAGTCAAGTTAATATCACACCTTCGACTCACATCCTTGTCAAGTTAATATCACACTTCTGACAAGATTTAATTCAACCCGTTAAGTTAATATCACACCTCTAACGATAAAGAAAGCTGAAATACCTTTGAGTCAAGTTAATATCACACCTCCGACTCACACCCTTGTCAAGTTAATATCACACTTCTGACAAGATTTAATTCAACCCGTTAAGTTAATATCACACCTCTAACGATAAAGAAAGCTGAAATACCTTTGAGTCAAGTTAATATCACACCTCCGACTCACACCCTTGTCAAGTTAATATCACACTTCTGACAAGATTTAATTCAACCCGTTAAGTTAATATCACACCTCTAACGGTAAAGATTCTCCTAGATTCCCCGCGAGTCTAGTCTCACTTGTTATTCTTATCAACAGAATAACAAGTCTACTTAAAAACATTGTTAGGATAACATTACACTGTTAACAGTGTTTTCACTAAATCCCCAGCTGGGTTTTAGTCAAGTTAATTCCAAACCTCTGATGAAAACTCAACCTCCCTGGGGGTACAAATTTCACTTATCATTCTCATTCATAAATTGGCAGGTCCACAAGAATTATCTTACTTCTGTCAAATTAATATCACACCTCTGACAGCATAGTTGAATTTCCTGAAACAGGATTTTTCTACAAACTTTGACTCGTTAAGCCAAAGATCCTTTACTTCTGTTCGTCCGAATTTCAATGCAAAAAGGGAATTCAAGACAATAGACGGAGACAAAAAAAAGAGAGAGAGTGTCACTTTTATTTATGTTCAGACATATGAAAGTGATACAAGACGTTCTCTTATACAATAAGATTGAGTGTTACAATAAAGGAGTACAAAGAAGTCCCTCTCTCTCAGTAAAAGTTTGCACTCACTCCTTGAAGCATGCTCACCACTCCAAATACAAGATGCTTGGAAGGGAGCCAAAGAAGGGCTGAGCACTGTGGTGACCATCGGAGGTTGATTACATCATAATGCATGACGTAAACATCGAAGGAGCCCATCATTGACCAAGAACAATGGTGTTTCTTGAGGTCAAAATGCAGCAGAACCTTCCGATTCCACCTGACCAACTGGTGTAGGCCATGATCCTTCGTTGATGAACATCTCTACCACTAGAAAGTCATCTAATGAAAATGAACTTTTCATCGATGTCACTTCTGGGGTAAGATTGGTGAAGGGAGGATTCGAGACCTTACATGTGACGTCCTCTTTCCAGTGACCTGCAAAAGGACCGGACCCACCACCATACCCACCACCATATCCACCGCCATACCCACTGTGACCATGGCGAACCCGGGAGCATGACTGGTGCATCGTGTCCAATGAGGTCTCAACAGGTGTCATCACCCGCGCAAATCTTCGTCTCCCATAAACAGGAGCCGTGACTTCTCCTCCAATGGTCGACCATCGAACAAGTTCGCTGGCCGATATATTCTCCCAAGGGCCCAGCGAATATGCGAAAGGATGATTGAGGCTACCTGCGAGAAGTAAAAACCAAAAGGTTAGAATTCTGAAACAGAAGAACTAAAGGACAGACGCGACATAGCTGTGAACTTCAGACGCAGGATGACCCACGCAGAAAGTCAAAATTCTGTTACGACAGAAACAGACGCGATCAAAGTTGTGGACTTTGAATATACACAGATTTGAACGCGGTCTAGTTTTAGACCTGCGTCTAAAATATGAGACGCGAAGAACCTTCGGCCAGAATTAAAATTCTTCCAAGTCAATAGCCTCAAACGCGAGCTCTATATGCAAAGCTCGCGTCTCACTGTCCAGATACAGAGTTCATTACACTTGCATCCAAAGGACTTTGGGTTAGAGTTCAGACTCAATCAACACGCGCTTCATCAAGAAGTCTAAAAGGCGTGACTTCCAAATAATGGGCGCACTTGTCAGACTTCAAGAGAAGGTCAAAGAGAGTGAATCTCTTCAAGGGACAGCAAAACTGAAACTCAGTTAGGCTAAGTATTTCATGGCGGACTAATAATTCCTACCCGCAGAATAACCCTTTAAAGGTTGAACTTTCTGCATCAAGGCGCGGATATAAAAAGTACTCAGAGGGACGCTTTTTAATCTTGAAATCACTTGACAGTGATAATCTTCTGGAAAGATTAAAGAAAAGCATGAAAGCTTTGGGTCTTCGCTGTCCATGGGGGCAAATCCCATTGAAGGAAGAAGATGAAATCCCTCAGAGCGCTTGCTCTCGAGGGAAAGCAGTCTAAGCAATGGACTGTTAAGAGGGCGAGGCCTATTTATGGGCAACCCATAAGGCCTGTAATTAATGGCGCAATAATCAGAGCCATCAGCCTTAATTCCGCACGAATGTCAAAGCCTAATAAAGAGCTGACGCGTGGATTGCCATTTAAGAAACGTCAAGGACACAAGTCCCCAATCGTCAACGCCGACTTGGCATTTAAAGGTATTAACGCCAAAGCCCAATGAAGAGCTGACGCGTGGATTGCCGCTTCGGGAAACATCGGAGAACACGAGGCCCCAATCGTCAACGCCGATTTGGCATTTAAAGATCTAACAAGATCTTTAAGACGAGCTGCATGTAACGCTTGGGAGGTTGCGTCAAGCACAGACTCAAAGGTCGCGTCCTGAAACCCGCGTCCCTTCATAAACCCGAGGGCTGCGTTCCTATTATTTCTGCTAAGAGACTTTCTATCGCGTTTCTGAGAGTAATTCAGAACTGCGTCTCCTCAACAAATTGGATCTGGAGTCCGCATCAACTTGGAAGCTGCATTCCGAAGTTTGTGTCCCCAACAGAGGAGGCCTATATCATTCACGAGGAGCTCGGAACCGCGTCTCCACTGCGATATGACAGTTGTGTCTTTATCATAAACTCAATGCAACCTGAGTTTACGCCTTATCAAGGGTCCAGAGACGCGTCTCTACTGAGCCAGTGTCGCGTCCCCATCAACTAGCTGAGATCCATGCGTCAGTCTTGAGGAACCCAAGACCGCGTCCCCACTACATCCTAAATTCTGCATCCTGACAGGATTAAGGGCCGCGTCCAGTGATTAGTCTACGATTATGCATTATTATACCGTATTTTCCCACCGATTTATGAATAAATTGTCGGTCTAAACCGTGTTTTGGTCTCTATTGCAGGTAAATCAAAAGTTTAAGGGCAAAGGAGTAATAAGAGCCTAATTAAACCCAATTTTGGGTAATTAAATCCGCATTACTTGGAGGCCAAGTAAGGGATCATCTAGAAGATACGTCGAACCTAAACTCTTGCGCACGTCAGACGAAAATACGGACAAAAACACCTGAAATGAAATATACCAGGAAGCTACTGGAACCAAGACGGATCCCCGCACCAAAACCAGGGAGATATCTCCCTGGTTTGGCCGCGGATCCGTGACAAAAGCAGCGGATCCACGGCCCATTGGTGTGGCCACGCGTCGATTTTCGACACGTGGCCCCGTCTCGTCTTCCAGAAGTCTCCTTCGCCTATAAAAAACCCCTGCATAGGTCCAGAACGAAAATGTTTTCATTTTTAGGCTAGGGTTTCTATGTTTTAGTGTAGTGTAGGTAGGCGCTCTTCATTTCTTGTATTTTGTTAGGTTATTTCGTTTTTAGATCTTGTAGTAGGGCTGAGTAAGGGTGAGCATCGGTCGTTTCGGTTCGGTTTTTGCTAATTTTTGCAAAACCGAACCGAACCGATTAGACTTAGCAACCGAACCGAACCGAACCGACTCAGTTCGGTTCGGTTTTTCGGTTTTTTCGGTTAGACCAATATTTTTCCATCATTTCTTACATTTTTAATCACCAATATATTATCATCCTTTAATATTCTAATCTCAAATATTCAATACCCAAATTAGAAATAAGAAAAAGACCCTGACCTTAATGTGAATTAAAAATTTCATATTCAAAAACTTTTACGCTATATTTGGGCTCTTATATCAAAGCTCACATAATTATTACTAACTTTTAATGGCAAGAATGAAAAAAAAAAGAACTATATTAATATAAATATTATTCTTAATTGTGATGGTGTACTTAACATAACTTTCACATATTCAATATAAAAAAGATGGTATTGTTAGAAGTAATGAGATAAGTTTTCACCAGTTTTTATTATGAACTATATGATTCACTAAATTGAATTTGGGTGGGGTGATATATAGGGTAAGAGATTCGGTTCGGTTCGGTCGAGTTCGGTTTTTGAAACACAAAACCGAAACCGAACCGAATTAGAGCGGTTCGGTTCGGTTCGGGTTCGGGTTTCGGTTTTTGGTCGGTTATTTCGGTTATAACTGAACTCTGCTCACCCCTAGGGCTGAGAGATTCACAAAGAGAGAGATAGAGAGGGATTGATGTAATAGATGGTGACAGTCTATGAAAAGGTGCCTCCTTTCTCCTCCATTGTAATCTTCTTCATCTTCTACATGATGCTTTACTAACTTTTCTTCTCATGGCAATCTAACTACTAACCACTAACCATTTAACCACTTACTTGATAATCCACATGAATCGAGTAGCCTCTACTAAGGCCTTGCTCTTGCAAGAGCCATTGATGGCTCATGATGATGGGTTCTAACATCTAACTTGCTAACTTGCTAACCAAGCTAACTCTCTCTTATTTCATGCTTTCTTTCAATGGTTTGATGATCTAATATTTGTATTAGCTTGCTCTTGATGCAAGTTTTGAATGTGATGAACCATCTATGTGCCATGCTTTGTATCGTCTCTTGAAGCCAAGGATTAGTGATGGCCAAGAATCAAAATGTGAGGCAACTATCAATAAGAGGTTAGCATGGTTAGTGGATCAATTAGTAGTTAGTAGCCATGAGTTTTCTTTTATCTTATTTTAGAAACTATTTTCAAAACTCTTTTATCATTTTTCTATCGATGTTTTCACCGCCTTCTTAGTTCACCTTTGTTTCATCTTCTTTCCTATTTGTTTTCCAAACCACTTCTCTTTGGTTTTTCACATCGATGTTTTCATCGCCCTCCGCACCTACCACATGCTTGTTTTCCTTTTCTTTTCCTTTTCACTTTCTTTCTAATTCTTTTAACAAAGAAGAACTGTTAACATAAAACGTGAATAAAAACTGTCAATGCTTCTATCGCCTCCCTTCCCTGTGGATTCCACCCGTTGAGCCAATGCTATAACGGAAGTATCGAGGGTACATTAGCACACATACGAGATTTTTCATTGATTTCACAAACTACACATTTTTGAGTGCTAGTTCCGCCCTGATCAAATTTTTGGCGCCGTTGCCGGGAAAGGGAATGGTTTTAATTTCACGTTTTTGTTAACATTGTCTTCTCTGTTTTGGTGTGCAGGACTATCTTTACAGGTGCTTAACATTGCAGAATAAACACTAGCATTGCATCTCCCTGCTCTAGAAAGCAGGGACTCAGCTTTTAAAGAACTGCCACGCAACTGCAACTTCTGCCGCGAAAACGCGGCCATTTTGTGAACATTGTGTATCTTGTTGTGCTGGGATGTGTTCATTGTAAAGCTAGTAGATTTGTACTGCTATCTTTTCTGCTTTGATTGCCTACACACCATAATAAACTAAAGAACTAAAATACGGTATTTGGACTCTTTTAAAATGGTTTAGACATTTGCATTTAGGCACGTGTCAATTCAATTCCAATATACTGTATTTTGTTCTGTTGTTGTGATCTGGACTGAGGTGTACATATGGCATTGCATATAGCATAGGACAAACACTGGGTGATTTATCGCTTTGTGTTATACTATTGTCTATATTGCACACTTGCACAAATTGAAATTAAGGGAAAACCCATACAAGATAAGGTGGGGATTTCATCACCCTTCTTTAGCCCAAAAATCACCTCCCTACTCACACAACCCAAGCCCTAATAAAATTTGATAGACGTTGGCCCCTAGGGACATCTCGGACTCATTAAGAGATTGACCGAGGGTGGAACTTGTTTTGAATCTTACTCTTGTGAAATCGGTGTCTAAGGTTGGGGATTAAGAGGTTACGCCTCGAAGATACCGTGGTTTGGCGTAATTAAGGCCCGTTGCTTACGCACGGATACCTCCCACCGTATTTTGCCCCTGCCTGGCCGATTAGCTTGTGGTCAGATTCAAGCAACAACCTTCCCCGGGTAATCGACCAGTTAGGAGTCGTCTAGGTCTAGGTCAACCCTACTATAGGCTTGGTTTTGATTTGTCTTTTATTTTTGTTTGTTGTTTGTTCTTTCTTTTTTGTTTGTGATTGTTGTGAAATGGAATTCAACAATAACAATTCTTTCAATCCGAATATGAATCTATATTTCACACCAACCCCATTCGATTCGGATAATTCCAACCCAGCTTTTTACAATATGCACCAACTAAATACACTGGGTTGGCCTTATCCGAATCAATACAACCCATACCCACATTCTTATGACTATAATTTCCAAAATAATTTCAACTCGTCACAGAGTCAATGGGGATTCACCTCCCCCGAGTTAAAATTTCAACATCCTTGTCCCCCATGTTCACCTTGTCCACAATTTACACAATGTTCATTCCCCAATTTCGCTTCCTATACTCCTTTTTCTGAACCACCAATTGAAGAAAAATCTGAGTTACAAAAGAGTATAGAAGCCAATCTACAAGAGGCTGAGCAACAACTTCAGAAAACATTTGCCTCTCCAATTCTACGGTATTTTCAAGAGTCTTACTCAGTTCCACCTCCTCAATAATGAACAACCATCTGCCCTAAAAATGAGTAAGGAACTCTTGTGTGAGTCCAAGCTTCAATCTCAAAACATTTCTGACTCACATTCTTCACAAAATTTTCAAAACCAAGATTCTTATACTCCCATTCTAGAGCATCCACTTGTAGAAAAATCAAGTCTAGAAAAGAGTATAGAAATCTTGCAGGAGTCTATGTTACAATTTCAAAAATCTTCTTCTGAGTCTGTCAATAGGTTGGAAACACAATTGAGTCAATTGGTTAGCATTTATAGGAATGAGGAAACTCTATCTTATCAATCTTTGACCAATTCAGCTATGCCAAACTCTATTGATCTGACCCAGGACTCTTGTCATTTTGGACATCAAGAATCAATTTCAGCACACCCATCTGAACTTGTCCAAACTTCAAATGTTAAAGATCCCATTGACATTTTGGCAAGTTATCCTTTTCCTGAAATTGAACTTGAGCATGAATATGATCATGAACCTCAAATTAGTGATTCAATTCTACTTTCTGATTCAATTATGACTCCGGTATCTTCACCTGATTTCAATCCTTGTCCCGAGTCAGTATTGGATCCAGTGCCAGTCCATTGTGAAATTGAATCACCAATCATTTATGATGATCACATTGAACTTGACCAATTTCATACTTTTGAAAGTCCCATTGATAAATTGGCAAGTTCTCATTTTTGTGGAATTGAACTCAATGAGGAATGTGACTTTGATCCTCAAATTTGTGATCCAGTTCAAATTCCTGAATCACTATTGACTCCTGTTTTGTTACCCAATTTGAGTAACATTTTAGAGTCAGTTTTGATTCCCATACCTGTCATTCCTGAACTTGAATCACCAATCTTAGATAGTCACATTCCATCATGGGGAAATGAATGTGGACTTGACTTCATCTTCTTGATTTGGACCCACTTCCTGAACCGATCTCGACTCCCGAACCTTTACTTGACTTGAGTCTTTTTTCTGAGTCGGTATTAGTTCCTGTACTTCCTGAGTCCAAATCAATCATTCCATTCTGGGACAGGGGTATTGATAAACTTGACTCTGAAATTATTTTGAAAATTTGAAAATTAGATGGGGTAAAACTCTTAATAAAAATCATACATATATACATCATTCTAGTGGGTTGTACTTTAGAGGTCTCTGGTGGGCTCCTCCGGACTCCACGCAAGTTGGATTGGGCCGCATTTCGTGGACCAATCAGACCACCACTGGAACCACTACCTTGAGGTGATTTTTCCTTCCCTCTCTATTTGTTTCATGCATATATACATCACGATGCATTGAGGACAATGCATGAGATAAGTGTGGGGGAGGGTTTACTAACATAGAGTTTTTAAATTTTATTTCTTTTACACTTCTTTTAGGATACTTTTAGAAATCTTTCCTTTTGTATAAGAATTTTCTCTTTCTTTAAAAACTTTTTGAAGTAAGAGACAAAGTTTTGATCTATTTTAAGAAAATTAAGATGATCTTAGAAATTAAGAAAGCCTTAATTATGACATCTTAAACCCAATCGAAATAATGGATCTTGTTTAAAATTATAGGTTAAGTAAGATAAATTGGGGAGATAATTTTATCTTGAATTTTTGCCTTAGATAGTATGCACTTTACACTTACAAAATTTTTGGGATGAAAAAAAAGACCTAAAATGCCATAAAGGGCCTGTTTGTTTCGTTGCAAAACGTCGCAAGTCGTAAGTCGTAAAATGAGAATGGAAAAAGTGAACTGTAGCAGAGAAAATATATTGTGTTTTACGGTGTTTGGTTGATAAAGTGAAGTGTAAATGGAAAAATATATTGTGTTTTACGGTGTTTGGTTGATAAAGTGAAAGTGTAAATGGTAAAGTATATTGTGTTTTACGGTGTTTGGTTGGTAATGTAAAAGTGTAAGTGGAAAAGTTGACCACAAAATTAACTGTAGCAGTGATTTAAATATTATAAATACTATTAAATTAAATCTACTATTGCAAATTAAATTATATTAATAAATTGAGATAAAAATTAATAATAAAATTAATAATATTAATATTTTATTTATAACAATAATATTAATAAAATATTAGTATAAATAGTAAAATATTACTAAATTATTAACTAAATAAATAATATAAAATTTTAAGAAAATCTAAAGAACATTAATAAAATTTTAAGAATACTAATAAAATATAAATATTAAAAAATCTTACAAAAATAATAAAATATAGTATAATATTATAATATTAAAAATACTTGAAAATTATTATAATATAAATTTTATTATAATATTAAAAAATCTTACAAAAATAATAAGATATAGTTATAATATTATAATATTAAAAATACTTGAAAATTATTATAATATAAATTTTATTATAATATTATTGTAATATTATAGAAATATAAAATTAACAAAGTAAAATATAATTATAATTTAATAATAAATTATCATTACAGTATTATCATACTGAAGTATTATTACAATATTAACATAATAAAATATTAATATAATAATAAAATATATTATGATATTATTTAAGTAATTTTTTATATTAAAAAATAAATAATGAAATATATAATAATTTTATATTAAAGTATAATATTGTTATATTAATAAAATATTAACTCTAAATAAAATAATAAAAAATGGAATAAGTATTAATAAAATAATAAAGTATTAAATAAAATATTAAATTAAAATATTAAATTAAAATAGTAAAATATTAAAATTAAAACAATATAAAAACAATAAAAATTAAAGATTAAAAATATAAAATAATTAAATAATAAATTGAACACTATTTAAAATATTAAATATTTAATAATATTAAATTATATATTGATTATTTGATTATCAAGTAACTATTTTGAACTATAAGTATACTACAAGTGAGGTTACACGATCACAAAATTAACTGTAGCAACTGCAAGTGGGAAAATATTAATGTAAAAGTGATATTTACATGACCACAAATTTAACTGTAGCAACTGCAAATGGGAAAAGAAGAGTTGCATTTTGCAACTTGTTTTTCAGCGAAACAAACAACGGAAAATGGAAAAGAAGTTTTACGACTTGCGTTTTGCGACGTTTTGCGGCGAAACAAACACGCCCAAAGTAAAAATAAATAAAAAGAAAAATATATATAAATGAAAAAAAATCACTTATTAAGCTGGATAACTATGCCTCAAGAAGCATATTTGTTCACGCCTAACGGTGGTTAAAAGAAACAAATAATCCCCCTTAGTTTTGTGGCCTTGTTTACTCGAGTCCTTAAACCCGAGGGATGTTTTCTCATCTGGTGCCCTAAAACCGTCTGGTCTGGGAGCCATCGGTTACAGGCTCACTACATGGGTGAACTAGAAAGCCTAAGAAAACTAAGGGAAGAAAAAATGAATATATATATATATATATATATATATATATATATATATATATATATATATATATGAATATAAATAAATGGCTTGATGGTTGGAGTTAAAATCTCAGAAATCTTCACTATCACAAAGTGCATATTATCTAGGTTCTATGAAGGATAAAATATTCAATCTAATTTTGAATTCTTACCTTAATTAAAGACAAGATCTTGCATAGAGACTAAGTTTAAGGAAGAATGATTTTTGGTGGACTTATGACCTTAGATCACTTATATTTTTGCAAATATATTTTTGAAAACTTGTCTCTCTTTTAAAATGTGTTTTCAAAATACTAACATTTGTCTTCTTTCTTTATGGATTTTGTGGGTGCAATCCGTTGAAAACCCTCAGGAGATAACACTCCTCCTCTAGGGTAACCTAGAGGTTTAACGGCTTGTTGCACATGCTCAGTGCAATCGCATCACCTGCGAAAGTGGTGTAATAACATTTATAATATAGTTTTCTTTTTTTGTTTTGCTCGGGACGAGCAAAAGATAAGTGTGGGGGTGTGATTAGTCTATGATTATGCATTATTATACCGCATTTTCCCACCGATTTATGAATAAATTGTCGGTCTAAACCGTGTTTTGGTCTCTATTGCAGGTAAATCAAAAGTTTAAGGGCAAAGGAGTAATAAGAGCCTAATTAAACCAATTTCGGGCAATTAAATCCGCATTACTTGGAGGCCAAGCAAGGGATCAACTAGAAGATACGTCGAACCTAGACTCTTGCGCACGTCAGACGAAAATACAGATAAAAACACCCGAAATGGAATATACCAGGAAGCTACTGGAACCAAGACGGATCCCCGCACCAAAACCAGGGAGATATCTCCCTGGTTTGGCCGCGGATCCGCGGCAAAAGCCGCGGATCCGCGGCCCATTGGTGTGGCCACGCGTCAATTTTCGACGCGTGGCCCCGTCTCGTCTTCCAGAAGTCTCCTTCGCCTATAAAAACCCTGCATAGGTCCAGAACGAAAAAGTTTTCGTTTTAGGCTAGGGTTTCTATGTTTTAGTGTAGTGTAGGTAGGTGCTCTTCATTTCTTGTATTTTGTTATGTTATTTTGTTTTTAGATCTTGTAGTAGGGCTGAGAGATTCAGAGAGAGAGAGATAGAGAGGAATTGATGTAATAGATGGTGACAGTCTATGTAAAGGTGCCTCCTTTCTCCTCCATTATAATCTTCTTCATCTTCTACATGATGCTTTGCTAACTTTTCTTCTCATGACAATCTAACTACTAACTACTAACCGTTTAACCACTTACTTGATAATCCACATGAATCGAGTAGCCTCTACTAAGGCCTTGCTCTTGCAAGAGCCATTGATGGCTCATGATGATGGGTTCTAACATCTAACTTGCTAACCAAGCTAACTCTCTCTTATTTCATGCTTTCTTTCAATGGTTTGATGATCTAATGTTTGTATTAGCTTGCTCTTGATGTAAGTTTTGAATGTGATGAACCATCTATGTGCCATGCATTGTATCGTCTCTTGAAGCCAAGGATTAGTGATGGCCGAGGATCAAAATGTGAGGCAACTATCAATAAGAGGTTAGCATGATTAGTGGATCAATTAGTAGTTAGTAGCCATGAGTTTTCTTTTATCTTGTTTTAGAAGCTATTTTCAAAACTCTTTTATCATTTTTCTATCGATGTTTTCATCGCCTTCTTAGTTCACCTTTGTTTCATCTTCTTTCCTATTTGTTTTCCAAACCACTTCTCTTTGGTTTTTCACATCGACGTTTTCATCGCCCTCCGCACCTACCACATGCTTGTTTTCCTTTTCTTTTCCTTTTCACTTTCTTTCTAATTCTTTTAACAAAGAAGAACTGTTAACATAAAACGTGAATAAAAACTGTCAATGCTTCATCGCCTCCCTTCTCTATGGATTCGACCCGTTGAGCCAATGCTATAACGGAAGTATCGAGGATACATTAGCACACATACGAGATTTTTCATTGATTTCACAAACTACACATTTTCGAGTGCTAGTTCCGCCCTAATCAATGGCGCCAAAAACTTGTTCGGGGCGGAACTAGCACTCAAAATGTGTGTTTTGTAAAATCAATGTAAAAGCTCATATATGTGCTAATGTACCCTCGATACTTTCGTTGTAGAATTGGCTCAACGGGTCGAATCCACAGGGAAGGGAGGCGATAGGAGCATTGACAGTTTTTATTCACGTTGTTTGTTAACAGTTCTTCTTTGTTAAAGAATTAGAAAAAGAAAGTGAAAAGAAAAGAAAAGGAAATCCATAATGTGGTAGGTGGAGAAGGCGATGAAAACTTCGATGTAAAAACAAAATAGAAGTAGTTTGGAAAACAAATTAGAAAAGAAGAAGAAGCTTGTAGTGAAAAAGAAGAAACAAGGGTGAACAAAGAGGATGGTAAAAACACCGATGAAAAGATAAAAGAATTGCTTTTCTAAAACAAGATAAAAGAAAATTCATGGCTACTAACTACTAATTGATCCACTAACCATGCTAACCTCTTATTGATAGTTGCCTCACATTTTGATCCTCGGCCATCATTAATCCTTGGCTTCAAGAGACGATACAAAGCATGGCACTTAGATGGTTCATCACATTCAAAACTTACATCAAGAGCAAGCTAATACAAATATTAGATCATCAAATCATTAGAAGGAAGCATGAAATAAGAGAGAGTTAGCTTGGTTAGCAAGTTAGTAAGTTAGATGTTAGAACCCATCATCATGAGCCATCAATGGCTCTTGCAAGAACAAGGCCTTATAGAGGCTACTTGATTAATGTGGATTATCAAGTAAGTGGTAGATGGTTAGTGGTTAGTAGTTAGATTGCCATGAGAAGAAAAGTTAGCAAAGCATCATGTAGAAGATGAAGAAGATTATAATGGAGGAGAAAGGAGGCACCTTTACATAGACTGTCACCATCTATTACATCAATCCCTCTCTATCTCTCTCTCTCTGAATCTCTCAGCCCTACTACAAGATCTAAAAACGAAATAACATAATAAAATATAAGAAATGAAGAACACCTACCTACACTACACTAAAACATAGAAACCCTAACCTAAAAATGAAAACTTCCTCATTTTGGCCAAATACAGGGCTATATATAGGCATAAGAAGTCTCTGGAAGACGAGACGGGGCCACGCGTCGAAAATCGACGCGTGGCTCCACTCTATGGCCGCGGAAACGCGGCAATTGCCGCGTTTCCGCGGCAATACCAGGGACTTAGGTCCCTGGTTTTTGTCCGTGGGTCCCCGTTGGTTCTAGCCGCTTCCTGGTATATCCCATTTCTGATAGTTTCGCCCGAATATTCGTCTGACGTGCGTAAGAGTCTAGGTTCATCGTATCTTCTAAATGATCCCTTGCTTGGCCTCCACGAAATTCGGAATTAATTACCCAAAAAGGGGTTTAATTAAGATCTTATTACTCCTTTGCCCTTGAACTCTTGATTTACCTGCAATAGAGACCAAAACACGATTTAGACCGACAATTTATTCATATATCGGTGGGAAATGCGATATAATAATGCATAATCGTAGACTAATCACACCCCCACACTTATCTTTTGCTCGTCCCGAGCAAAACAAGAAAAGAAAAACTATACTACAGAGGTTATTACACCACTTTTGCGGGTGACGCGATTGCACTGAGCGTGTGCAATAAGCCGTTAAACCTCTAGGTTACCCTAGAGGAGGAGTGTTGTCTCCTGAGGGTTTTCAGCGGATTGCACCCACAAAATCTATAAAGAAAGAAGACAAATGTAGTATTTTGAAAATGCATTTTGAAAGAGGGACAAGTTTATGAAATATTTTTGCAAAAATATAAGCGATCTAAGGTCATAAGTCTACCAAAAATAATTCTTCCTTAAACTTAGTCTCTATGCAAGATCTTGTCTTCAATTAAGGTAAGCATTCAAAATTAGATTGAATATTTTATCTTTCATAAAACTTATTTCATGCATATTGATTAGACCGTATTGAGGCCGGTCTTCAGCTTTCACAGTCGGCTGGACCCAGCACCACCGCTGGTCCAAAACGACGACGAGGGTGATTCTGTTCCTTTACCTATTTCATGCATATTTTATCTTGCATACATTGGGGACAATGCATGAGATAGGTATGGGGGGTAGATAGTAACTTAGGATTTTTATTTTCTTTTTAGGATTTTTATTTTCTCTTTAGATTTTTCATTTTTAGGATTTTTCATTTTCTTTAGATTTTTCATTTTCTTTTTAGAAAATTAGATTTTTCATTTTTTAGGATTTTTCATTTTCTTTAGATTTTTCATTTTCTTTTTAGAAAAACCATTAAAAAAATAAAAAATAAAAAATAAAAAAAAAAGAGAAATTTTGATCCATTTTGTTTAAAAGAAACAAACTTGATTTTAGAAATTAAGGAAACTCTAAACTAAGATTTCTTAATATAAGTCGAAAAGAGAAGTTTTGTTGGATTTTTAGGTTACGTAAAAAAGGATAAGAAAGATAGCTAGATTTTAATTCTTTCTTTAGCATATATACATTAAACATATTGAGGGATTAATCAAAGACTTAGTGATTCTATTTACACATATATACAATAAAAACAATAAATAAATAAATAAATAAATAAAATAATTACTTAGCCACTAATTAAGCTGGTTAGCTATGCCTTAAGAAGCATGGCCAGTCACGCCTAAAGGTGGTCAAGTCCTTAGTATTCGTGGCCTAGTTTACTCGAGTCCTTGAACCTTAGGGATGTATCTTCATCTGGTGCCCTAAGACCGACTGGTTTGGGAGTCATCAGTAAGAGGCTTGTTACATGGGTAAATTAGAAAGCCTAAGGAAGTTAAGGAGGTGTAAATAAATAAATAAATAAATAAATAAATATTATATATATTAGTAAATAAATGAACTTTAGTCTAAGAAAAATCCTTCATATTTATCGATGTATATATACTAGGTTTGATGCAAAATCCGGTCTTCGCTCTATTCCTTAGAAACTTAACCAAGTTGAAGACAAAACTCTAAATAGACACTTATAAAAAGAATGACTAGTTTAGGGTAACCTGAAACCTATAGATCAAGGAAAATTCTTGAAAAATATGGATCAAAAATTTTTTCACTAACATTTTTATTTTTTCTTGGATTTTGTGGGTGCAATCCGCTGAAAACCCTCAGGAGATAATACTCCTCCTCTAGGGTAACCTAGAGGTTTAACGGCTTGTTGCATGCGCTCAGTGCAATCGTGTCACCTACGAAAGTGGTTCAATAATTTAGCTAGGATTTTTTTTTCTCTTTTTTGCTCGGGGACGAGCAAAAGCTAGGTATGGGGAGGTGATTGTAGTTCATTTTTGCATCATTTTTCACTTCCATATCATGCTTTATGTAAATAAAAATAAGGTTTTTATTGCTTTTCTCTCTAATTTTTCAGGTCCACCATTAATGGAGAGGAAGGCCCATAATCAAGGAATTTTCAAAAAATTAATGGGATTAATTAAGGAGCCCAAAAGAAGAAGCCCAAAAGAAGCCCAGGTTTGGAGTCGTCCACGAATATCCCCAACCTTCTAGAAGATCTAGCGTGGCATACGGAGCATAACAGAATGACAACAGAAATCGTTGGCGCAACGACCAAGATTTTGCCGCGGAAACGCGGCTCTGGCCGCGGATCCGTGGCAAGAATCTGGCCGTTGAGCCAGCGTTTAATCCCACGGCTGAGATTTGAGGGCCTCATCCTCTGGAGCCTATAAATAGACCCCTAGGGTCTCTGCGAAGAAGAAGAGGAGAGAATAGGAGAGAAGAGCTTGTATTTTTGAGAGAATTGTAGGGATTTTCTCTAGCTTTTTTTAGTGCTCTTGTAATCTTATTTCTCCTTCTAGAATTCTGCAAAGAGAGAGAGAGAGAGAGAGAGAGAGTGTGTGAGATCTTGTAATTGAAGTGGTGACAACTTGAATGTAAGGATTGATCCATCTATCTTCTCATCTTTACTAATTCTAGTGCTTTACTTTCTTATGCTTTATTTTCTTCAAGCTTTTATTACCATTGCATCTTCTTCTACAATGATTTGTTGTGTGCTTTTCATTTCAATGTCTAGCTAATTCTCTAACATGACTAGCTAACCACTAACTTTACTAACTTCTAACTCTTGGGTGATTGCTAATTCATATGATTCATTGGATGCTTTATTGTAGTCTTATAATTTCAAGTCTCTATTATCCCCAATGAAGATAAGTTACTTTAATTCTTGGCAAATGCTTGTTTTCATTCCATATAATTCATGTGAGCCTCATTTAGAGCCTTGTCTTTAGAACAAGTGCCTTGATGGAACATGGAGATGGAGCACCTAACTATGCTATTTGTTGTACAATTTTCTTACTTCAATGCTAGCTCGAGTATGGCTCTGAATGACTAATGAATCTTGTATCTTCTTCCTTAGCATTACCTTGAATGACACTCCTTGATTCCACCATTGAAAATCTATCTCGGGAGCCGATGAATCAATGAGGCTACAAGTCAAGCCGAGAAGATCACTCATCCTCTACATGGGAGAATATTTTGACCAAACAAGCAAGACGAACCTTTACCGATGAATCAACATGAGGCATGCATCACCCTATGAGATTAGTAAGTTAGTAAATTAGAAGGGTTAGCTAGTCATGGTTTCTTCTCTCTGAAGTCATTTCAAGGTTTTCCTTCTCAAAGTTTTCTTTCCAAGCTAGTAAAAGTTTTCCAAGTTCATTACACTTTCCTTTCCATCCTTTTTCTTTTCATGCAACAAAATCCACAAAGAATTTTTCCTCTCTTTTCCATGTCATTTTGTTTTTCTTGAACATAGAAGAACTTTCGTTTTCCTTCTTTAAAACTCAATTTCAAAACCATAAAGCTTCCATCGCAAGCTCTCCCTGAGGATCGACCCATAATAGCTCATACTACTACGGTGATTCGGAAGGAGTAAAGAAAAATTGTGAATACATTTTGGAGTTTTTTGAGCAACACATAAGAGCATCGAAGGTTGATTCTAAACCCTCTCTCTCTCAATATTAGTACACTCCTACCTTCCGAACATCCAGGATCCGCGTCCTTCCATAATCAGAGCCGCGTCCATATTAAAAAGGAGATTCCACGCGTCTTCACGGCGTCTCCATTAGCAGGTCAGAGTCGCGTTTCCAAGAACCGCGTCTCCACTATAAATCAGAGCCGCGTTTCGCTCAAGAACTCAGTTCAGTCTGAATTTATTATTCATGGCCAACTAAAGACTACAGTCAAAAGGCTGCGGTTATGAAATTGAGTTCATCTACAACGATCAAAAAAAAAAACTTGAAATGGAGCAAAATTCTGGAGACTTTTATTATTTAATTCAAAAATGGTAAAAGTAATACAGACACTCTTGACAAACAGCGTGTTCTTTTTTTAAAACAAAAAAAAGGGGAGGCTAATAATCTTGCTTCGCCAAAGAATGGATTTGTTCTCGGAGACAATGCATCTCGTGCTGACGTGCCTTCTCAGCCTCCATTAGAGCTTGGACTCGCAACTCCTCCTCAGACAAAAATCTCTTCGCAGCCAGTTGTGCTTGAAGAGACTCCAGTCTGGAGGAATGAGCAGAGAGATTTTCTTCAGCCTGTATCTTGGCAGTTTCTAGTTCCTCCAAGCGTTTCCTAGCAGCGACAAGCTTCTGCTCATTGATCTCAATCAAGGCTTGTGCCCTGGCTATGGTAGCTCGAGCTGTGGCAATAACCTGTTCTGCGCTTTGTATGACGATTTCAGATTCCTTTGAATCGCCAATCAGCCGTTGGTGGTCAGCTTGGAAATGCTGGAGATGGCGGGTCTCTTCAACTATTTGTTCCTCCATCTCCTTTCACTCATGTTCTGAAGCCGCAAGAAGCTTATTTAGGGTTGTCCGAGCCTCGTCTACTGAACCAGCATTTTTCAGAGACTTGAGCTCCTTCAGATAATTTCCCAGCTGCTTCACCAGCATCAGGCATGCCCTAGCCTGCGAAGGACTCCCAGTTTGACCAATATTTTCGATCTAATTTTCGAGAAGTACTCGGGCAAATTCAAAAGAGCTGCCCCGGAGAGGACGAGGTCAGTACAAGATCTCATGAAAGCAAAAAATTGTTGCACCATTTGACGTGCTAGCTCTTCCATGATGTCATTAACTGGAGAAAACTCTGCTGATGTGCTCCCGGACCCCCTTTCTATGACAGGACGAGAGACGGGAGTCGGTTCATCTTGCGCAGGAGTAAGGCCGACGATAGGTTCATCAGATACTGAGATGGTCGCCGACACTTCCGGGGAGGTTATTGTTGTAGCAGCCTCCATCGCGATAGAGGTAACAGCAAACCTTGCAACATCGGGTTCCCCGGTCGAGGTTTGAACTGTACTACCTTCTGCGTCAATACTTGCCGCAGGATTCTCTGCTTGAGCTCCTCCAGTGCTCTCTGCAAACCACCAAAACATCAGCCATGACAATAAAAAAGAGAATATTCAATGCGTCAGTATTCTCTTACCAAGTTGAGGATCTGAAGATGGCGAATTCCTGGGCAGATCTTGTAGGGTTGAAGCCTCCTGGGCGTTGACAGTTGCACTCTCTTGAGGCATTTCGGTAGTAGGAGCCTCAAGGCCCTCCTGCTGGGCCAACTCTTGTATCATTTGCTCAATCTGAGAGGTTGTAGCCTCACTGTTGACAGCTAGCCCTATAGCACAAAGTCAAAAGGAAATGTCAGAACCCTTCCCTAGCTAAAGGGGAAGCCGGTTCAAAAAGACAAGGAGAGTACCGTCAGTATCAGTGATCGTTGCTATTGGCGAAACCGTTACAGGGTCACACCCTTGTATCTCTTCTTCCAAAATATGTGAGAATTTGCTCGTATCAGGAAGAGCAGGTTCATCGCCGAAATCGACTTCATCGCCAGAATAATATCCATGCTCTTCGGACGATGAAGACGACAGTTCAACACAGGAGGCCTCAACGATCGAGACCTTACCACCAAGTACCCCAGTAGTAGAGCTGGGATCGACATCCCGCTAGCTGGGTATCAATACAGTAGGAGACACAGGTTGTTGCACCTCGTCCCTTCTCTCTTGAACTGAAGAAGACTCTGGACGAGTTGAGACCCCTGGAATCTCAACATCATCCCTTCCCACCAGGTCAACTTCGGATCGCTCAGCCTCCTCAGCCATGATGGGTTCACCTGTAAGCTCCCCTTCTTCTAAGATCACAGGGCCCCTGCTGCGTAGTCCGCGAGGACGAAGAAGGGGGATCTCCTCTTCCTCTTCCTCTTCCTCCCTCTGCCCCTCAACACAGGAAGGGACTACCTCGGGCATTGAAGCTTCAGCTTCCTGTTCTCTCCTAGCTTTCTTCGGGATAGGCTCACCCTTGAAAGTAGAGCCATGGGAACGTTTGGACACAGCCTGCCGACTCTTTTTAGCGGGCTGCTCCTTGGGCACTGCTGCTCTGATCCCGTCCCTGCTTCCCCTCCTGCTTCTTTCTCGGCTGCCTGGTATTCCTCCATGCCTCGCGCGCGTTTGTTGGACTCCAATTTGTCCTTATACGATGCCTTGATGCTCTTAATGCATGAGATATTTATTGAGAAATCAGGCATCTTGCTAGCCAGGGAATACCAAGTACAGAAGCTGAGGCTCGTGTAGCAGTTGGGCGTCTTGTGAGGCAAGCTAAAAATAATTTTTGTCCCTCCAGCCACACTATAATACCATGCCCGAGCACCTTCAAATAAATTCCCGATAAAGGAGAGTTTGGTGTTGGGGTTACCGACATATAATTGATCATAGCCGAATTGTCGAGCAAAACGGCTCGGCATATAAGGCTCGATCGTACATGAGTTCCCTTGCCGAAAGAGCAGATACTCGGGCCGAATATTAATTAGCCACCAGAAGACTCCCGATGGCAACCTTGTGAAATCATCTGGTCCCGCAAGGTCAGCAAATTTATCCCCGTAAGATGCGCCGACAATTTCAGGGAAGCAACGATCGAGCTGATACTTCAAAGCGCTCAAAATACATTTCCGAACGAAGAACATGTAATAGCAAGACCAGCTTGAGTTCTCCAGCCTCTGCACAAAAGGGACAAACCCCTCAGATCGAGGCACCACCGTCATTAGTGAAGGGCAGTGTATAACGTACCAAGCCATCAAGTACGTATAGGGAAGCTCGATCCTGAGGTTAGGGGTCTTTACCCTCAGCCTTCCCTCCGAGTCAACCTCTGGTCTACCCTTGGAGTCGACAATGGCCTCCACTTGACACAGGGTTTAACAAGAGCCCATAATCCACTTTAAATTCCAGCCACCATTGCTGAAAGGAGGGCGATAGACTTGCTGTAGGCCAACAAGACTGCCGGGTACACCACATCGGCGACAATTACTTCATGTGGCAGTATTGGCACCACACAGCGCTTTAGCCATAGCATAAGAAAGCCCGCCAATAGCGCCCGATCAGAAATGGGAACTCGGGCTTGATGATGAAAACTTTCAAAGACCGTGTCAGGTTTGAAAGTATCTTCGTTTGACTCCGTGGTATATGAGCTTGCAGAGGCGTCAATCCTCTCAGCAATTTCTTCATCAGTACTAGGAGCCAGATTGGTCACTGGGTGATCCTTCTCAGTTATACCATTGAATAGGTAACTCGCCCAGGACATCTGCTTGACACCTCTAGTTCTCCAGGAGGTTATTTGACCGCAGATGTGAAAGTGACACAACACTTCCCAATATGTCTCGTATACTTGAGGGCTCTCCTTCTTCAAAAGATGAAGTTCTTCAGAAGTTGGAACATATTCTTCATAAGGAGCGTCTCCCATAACAAGCCCCGAAACTTCATACAGCTCATGAAGAGCGAGCCCCATCTCTCCGGGCGGAGTAAAAAATGTCCCCGTCAAAGGATTATAATGCTCCAGGATGCCGTAGAAATTATGGGAACTTTGCGGGAGGCCATACTGCACAGCCCTGACCGAGTGGTACAACCCCACCTGTTCCAGCAGAGCTCCAAGTTCGACAAGGACAAATCCAACCATCCTGCCCCACCAGGATCTGTCGGAAGAATGAACTCACCCGAGCGGGCGGAAGTCAACGGGAAAGTCACCCCTAACCTTCATGAACTGATTGATGAAGGTGGTGCCAAGCTGAGGGGTCTCTCCTCTCGGGTATTCAGACCTAACCAATCCAGGGAATAAGCCAAAGACCTCTCTCCCATGACCGGCAGAATGTACTTCTTTGGCACCTAGTTTTCCAAGCGAGACACCGGAGACAGATCGGGAAAGATCCCATTCCATTGCACGGTAAACAGACATATGCTAAAGATAAGATAGGGGATACATCCTCTCCATATTGGGAAGAAGAACTTCCTATCCCCTATCTGACGAAGCCATTTATAATCTCCGTTATGCAAAGTCCTATCATCCTTGTCGATGTCATCACCAAAAAAGAAAACAAGCTTCTGTAATGGAGTGCGCGAATCCGTCTCAAATACTCCGTCAGAGATAATCTCCCGGAGGGTCATCATACTGGCCTTGGAGATCTTCTCCTTTCGCTCCTTCGACTTACCAGTAGTCACAGGAGCAGTTTTTTACAGCACAAAGGTCAGGTTATGATTAGCGCCGCCTACATGACCAAAGTGGTACTTTTGGATAAAGGGTTGGAGGAGTATCGTACTGCAAAAGAGAACAACACTTGATCAGAAATCTGAAAGAAAATGGTTAAGTGTTTGAAACTCAAACGCAGGAATGAATTCAGACGCGGAGATCATCAAAATCTGCGTCCAGATTCAAAGATCGCAAGGCTAGCATGGAGCCCGCATTTTAAAAATCCAGGACTTAGAAAAATTTTTAAGTATCGACTCAGACGCAAGATTCATTAAAACTTGCGTCTGATCTTACAAAGACGCAAGAATCGTAAGAAGTCTGCGTCTGAACTCCTCATACTTAAAAATATTCTGAGCATTGAGTCCAAAACGCAAGGCTCAATGGGGCCCTGCGTTCAACAAACAGATCCGACCTCAAGTGGGTAAAAGATGCAGAGGTCGTCAAACCTGCATCTTGTTTATCAACTCAAGAACCGCGCCTGAAGATCAAACACGGGCATGAGCCCGCGTTGGCGGTTCACGTTCAAAAGGGACTTAAGAGTTAAAAGAACTCTATAAGCCCCTTCAATGGCGGAAACCAAATCAGATGATTTTATTACCTGAAATAGGGGCTTCCTGCATGGAGGAACCACCCATTTGGGTCTCAGGAACAACAACCTTCGAAGACGAAGCAGTATGCTTGGCTTTTGGTGCCATTGCAACTGTGGAATCGGTGTTGAAGATGGTAGGAACGAAAAGAACAAAGCCTCGAGCTTTTCTTAACCCTAAAAGGTCCAACGAAGAAGAAGAGTCTAATGATGACTCTTGAAAGACTGTTGTCTTTTATAGGCACATCAATTCGCAGAGATACGCGGCGCTTGGCTCGATGCCTAATCCCTTCCTGATGCGTGGCAAGCATATTAAATGCAGCGTGAAATCCGCGCGCCAAAAAGAAGATGTCCCCTTAATTTTTCTGGACACGTGGCAACGCGCCCACAACACGGATTCGTGTTCAACAGAAAAATCACGTCCCTCAGAAGGTCGCGCCTTTTCAGCTGGACCAAAGTCGCGTCTACTTCATAGAGCGACAGTCGCGTCTTCATCCCAAAAGATGCATCCCTACGGAAGGCGCGTATTTAAAGCAGTATAACCCCTGCGTCTACATGACTTGCATTCAGTCCTTACTTCTGCAATTCAGTTCAACAGTACACTAGCACAAGCAAATGACTGTTTACCCCTGGTTCAAAGTACATCAACAACAAACTCAGAGCACTGGGGAGGTCTAGACTATGTATCTAGACACTCGCCACGATCATTTTTGGCGGCTTCAAAGGGTTTCACAGTACGCTCACGAAGACCATATTCCAGACAAGATTAAGCTCAGAGCATCTCAAATGATTGTCAGTCCAATCATGAGAAGTATGAATTCAACTAGAGTCCAAAGTATTTTGAAATCCGTCCTAGTCAACCGCGGAATATCGAAAACTTTGGAGGGGATTCTGTAGGCTGTCTAAAAATCACTAAAGACAAGTCATCAAAAAGCAGAGTCCAAACTCCAGACACAGGGCTAATCATAGCCATCACTGCAGCACCAAGACGCGAGGGTCGAAACCCGCGTCTCAGCATCACTGCAGCACCAAGACGCGAGGGTTGAAACCCGCATCTCAGCATCACTACAGCACCAAGGCGCGAGGGTCGAAACCCGCGTCTCAGCTTCACTGCAGCACCAGGACGCGAGAGTCAAAACCCGTGTCTCAGCCTCACTGCAGCACCAAGGCGCGAGGGTCGAAACCCGCGTCTTAGTATTACTGCAGCTCTAAGACACGAGGGTCGAAACCCGTGTCTCAGTTATAACTTCCCTTGTTATGGGGTCAATCACTACCCACATAATGAGGAAGTTAACCCCCATTATGGAGCATTTTTAGGGGGCACGTTTACCTCTGAAACCTCTATAAATAGCCCCGCTTGCTGGAGAAGGGGTCGGTCGGTCAGTTGATCAGATACTTTTTAGAGAGGAACTTGGCTCGTGAGCTATAGAAGCCCCGAGACTTCCACCAGAAAGAAAGAGAGTCCAGCTCTTCAAACAACTTGCTGCGTACAAGTTAATCTTTGCTTATAATCTCTTTGAGATTCCTGGTCGACCAGAGCTGTGTTACTCCATCTACCATCCAAAGAGAAGATCCTCAAGAAGTCTTGACGTTCACCCGGTCAACGAAAAATAAGATTCACTTTTCACCGCTACCTCAAGAACCCAGCATTAAAAAAAGGGGAGATTCAAGTCTCAACATTCTTCCTCTCTTATAGTTGGAGTGAAAACCTACTGTAATCTTTCATTTGATTCAAGGAAATTTTACAAGGAACCCTCTCCGGACAAACACTGGTGGCTTCATAAGCAGAGCTTACAAGATGAGAATGTAAGTTGGAACACCTATCAGGTGTTGCTAACTTGCAATAAAGGGAAAAGTCCTCTGTTGCTGTAGCCAAGATTGTAGATCCTTGTGCTGTAATGTAATTGGATTTCCCTTAGCTGTAATTACTCATACAATTTAGAAGTTCACAAACAAAAAATTAAAAAACTAAGAATTAATTTTATTTCTTTAAATTAGATTCATCTTGGACTTGTTCTCCAACTGTGAATTTGATTGCCCCAACCGGATAAGTCGGTCCTCGAAATTCATACAATATCTTCTTTGCTGCGACTGGTTACGCCAGACACCATAGTCGATGCTTCACTGGTAAGTTGAGTCATGGCCGATTACATCGGTCGCCATGATCAAAACAACTTTCAAGGCTAGATACGTCGACACCATGGAGATAAGAAAAGTACATTTTCTTCTACTGTAGATCTATCCTCTACACCGTCGAATACACCCTCTAGTTGTAGAACTTACCTTTCCTTTTATAATACTCTGTTAGAGGAAAGGCCCACTAAATTTCCTAGATATTTGGCTAATAGTTATGAAACCTAATTTGACCGACAAGGAGAAACCCCTTATGGCGTCTTCAATTTAATCTTATTTATTCATATATTCATCTCTTTTCTTTTTCAATGTGGGTTTAAATCCCTCTTTATCTTTGTAACTCATTTTATCGCTTCTTAACATAAGCGCTTGTGAACCGGATTCGTCTCAAAGTTGTATCACACGTGTTAAACTTTTTACAACGCCAACAATTTTGTAAATTGTTAAACTTTTTACAACGCCAACAATTTTGTAAATTGTATCCCGAGTAAACTTTAGCACCCACCAAGTCATAATGCTACTAACCTCTCTTACACCATAGGGCAACATAATATTCTGGTAAGGACCAACCAAAACATGATCCACATCTTGCTTGTACTATAATGCCCATTTCATGCTTGTATTTTAGCCCAAGAGTCATCACCATGTTCTCATACAATTTGTTAGGATAAAGGCTCATTAAATTTAATAGATATGGGCTAATAATCAGAAAACTCAATTGACGCAAAAGAAAAACCAGTTTTGTGTACATTCTTATTTAGCTATACACTCATCTCTTTCCTTTTTCAATATGGAACTAAAATCCCTTTTACCTTAGTATCGCTTTTTGTCTTTTTTAACATGAGTGCTTGTGAATCAGATTCAAGTCACAATTTTAACATACTCATCTTTTGATAGATTTATACATTGCCGGAGTAGGTTTCACCCGATAGCCTCTTGTCGGAACTATCTCGTGGCCTTGAAGAGGGATAGAGCAACAAAAGGGAAACAAATAAATTTACAGAGAGAGGGAGAGAGAGGGTGCAGGTGAGGAAAAGTGGTAGAACATAGGATTATTTTGATATTTTTTAGGATTTTTGAGATACTTCTGAAATTTTTGAGTGATATTGGAGGTTGGGAGTGGGGTAGAAGGCAGTTAGATATTCCTTTGAAGCATTATTTCTTCTTTACTATGTTTGCTTATGAAAAGAAAATGATTTGTGTAAGTAAGTTTTTCGATGTTTGGTTGTAATGTGAAAGTGTAAGTTGAAAAGTATATTTTATTTTTTGATATTTAGTTAATAATGTAAAAGTGAAAATGGAAAAATTGACCATAAAGTTGACGGCAAAATAATACTAAAAAATATTAATTATGAAGTTTTTTCACTATAATTAGATTGCAAGTGAAATTTACATGACCACAAATTAAAAATTTTAACTATAACTTATTACAAGTGAGATTTACATGAGCACAAAATTAATTGTAGCATTCTACAGGATAATGATAGTGTAAAAGGGAGGTATAAAAGAGAAAAAGAAAAAGGAAATGGGTTTTTTCATTTCCTTTTTTCGATTCCAAACAAACAAATAAAGTGAAAAATGAGTTTTCTCACTTTCGTCCAAACCAAACACTTAGAGAAAAACTTACAATTTATATAAAAACCATTTCATCTGTGAGGAAGTAGATTTTGTTGACCGATGATAATCAGCGAACCAATCCACTTATTAGTTCCAACTGTTTACTATATGAATAATCCAGATGAACTTTTAATTGACCACAAGCTTACCCTATATTGTTTTCAAGCCCAAAGTGAATCATGATTATCTTATCCATACATTAATATATTAATTTAACTAATTAATTAACAAATCAATCTGCTAATTTTCATCAGTTACAAGCAAGACCCTGAAGCAAAAGAAACCAAAGAGAGAGAGAGAGAGAGAGAGAGAGAGAGAGAAGAGAAAAGAGTATAAAGAAAAGAAGAGTGAAGACGTCAACCTTTCTTTTTCTTATCCGTCACTGCTTGTGACCAAACAAGTGTCTAGATTTCCCCTCCGCTCTTGATATACGCTCCAGTTTGTCACATTATTTTCCCATGTTTCTCAACTCATGTAAACTTCACACATTGTTTTCTTGTGTTCTATTCATCCCCAACCAAACAATACCTATGTGTCACCTGACACCTAAATTCTGTTGGTTTCTGAGATCAATCTGACAACTAATCAAGATCACTGAAATATCAACAATCTAATTGGCCAGGTCGGTAAATATCAGGTGGGAGGTTTTCCGTTCAATAGAACGTTCCTTAATTTAAGAACCACCTTTCAATTTCCTTCCTTAGTTAAACACCAATTAGACTGATATAAATCAGTCTCAATATACTGAATATCAGTATATCCCCTGTATAAAGAAATTACTTCACTTATACAGTACTTGGAGTGAGGTACGCTTAAAGCGAATCTCTTTAAGACAATTGCGTCCCCCGCACTGGTGCTAACGGGTTACTGGACGCTGGTCTCCCAAGATACAACACTCCTTCACGGTATTTGGATAGCACTACCAAATCACCGTACGGTCGAACCGTAGTTAACCAATCCTTGATAGCATTACCAAATCACCGTACGGTCGAACCGTAGTTAACCAATCCTGGATAGCACTACCAAATCACCGTACGATCGAACCGTAGTTAACAAATACCTTCACAGGATTATTGAAGCAGCGGGACAAAGACAAATTTTGGGAAAATATTTGCCTTTACTTTGGAGGAGCACCCACTATAGAGGAAGAAGGAAGGTTGAAGAATATTCTTCTTCAGAAGTCCCAGATTCAAACAATAATTCTATTAAAGAATCTGTTGAATTTTCTAAGCCCTCTTTTAGAACGAATTTTTGCAGAATCTCTTTTGGAAGCCAAATTACTGATTTCCCACTTCCTATTTGGAAGTCACTTCAAGACTGAGAGAGAGAGAGAAAGGATCTCCTTCTGATTTATTGTTGTTGGTGTCTTGTGTTGTGTTTTTCAATTGAGAATTCGGAGCGCTATTTATAGCGCTCCGGGAGGGGCCAACTGGTCCGAACCCAACGAATAGTTGCAACGGTTCGGTCTGAACCGTTGCAATGGTTCGACCCAACCACCGCAACCGTTGGCCGTCCAACTGCCGCTACAGCCATTGGCGGAGCGGTTCCGGATAGCGGGGCGAGTATGCTTCGCGTAACCCATACCCGTGAGACCCAGTTCTAAAAGAACCAGGCCGGGTAGGGAACCTGAACCCGAACCCGAACCCGAACTAGACCCGGTCCCGGTCCCGAGCCCGGGCCGGCCCGGCGCCGCCGTCGCCGCCAGCGGCGGCGCGCGCGCGCATGTGCGGGCATGGTTTCCTCCCAATCGCGCGCGAAAACTCCAAGTATCCAAAGGGCACACCCTTTGTTCTCAATTTTCTCTATTTAAACACTACAAAGTTCCATCCCTTGGCCAATGTGGGACTAAATGCCTTTAGCTACTTTTAGTCCCATTTTGGTTTTGAATTAGGCAATCTTTAGACTTGAATATCTCATTCATTCGAAGTCGGAATTGAACATGTGAATATATCACGTTCATCCCCAATGGAAGGAGAACTCACTCCAACCATCATCCAATTGATTCGATCAACGGATCTCGCCGTAATTCAATTCAAAGATTCACATATATATTCTTCATATTCCAACAATCCCCCACAATGAATGAAGATTCAAGGAATTGACACACAAATAGACTGACTCTACTGTGAAAGGTACCTTAGAAAAGAAACCGCATCAGGATAGGTGAACTAGGTCTTGAACCTTCCATAGTGAAAGCTTTATCGGACTTACTGGCTAATCAGTGAACTAGGTCTTGAACTGTTTAGCAGTTAGTGTAAGCCAAGTCAACAAGCTTCACACAGTGACTTTTTAAATCAACTTTGGTTCTCGATTGTGTCCGTTTTGGCCCTGAACATTCTTGGTTTCAGAGAATATCTTTAGGGAATAACAGCCTCCATAGAAATTCCCAAAGAGCCGACCCAACTCTATACTCACATAGGTGATCGTCCTATTAAGAGTAGTCTACTCTACTCCACTTGTTTAGTAACAAGATATAGACATCATTAAAAGCGTTAAGCTTATCCTTAATCCACTTATAGAAAAGCACTTATGTGCACCTTAGGAATGGATTGGAGTCAAGCTCCCAAGTGCTTACTTGCTGAGTCAATCATAACTAGTTTTTCCTCTTGAACTTAGTCCGTGGGATCTCCAGTCGCTAAGTGAGGTTTCCATTAAGCTGACTCGGTAAGGTTAGACTTTTAGACCCATTCCCCTCGATGCGCAGTTTATACGCTCTCCACTTAAACCTTTAGTAAGCGGATCCGCTAAATTATCTTTTGACGAGACAAAGTCAATAGAGATAATTCCATTTGAGAGCAACTGCTTAACAGTATTATGTCTACGATGAATATGTCTAGACTTACCGTTATATATAACATTTTGTGCCCTACATATAGCTGCTTGATTATCGCAGTGTATACATATAACGGGCACTGGCTTTTGCCATAATAGTATATCTTCCAAAAATTGTCGAAGCCATTCTGCTTCTTCTCCGGCCTTATCTAAGGCTATGAATTCCGATTCCATAGTGGAACGGGCAATACATGTTTGCTTAGAAGATTTTCAAGATATCGCTGCTCCTCTTAGAAAAAATACGTATCCGCTAGTTGATTTTGACTCCTCAGAATCTGTAATCCGATTAGCATCACTGTATCCTTCAAGTACAGGTGGATACTGTCCATATCTCAAGGCATATTCCTTGGTATGTGATACGTAACCCAATACTCGTAGTAGAGCAGTCCAATGTTGATCACTAGGATTACTAGTGTATCTGCTTAACTTGCTTACAGCGTAAGCAATATCGGGTCTAGTGTAATTCATCAAATACATTAGACTTCTGATAATCTGAGAATACTCCAACTGGCGTATTCCAGTTCCTGTATTCTTATGAAGGTGGATGTGTGGGAGAAAAGGATTAGTATTCTCTTTTATCCCATGATCCTTGAATCTTTCTATCATCTTATCCACATAGTGAGATTGAGATAGACAGATTCCATCTGGTGTTCTGGTGATTTTAATTCCTAAAATTACATCAGCAACCCTCAGATCTTTCATGTCAAAACTGTTGGATAACATTCTTTTAGTGGACTTAATAATTTCAATATTAGTCCTAAGTATCAACATGTCGTCTACATAAAGACAAACAATGATACATGCATTTCCAACTGTTTTAGTGTAAACACACTTATCGCATTCATTGATAGTGAATCCATCTTTGATCATGACACTATCAAATTTCTCATGCCATTGTTTTGGAGTCTGCTTTAGACCGTATAAGGATTTTACCAATTTACACACTTTGTGTTCTTGGCCCTTGACTATAAATCCTTCAGGTTGCTCCATATATATTTTTCATTTAATTTACCATTTAAGAATGCAGTCTTGACATCCATTTGATGGATATCTAAGTTACGCAATACTGCAATTGCAATCAACATTCGAATGGATGTTATTCTTATTACTGGTGAATAAGTATCAAAATAGTCAAGTCCTTCTTTTTGTCGATAACCCTTAGCTACTAATCTAGCCTTGTACTTATCGATAGATCCATCGGGTTTTAATTTTCTTTTGAAAATTCACTTACACCCAATTGGTTTACTGTCAGGAGGCAAGTTTGCCAATTCCCAAGTATGATTACTTAGTATGGATTCTATTTCGCTATTTATAGCTTCTTTCCACATTTGTGCTTCTGGGGTTGACATAGCCTCTTTAAATGTTTGAGGTTCACTTTCAATAGCGTATGCTATGAAATCTGGAGCAAAAGATTTTGAGATTCTAGATCTCTGACTTCTTCTTGGTTCAATTTCCGCATTAACAGTCGGTTCCTCGGGCTTTCGTCCCTGAATGCCATCTCATGTGTTCTTTTCCCAGAAGTCTTATCTGTTTCCCGTTTATATGAAAAAATATCTTCAAAGAACACAGCATCTCTAAATTCAATAATCATGTTTACATGAATATCTGGTATCTCTGCTTTATGAATCAGAAATCTGTAGGCACTACTATTCAAGGCATAGCCTATGAATATGCAGTCCATAGTTTTTGCTCCCAACTTAGTCTTTTTAGGTAATGGTGCTAGTACCTTTGCAAGGCACCCCCATATTTTGAGGTAACGGTTGGAAGGTGTGCTTCCATGCCATAACTCAAATGATATAAGACCAAGTTTCTTATGGGGTACTCTATTTAGAATATAATTTGCAGTTAATAGAGCTTCCCCCACAAGTTCTGCGGAGCTTCATAACTTATGAGCATGGAATTGACCATCTCCTTCAAAGTTCTGTTTTTTCGTTCAGCAATTCCATTTTGCTGAGGAGTATATGGTGCTGTTGTTTGATGGATTATACCAAATTTAGCACATAACTCACTTAAATTATTTGATTCATATTCTCCGCCTCCATCGGATTTTAGAATCTTGATATTCTTGTTGAGTTGATTCTCAACTTCGACTTTATATGTTATAAACATATTTATTGCCTCATTCTTACTGTTTAAAAGATACACATAATAGTATCTTGTACAGTCATAATAAAAGTAATAAAATACTTTTTACCGCCTCTAGTTGGCATAAATTTCAAGTCACACAGATCGCTATGAATTAACCCTAAAAATTCTGTATTTCGATCAATTGAGTGAAATAAATTTTTCGCTAACTTGGCCTCAACACAAATCTCACACTTGCGAATTTCTTCCAAGTTGAGTTTAGGAATATATCCTAGATTAGACAAGTTCTTTAAAGACTTGTAATTTACATGCCCTAATCTAGCATGCCATAAAATAGAAGACTCAAGCAAATAAACAGAAGATTTTCCTTTATTTATAAGCTTCGGGTATAAATACACAGACTTTTTGTCCACCATTGTAACATTGTCTTTAAAAAGACCATCAACAAGATTCTTATTTTGTTTGAGATGGCTACGACATTCATTCGCCTTATGCCCCTCTTTGTTGCAAATGTAGCAGGTTCCCTTGAAGCGCATGTTCTTTACCTTCTTGGACCTTACCTTTGTACCCCTGGGAAGTCTTCGTCCGCTTTAAGCCTTTGGAAGTAGACGCTTTCCCCTTTGAGTCTTCGATCACATTGGCTTTTGCTTCATAGGAGTTCTTACTGCTCCTTTTCTCGGACTTTCTGTTGTCCTCCTCGATTCGAAGCCTCATAATGAGATCTTCCAACTTCAGCTCCTTTCGCTTGTGCTTCAGGTAGTTCTTGAAATCTCTCCACGTAGGTGGGAGTTTCTCATGATAGTAGCAACCTGAAAGGTTTCAGGTAGAATCATACCTTCGGCTTCTATCTCGTGCAAGATAAGTTGGAACTCTTGCACCTGACTAATTACAGTCTTGCTGTCCACCATTTTGTACTCCAGAAATCATCCTACGATGAACTTCTTGGTACCAGCATCCTCAGTCTTGTACTTCTTGTCAAGACTAGCCATAACTTCTTTGCCGTTGTGATAGAACTGTAGACATTGTAAAGAGAGTCATCCAGTCCATTTAAAACATAGTTTTGACAAAGGAAGTCACCTTGAGTTCATGCATCGACTGCAGGACTGAGTCCCGACCAGTTCCGGGTTCTGGTAGATCTTCTTGCAGGAATTTGGTCAGATGAAGAGTGGTCAAGTAGAAGAGCATCTTCTGTTGCCACCTCTTGAATTCTATGCCGTCAAATTTTCCTGACTTCTCCGGCTTCGGGTTAAGAAGTGGGGTAGGCATCAAAGCTTGTAGCTGCATGTTTGGTGCCTTGCTAGAGCTATCTTGATTAGTCTCAGACATTTTCCGCAAATTCAAGCAGAATAGAAGTAAGAAACTTCAATATCGTAATTGTCTTAAGATTGTTGGTTTCTGGGATCAATCTGACAACTAATCAAGATCACTGAAATATCAACAATCTAATTGGCCAAGTCGGTAAATATCAGGTGGAAGTTTTTCCATTCAATAGAACGTTCCTTAATTTAACAACCACCTTTCAATTTCCTTCCTTGGTTAAACACCAATTAGACTGATATAAATCAGTCTCAATATACTGAATATCAGTATATCCCCTGTATAAAGAAATTAATTCACTTATATAGTACTTGGAGTGAGGTACGCTTAAAGCGAATCTCCTTAAGACAATTACGTCCCCCGCACTGGTGCTAACGGGTTACTGGACGCTGGTCTCCCAAGATACAACACTCCTTCACGGTATTTGGATAGCACTACCAAATCACCATACGGTCGAACCGTAGTTAACCAGTACCTTCACAGGATTATTGAAGCAGCAGGACAAAGAAAAATTTTGGGAGAATATTTGCCTTTACTTTGGAGGAGCACCCACTGTAGAGGAAGAAGGAAGGTTGAAGAATATTCTTCTTCAGAAGTCCCAGATTCACACAACAATTCTATTAAAGAATCTGTTGAAATTTCTGAGCCCTCTTTCAGAACAAATTTTTGCAGAATCTCTTTTGGAAGCCGTTTCGGAAACTGAATTACTGATTTCCCACTTCCTGTTTGGAAGATACTTCAAGACTGAGAGAGAGAGAGAGAGGATCTCCTTCTGATTTCTTGCTATTGGTGTGTTGTGTTTTTCAATTGAGAATTCAGAGCACTATTTATAGCGCTCCGGGAGGGGCCAACTGGTCCGAACCCAACGAATAGTTGCAACGGTTTGGTCTGAACTGTTGCAATGGTTCGACCCAACCACCGCAACCGTTGGCCGTCCAACTGCCGCGACAACCGTTGGCGGAGCGGTTCGGATCCGGATATAGCGGAGCGGGTCCGTTGGCGGGGCGGTTCGGATCCGGATAGCGGGGCGGGTATGCTTCGCGTAACCCATACCCGTGAGACCCAGTTCAAAAAGAACCAGGCCGGGTAGGGAACCCGACCCCGGTCCCGGTCCCAGTCCCGAGCTCGGCCCGGCCGGCGCCGGCCGCCGTCAGCGGCGGCGCGCGCGTGTGCGGGCATGTTTCCTCCAATCGCGCGCGAAAACTCCAAGTACCCAAAGGGCACGCCCTTTGTTCTCAATTTTTCTCTATTTAAACACTACAAATTTCCATCCCATGGCCAATGTGGGACTAAATGTCTTTAGCTACTTTTAGTCCCATTTTGGCTTTGAATTAGGTAATCTTTAGACTTGAATATCTCATTCATTCGAAGTCGGAATTGAACATGTGAATATACCACGTTCATCCCCAATGGAAGGAGAACACACTCTAACCATCATCCAATTGATTCGATCAACGGATCTCGCCGTAATTCAATTCAAAGATTCACATATATATTCTTCATATTCCAACAAATTCAACACACTTAAAAGACTGAAAAAAGTAAGAAAAGTGAAAAAAAAATTCAGCAACTAATTAGTTGTCATACACTCTAGTATCAATATCAAGTATATTGGAAGAAGCTATCTACACACTCAAATTACCACGCTCTAGTTTTGAGCTAGATGGTACCAATATTAGATTTATTTTGTTTTCAATTCTAATTAGATTTGAGTCTAATCAAGTTAATTGGATATTTGCACCCGCCTAATTTAGCCTATGTTGTTTGACCCAATAAAGAATTGATCAAGTCTAATGATCTGAGTCTAGACACGTTTCAATTGTACTTAGCCAAAAGTGCATTTAAATTAAGATGTGAGACTCATCTATACGTGTGGAATTCGTGTTATTAATTAACAGCCTAGATCTATGATGAGTTGAACTACGATTTCTGGATGCTATATATATCATAGGTAGGATTATCTTTCCACTACTATGACCTAATCTTTCTCTTGGAGGCCTCTCATCTTCCCTAAGAATCAAGAAGGGAACTTACTAGTTAGAGAGAACAACCCCCTCCATCAACTCTGTGTCTTTGAGATCGTACAACCTTCGACATCTTCTTTGTGATCTCAGGTATGCCTAAACTCTCCTTCCCTTTGATCCTGATAAAGAGACTATTATATGCATGTGATCTTTTTTGTAATAATATTAGATCAATAATTGGTATCAGAGCCTCCTTTTTATCAGATCATCAGAATATAAAGTAAGATTTTGATCTCGATCTAATTGATATCATGAACAATCTCTTTTCTTTAATCCAATAATATATTTGTGTCTCATATAATTGAATTAATTCAGAGATGATTAATTGAATTATATATATATTTTTATGGAATTTTCTGTGAGTTATTATTCTGGAATTATTTCTGGAAATTAAAAAAATCAAGGTCAATGCATAGCCAGGCTGCACACGCACGACCTGGCCCAGCTGCCTGCATGCGCACGAGCGCGTGGCAGTAGAGCTGTGCCTGCTACTGACGCGGGGGCCGCCGACCATCATAGGCCGGCGACATCATCTAGACGGCAAAAAAAAAAAAATTGTTAGGGTGTTGGGCTTTCCAAGTTGAGTTTGATTGGAGTTAGGATTAGAATTTTGATCCAATAATGGAGTCTAATTCTAATCAACCTCAAATTAGTTTTAATTGGGATTTTTGAGATTGATTTGGATTTTAGGGTCGAGATAAAATTCTAGTCTATTAAGAAATTTTGTGGTAGAATTTTAATCAAATAAAGTAACCTAATCCTAATTAATCTTACATTAAGCTAGTCAGGTTTTATGCAGTTTATTAAATATGACCCATTAAGAATACCCATAATTAACCTTTGTGGGATGGGTCTGGTTATTTATACAGATTCGATAAACACTGCAAACCTATTTTGCCAATAAAAACTTCAACTCGCCATTATGGGCTCATCCAAACTCTGTTTTAGACATGTAAACAGCCGTTTTGAAGCTCTTGATGAGCATTATAGAATTACAAACACTAGACATGTCAAAAAGTAGTTAGTTGATATAAAGTATCCATAGAATTGTTGATTTATCACAGTTATATGTATCCTTAGATGCTTTCGCTTCATTGATGTTTATATTATTGCTTATACTACTCTAACATGATGAAAATTGATGTTTACTGTAGTAGACAACGCACAAATAAAGATATTTACATATTCAAGTTAAAGAATTAAAAAAAAAACTTATTTAATTGCGTATATAGTTCATGCAGATAATAGCCTACACTAAGGAAGACTATTATTTAGTCGAATTGTGTACAGCATCGGATACATGTGTGGGTAGTGAATTTTTTTTTGGAGAATCTTGGTGAGTGATAATCGGCCCAAGGAAAGTTACCGCCACTATAGGCCCATATTGCATTACTCTCATCAATTAGTCCGAAGACAAAAAAGAATCAAGATGTGCAGATTTGTGTGGCTTATGCGTGTGACAATCAACCCAAAAAAGGTTGTCATTATGGCCAGGTCATCACATATATTATATGGTCGATATAGATAACTTAAACTTTAGGACCCATCTTATAAAGGGGCAGTCGGCCCAAAGAAAGGTTGTTCTCTTACATAAGCTTAGACTTTAGGGTATATATATTAGACCAATACAATGTTGGCATAAAGAAACACAACTTGTTCTGAAAGTTTGGTTGGCAGCTCTATCAGTCAGACTGGTAACATTTTTTTTTTTAAATTTCTTTTATGGCTATTACAATATATTTTATTAAATGCAATATTTATGTTAAATTAGTGAGAAATTGTATTTAAATTAAGGAGAAATTGCATGATGGTCTTTGAAGTGTTCAAAGTACCTCAAAAACAGTTAACTAGGTTCTTACTTGAACTGCATGATGTTCTTCCTAATGAGAGCGGTCTTATGAATTAGATAGAATTTCTTTAAGAAGACCTTGATGAAACCATCTCAGAATGTGATAGAGCCGGCCGCTAAGCTGTAAAGCCATTTCTTGGCTAAGTTCTTAAGAACAAATGGGACAAATCTCAACCTAATAGCATCATCTATAAGGTGTGAGATTTTCATCATTAAGCATACTTTCTCAAACTTTCTTATGAAGAAATAAGCATCTTCGAACTCTAAACCATGAAATTTGGGGAGTGTGTTTGATGAACTGAGGCTTGAGATCAAAATTGTGTTCATCAACCGATGGAAGTTGGATGTAAGATGAAAGTGTAGTTCTAATTAGATAGAACCTATCTTGCAAAGATGTCGGTGAGTCATAATCGGATCTGGTCTTGATTCAAACTTGGGAGGTGATGTGTTTCTAGTTAACCTAGATGAATTAGGGTCTCTTGATCACACTTTCATATACAAACACTATCACAAACAAGTTCACCAATAGTCAACAATAAGAAATAACCAAGCCTAGTCTAAGGAAACCTTGACCTAGACAACTCCTAACTGGTTGATTGTCCACAGGAGGTATAATGCAGACTTTGACCACAAGCTAATCAGTCAGGTCAGGGCAAGATTGGTGGGAGGTATTCGCGCAAAAGCGAAGGGCCTAATTAAGCCAAACCACCAGCCTTTAGGGTTTCGCCTCTCAATCCCTTTCCTTAGACAATGATTTGGCAGGAGTCAAATTCTAACACCTTCCCCCTTAGGATAATCTCCTAATGAGTTCGAGATGTCCCTAAGGTCAACGTTTATTAGATTTTAAATTAGGCTTAGGTTGTGCGTGCTTGGAGATGGTTTGTGGGCTAAGAAAGGGTAATGACTTCCCCACCTTGTCTTGATTTGGGTTTTGCCCTTAAGATTGATTGTGCAAAGTGTGCAATATATAGAAAAGTAACATTCACAAGCAAATATCACCTAAGAATGCTTCCTAAACTATATGCTATACATGCGTACCTTGTCTCCAGCTATCTTCAACAACAATTGTAAAAGAAACATAATTAGACAAATGCCTAGAATGCAAGTCTAAACATTTTTTAAGCAATTGGTAATCAATCAGATTACTGTTGGATTAAAAATAGGGAGTGTGAATATCAGATATAGCAGAAATAATACACAAAAACTATATTTTTGCAAAGCGATATGTCCTGCAAAAAGGAGTTTTTAGTAGTCCAAAAATTTCAAGTTTTTGTGCTGCAATTTCTTGAAATTATGTTTCCTACTTCTAGAGTAGGGGCACAGAATAGCAACTTTTCTCTTGCAATCCTTGAGTGCTAAATCTGACTTATTGATGGCCCTGAAACAAGACACTAAACTTGTTGGAAAACAATTACACCGTTCTCTCTCCGATAACGGCGCAAAAATTGATTGCAAATGAAAGCAATGAGAATTACCATCCACCTTTGGGCTAACGGGTCGTGTCCATGAGGAGGAATACGATAAAAGATTTTTGGTGTTTTTGTTTAAAAAGCAAAGAATGGTGTTGGTGTCTTTTTTTATATTGAAAAAGAGAATGGAGAGTAAGGAAGTGATTAAAGAAAATTTGAAAAACCTAGAGAAGGCTTTGGAAAAGATGATTTTAAAAAGGGTTGAAGATTGATTTGTTGTTTTTAATAAATGAAAAAGATCTGGGCTCACTATCTTACTACTCAATGATATATTTTTCTATTGAAATTCTTAGTGCTTCAATTTGATTATAGGCAAAAACTTAAGCTTGATTTTTGAAAGTCTTAAGCAAAGCAAATAAGGTTGTTTGGAAAAGTTTACTCTTTTTTTTTAAGAAATCCTCTTGAACTGAATGTTAAATAATCAAGTTGTCTTTTAAGTATGAAATAAAAACAAGTTCAAGTGATGTTTTAAAAAAATAGAAGTTTAGAAATCCAAACCCATCCTCATGTGCCTACAAGAACACTTTCAAAGAAGAAAGGCTTTATTTAAGGCATACATATGATTCGTTGGGTTCTTTACATACAAAATCTTTCAAAATAAGAGAAGGATCGGAGAGAGATGATAGTGAGCCCAGAAAAACGAATATAGCTACTCATGATTAAAGTAAAACAAGACATGTAAATGAAATAACGCATACCCCTGAATTGGAGAAGAAGAGAAGCCTTGAACCTTTATTGATGTCACTTCAACTTTAGATTACATTCACTCTTTTCTTCTCTCTCACTTGTATATGGACTGAACAATGAATAAAAAATAGAGATACAACTTCTCATTACTATCTAACAAAGAACCTAAATCCTAAAAACAAAGAGAAAAAAGTTAAACTAATTTTTGGTCCCTTTTTCTCTGTAGAATGCAGTATTTATAGGGAAAAACCAAACGAGGGAGGGCGTACGAAGATAAGGGGAGCAAACGCTCCCCCAATCACCTCAACAAAGTCGCGAAAACGCTTGGCCTAGTGTGGCCGCACCCGGGGGTGGTGATTCCTGGTTTAGTGATTTTCCTTTATCTCTTGTTGGTTTTCCCGTTTCAGCTCCTGGATTTAACGAAACTATCTTTGATCTTAAGTTTTAACCAATTGATTTGGGAAGATTTCTTTTAACTGGTTTTCAACTTCTCTGATTTGTCATGATCTGCCCTGATTTTCTGATTTTGAATTAATCTGAATTAAATCAGAATTTTGATGGGCTTTTGGGCTTGTTTCTCTTCCATTTCCTTTAGCAATGAGCCTGCATTTTATAAAGAAAAATAATACTTATTAATAGAATTTATTAGATAATAAACATAGTAATATGACAATATATATGCAATATATATGAACGATCACTCTTCTCTATCTACTTGATTTGTCACATACATTGCATTTATATAGTCACTTTACCACACTTGTTAGCTAATAAATTCTTTTAATAAGTTGTTTTTTTTTCTTTGCTAAATGTAGGCCCAAGTGCTTAAAGGAAGAAAGGAGAAACAAGCCCAAAAGCCCACCCAAATTCTGAATTAAATCAGAATAAATTCGAAGTGAAGAAATTTGGGCTAAATCTTGGCAAATCAAGATGTTGAGAAAAATCCTCCATGAATCGAGTGGTTGAAGCCAAAGAATCAAGGCTGTTTCGTCAATAGTTAGGAGCAGAAACCAGAAAACCAGCAGGAGATACGGGACACCCATCAAACCAGGAGCCCTCTCCCCTTGGTGTGGCCATCTGGCCACACCAAGGCCAAGGAAACGCGGCCCAAGCGGCGTTTCCGTGGCCTAACCAATTTTGTTGGGGGAGCGTTTGCTCCCCCAACCTTCCCTAGATCCTATCTTCAAGGTTTTTGGCTATAAATACCTCTTTTAGCAAGGAAAAATGCAGCGAAGACTAAGATTAAATTTTGCTTTTATTTTCTTAGGATCTAGGTTCTTTGTTAGCTAGAACACAAGTTGTAATTTCGTTGTTTACTTTGTAGTTCAGTCTAAAAACTTGTGAGAGAGAGGACTGAGAGCTTGTAATCGAAGATTGAAGTGACAGCAATACAAGAAGCAAGCCACCTTTTCTTCCACTCTTGTTTCGGTATGTTGTGCATATTTATGTTTGCTTTGTTATTTTTCATGGATAACTAAAAGGTTTTCTGGGCTAGCTATTGACTCTCTCTTGTTTTCTTCTCTTCTGTTTTTAAAAGAAAAAGTCTCGATGACTCATATGCATGCCTCCCTTAAAAGCCTTTCTTTTTGAAAGTGTTCTTGAAGGCACATGAGGATGGGTATGGATAGTTGAATTCACCATTCTTTCTTGAACTTCTTGTGAATCGTTTTTAATTCATTCTTGCTTCTTCGCGCTTTATATTTTAATATCCGATTCCAACTCTTTCTTGGAGAAAAAGGACTCAACTCTTCTGCATCTTATGTGCTTTACTTAAAGCTTTCTAAAAAAATCAACTTTAAGTTTTGCAAATGATAACTTGAGGGACTTAATATTTTAAGAGAAGAATGAATAATTGAGTAGTAAGATAGTAAGCCCAGATTTGATTTCTTATTATAAAACAACATCACAACTCTTAAGCTTTTTAAAATCACCTTCTCCAAATCCTTTTCTGAAAGTTGAAATTTCTCTTTTTCATCTCTTTTCCTTCCATTCTCTTTTTCCTAAAAATGAACACAAATTCCTTGTTTTTAAACGACTCATCGAAAAGCTTCCATCGCATCCCTCCTTGTGGACACGACCCGTTAGCCACAAGCTACACGGCACATTCTTAAACTCATTGGTTGTTTCATTTATTTTAGCAATCAATTTTTAGCGCCGATGCCGGGGAGGGAACGGTGTAGTTGTTTTAACAAGTTTTGTGTATTGTTTCAGGGCCTCGAAGATCACGAACTAGCATTCAAGCTTTGCCAAGAAGACTTGCAAATTCTGTGCCCCTACTCTCGAAAGTAGGAAACAGAATTTCAAGAAATTGCTTTGCAAAAATCTGAAAATTTCATTGGACTACTAAAAACTTTGTTTTGCAGGACATATTGCTCGCAAAAACTTTAGTTTTTATATGTCATATTTGTGCTAGTGTTTCTATCCAACATCCCTGTTTTTAAGTCAACAGTAAAATATTTGTTGAAAGTTAAAAATTGATTAGACATTTGCATTCTAGGCACAAGTCTTTTCAATTCTTTTACTTTACTGTTGAAGAGAGCTGGAGACAAGGTATGTATGCATAGCATATAGCATAGGAAACATTCTTGGGTGATATTTGCTTTTGAATGTTACTTTCAATATCTTGCACACTTTGCACGAATCAATTCTAAGGGCAAAACCCAAATCAAGATAAGGTTGGGAAGTCATTACCCTTCCTTAGCCCACAAACCATCTCCAAGCACGCACAACCTAAGCCTAATTAAAATTTGATAGACGTTGGCCTTAGGGACATCTCGAACTCACTAGGAGATTATCCTAAAGAGGGAAGGTGTTGGAAATTGACCCCTGTCAAATTAGTGTCAAGGAAGGGGATTGAGGGCCGAAAGCCCGAAGATTGGTGGTTATTTAATTAAGGAACGTCTTTTGACGGAAAACCTCCCACCAATCTTGCCCTGACCTGGCTGATTAGCTTGTGGTCAAGGTCTACATTCTACCTCTTGTGGACAATCAACCAGTTAGGAGTTGTCTAGGTCGAGGTTACCTTAGACTAGGCTTGGTTGATTTCTATTGTTGACTGTTGTTTGAACTTGTTGCGACTGTGATTGTGTTTGTGTATGCAAGTGTGGTCAAGAGACCCCAATTCATCTAGGTTGACTAGAAACACATCACCACCCAAGTTTGAACCAAGACCAGATCCGATAATGGCTCAATCCACATCACTGCAGGATAGGTTCTACCCGATTAGGACCTCACTTCCATCTTGCATTTCACTTCCATCGGTTGGTGAATACAATTTCGAGCTCAAGCCTCAATTCATCAACACACTCCCCAAATTTCATGGTTTAGAGTCCGAATATGCCTACTTCTTCATAAGAGAATTTGAGGAAGTATGTCTTATGATGAAAATCCCACACCTTGTAGATGATGCTATTAGGTTGAGATTTATCCCTTTCGCACTTAAGGACCTAGCGAAAAAGTGGCTCTACAGCTTAGCAGCCGGTTCCATTACATCCTTGGATGGTTTCATCAAGGTTTTCTTGAAGAAATTCTATCCTATCTATAAAACCGCTCTCATTAGGAAGACGATCATGCAATTCAAGCAAGAGCCTAGTGAACCGTTCTGGAGGTACTTTGAACGCTTCAAAGATCTCCTTGTCCAATATCCACACCATGGAATAGAGAAATGGCGACAATGCCAAATTCTCTATGACGGTTTAGACTATTCCACCAAAACCCTCTTAGAAAGTATGTGCCAAGGGGGTTTCTTGCAGAAAGATGAAGATGAGGGATGGGATTTGTATGAAAATTTAGCTGAGAAAACCATCCAATGGGAATCTGCGAGTGAGACCCCTAAGAATCCTAACTCCATCTCTTCAAAAGGAGGTCTCCACTCCATAGAATCGTCCATCGCTAATGAGGCTAAGTTAGCTAATTTAGCTAGAAGACTGGAAGCTCTAGAGACGAAAGAACCAAGTCCAGTCAATCAAGTCAGCCCGAACCAATTTTCACCCCCGGGCTGCACTTACTGTCAAGCCATGAACCATGTATTCGAGGAATGCCCAGTGTTTCAGGCTCAGCAATCCTATCACGAACCGATGAATGCGGCTTTTTCAAGGCCGAACAACAATCCTTACGCACCAACGTACAATCCCGGCTGGAGAAATCACCCTAATTTCTCATGGAGCCAGAACAACAATGACCATTCACGATCCAATCATGCTAACCACTTCCATCATGGTAACAATTCTTCCAATCATCAACCCAACTTCTCCAATTTTCATAATAATTCTCCCAACCATCCACCAAGCTTTCCAAATTATCAACAGAACTTTCCTAACCAAGCTCCATAATCCTCCTTCCAGAATCCTCAATTGGAAAGAAGAATGACTGACTTTGAGAGAAACATGGAGAGATATATGAAAAATCAAGACTCTCTCATGCAAACCATTCAGAGGCTAGAAGTTCAAATGAGTCAACTAGCCAACCCACAAAATGAAAGACAAAAGGGTACCCTGCCTAGTCAGCCAGTCACCAATCCGAGGAATTCCCAGCAAGCTCATTTGGCTGAGGATCCTTCATTCAATCAATGTAATGTTGTGCATACATTGAGGTCAGGAAAGAGAGTTGATAACCAAGTGTCAACACCACCCAATCCAATTCAGCACAACCATAATCAAGCTTCCACTTCATCTACTCTAATTTCTTCCAATCCTGACGAGTCTGAAAAAGACAAGTCAGCCAGCCAGGTGCACTAGCCATTAGTACCATTTCCTAATAGGCTGAAAAATAACAAGTAAAATCCTCACATGGACAAGATAATCGAGATGTTTAACCAAGTGAAGATAAACGTGCCACTTCTTGATGCCATCCAACAAGTTCCTTCCTATGCTAAGTTTCTTAAGGACATGTGCACCAAGAAGAGAAAGACTAATGTTCCAAAGAAGGTCTTCTTAGCCACTAATATTAGTGAGCTATTATTGGGTCCTATCCCTGTCAAGTACAAAGATCCAGGTAGTCCCACCATTGCCTGCACAATAGGACAAGCCGAGATTAGTCGTGCACTTCTTGACTTGGGGGCAAGTATCAACTTGCTTCCATTCTCTGTTTATCAACAACTCGGGTTGGGTGACCTTAGTCCAACTCGAGTCACCATCCAACTGGCTGACCGTTCTGTTAAAGTTCCAAAAGGGGAAATTAATGATGTCCAGATCCGGGTAGGAGAGTTCATATACCCTGTTGATTTCATAGTTCTGGAGACACAACCTGTTTCCAACTCCAATCGTAGGGCTCAAACTCCTGTCATCCTAAGTCGACCATTCCTTGTCACTGCTAATGCCATCATCAATTGCAGGAATGGGTCTATGAGGTTAACCTTTGGAGACATGACTAGAGAAGTCAATGTCTTTCATCTAGGAAAACAACCCCGTGACATTGAGGACCAAACATTTAAAGTCAACCAAATTGAGAACTTGACAAGCGAACACGGGGAAGAATTGGAATCAGAAATGGAAATTGACTTCGAGTTAGAGTCTGACGACTTTAATCTTGATCAGGTGGTAGATTCTGCCGTGAATTGGGCTTCAAACCCGATTTCACCAACAATGGAGCCAACAGATTTGACTAGTCCTTCTAGTGAGCCTTCCTCTTCCTTAGAATTGAAAGCCCTTCCTACGCATCTCAAGTACGCCTATCTAGGCGAACAAGAGTCCTTTCCCGTCATCATTGCCTCCCATTTAACTGACGAGGAAGAAAAAGATTTGAAAGCAATTCTAAGAAAACATAAGGAAGCTATCGGGTGGACTATGAATGATATCAAGGGATTAAGTCCAACCATCGTTCAACACCGCATCCATCTCAATGAAGACGCCACACCCAAGAGAGACCCGCAGCGTAGGTTAAACCCTATAATGCAAGAGGCTGTTCATGCTGAAGTCATAAAACTCTTAGACAATGGGATAATTTATCCCATTTCGGATAGCCAATGGGTCAGTCCTGTCCACGCGGTCCCAAAGAAATCTGGCTTCACCGTAGTGGAAAACGAGAACAAAGAGTTGGTTCAAACTCGACTTCCCACGAAGATTCGAGTTTGCATTGACTATAGGAAATTGAATGCTGCAACTCATAAGGACCATTTTCCACTTCCCTTCATTGATCAAATGCTTGAATGTTTGGCGGGTCACGAGTACTACTGTTTTTTGGATGGTTACTCGGGCTATAACCAGATCCCTATCGCTCCTGAGGACCAAGAAAAGACTACGTTTACCTGTCCATTTGGGACATTTGCTTATCGTCGAATGCCCTTCGGCTTATGCAATGCCCCAGCAACGTTTCAACGTTGCATGTTGAGTCTTTTCTCTGATATGGTAGAGCGCTTCTTAGAAATCTTCATGGATGATTTCTCCATCTATGGAGATTCATTCACTCAATGTCTCCACCATCTAGAACTCGTCCTCCAACGTTGTGCTAAAAAACATCTGACACTGAACTGGGAGAAATGCCACTTCATGGTGAAACATGGAATTGTCTTGGGCCATGAAATATCCAAGAAAGGAATTGAAGTGGATAGAGCAAAAATTAAGGTTATTGCTAAGCTTCCCATGCCCAAATGCGTTAAGGACATTAGATCTTTCTTAGGACACGCTGGTTTCTATCGAAGATTTATCAAGGATTTTAGCAAAATTTCTAGGCCCTTGACTAATCTGTTAGCTAAAGATGTGTCCTTCACTTTCGATGCTGAATGCATAAATTCTTGGGAGAAGCTTAAGAGAGCTGATTTCTGCACCAATCATATCTGCACCGGATTGGTCTAAGTCGTTTGAGATTATGTGCGATGCTTCTGATTTTGCCATAGGCGCGGTCCTAGGACAACGTATTGATAACAAGCAGCATGTGATTTACTACTCTAGTAGGACTCTCAATGACGCTCAACTGAACTACACTACAACCGAGAAGGAATTCTTGGCAGTAGTGTTTGCCTTAGAGAAGTTTCGTCCCTACCTACTAGGGTCCAAAACCACCGTTTTCACCGATCATTCTGCGCTTAGGTACCTCATGATGAAGAAGGATGCCAAGGCCCGACTCATTCGTTGGATTCTCCTTCTTCAAGAATTCGATCTCGAAATTCGAGATAAGAAAGGCGTAGAAAATGTCGTTGCTGACCACCTCTCACGAATTCCCAATTCTCCATGCAACGAATTACCCATCAATGAGGATTTTCCTGATGAACATCTCTTAGCTATCTCTAGGGAACCTTGGTTTGCTGATATAGTGAACTACTTAGTCACAAACCAAACTCTGTCTTATTGGTCCAAAAATGATGTTTACCGGTTCTTATCCCAAGTCCGGTATTTCTTTGGGAGGAACCGTATCTTTTCAAGTACTGTTCTAACCAAATCATTAGGAGATGCATTCCCGATGAGGAGGTTAGGAGTGTTCTATCCTTTTGTCACGAACTTGCATGCGGTGGACACTTTGGTCCCCGCAAGACTGCTGAAAAGGTGCTATAAAGTGGGTTTTATTGGCCCACTTTGTTCAAGGATGCCTATGAATTTTGCAAGACGTGCCCTAGATGCCAAATGGTAGGAAGGATTTCACACTAAAATATGATGCCCCTCAACCCAATTCTAGAAATAGAACTCTTTGATGTTTGGGGCATCGACTTTATGGGTCCATTTCCTAACTCATTTGGAAACCAATACATATTGGTTGCTGTGGATTACGTGTCCAAGTGGGTAGAAGCCATTCCATGTAAAACTAATGATAACAAAGTTGTCATAAAGTTTTTGAAAGAGAACATTTTTTCCCGCTTCAGAACACCTCGTGCTATCATCAGTGATAATGGCACTCACTTTTGCAATAGATCTTTTGAAGCCCTTATGCGAAAGTACGCCATAACTCATAAGTTGTCCACACCATATCATCCTCAAACCAGTGGGCAAGTTGAGGTTCCAAATAGACAAGTCAAGCTTATATTGGAAAAAAATGTGAGCCAAAACCAGAAAGATTGGTCCATCAAACTTGTAGATGCTCTATGGGCCTACAGGACCGCTTTCAAGACAATTCTAGGAATGTCTCCCTATAGGTTAGTCTATGGCAAACCTTGTCACTTGCCCGTTGAGTTAGAGCACCGAGCCTTATGGGCAATCAAGCAATTGAATTTCGATTTGACTAAGGCCGGTGACCGTCGGAAATTACAAATTTCCGAATTGGAGGAATTGAGAAATGAGGCCTATGAAAATGCTAGGATCACTAAAGATAGAGTCAAGATTTTTCATGACAAGCACATCATAAGAAAAACCTTTGTCCCTGGACAAAAAGTCTTACTCTACAATTCTAGGCTTCATCTTTTTCCAGGAAAATTGAAATCACGATGGACTGGGCCATTCATTGTAAAAACTGTGTTTCCACACGGTGCAGTTGAGATCAGTGACCCCAAGAATGGAAATGACTTTAAGGTAAATGGTCAACGCCTTAAACCTTTCTTGGAATCGGTGCCGGTAGATGAAACGGTAATGGGTCTTTTTGACCCAGTGTATCGGTAACTTTCCTCCTTCTTATTTTATTTCATGCACTTATACATTTCTTTCATACATTGGAGACAATGCATGAGATAAGTGTGGGGGAGGGTTCTAACTCTACAATATAAAAAAAAATTTTTTTTTTGTAAAGGGTAGACGGTATTTTGATATATTTTTTGTAAGAATTTAAGTCAATTTTAAGGAATAGGAGAATCATAATTAGGATTTCTTACACTTGGTCGAAATAAGATAACTTGTTTGATTTTTAGGGTCAGGAAGAAAATTTGTGAAAGTAATTTAGTCTTGATATTTACCTTGATGACATATGCACACAAAATACACTTACACACGTAGGGTTTAAAAACAGAGACTCTTATGCCTTATAAAAAAATATGAAAAAAAACAAGTCTAATTATTGATTAGCTAGGTGCTTTGGCCTAAGCAAGCCTTAGTATTTATGCAAAAGATAATTAGATGAGTCTGAAAAAAAAATGTGTATCCTCTGATTAAGCTGGGTATTTATGCCTCATGAAGCATAAGTATTCACGCCTAAAAGGGGTACATTGTGTATCCTCTGATTAAACTGGGTATTTATGCCTCATGAAGCATAAATATTCACGCCTAAAAGGGGTACAGTGTATAAATAAAACCCTTGGTTTCGTGGCCTTATCTGCTCGAGTGTTTAAGTCCTTAGGGGTGTTTTCTCACCTGGTGCCCTAAAACTGTCCGGTTTGGATGTCACCGACTGAATGCTCGTTACATGGGCAGATTAGAAAGCCTAATGAAATTGAGGAATAAAATTCACCAAAAAAATACATAAATATAAGGCATAGGAGTTAATGTTGAAAAACTCTTAGTAAACTTCACAGTCACGATGGTGCATACGACTTAGAGTAAATTAATAGACCAGATGAGAAGTACAATTTGACTCCTTACTTTAATTGATGACATATTTTTGAATAGAGACTAAGTTTAGGAATGATAAATTTGATATTCCTATAACTTATAGATTACTTAAACTCTCACAAATATACTGTTGGCCCAAAGGCCTTCCACTCTAGTTTTGATGATGATTAACTCATGTAGTTATGTGTACTAATAATCTTGCAATGTTTAAGTTTCAGATATTTAACAAGATATTAGTTGGTGAAAGCTTCCACACATCTTTCACAAGGTGATTCAAGAGCCTAAGCATCAAAGATGACATCTAGCACTCATTGGAGTCTAGCTTGGTGAATCACGATTTGGACCGAGTCAACTTGGAGACGGCGCTCTACAAGAAGACTTAGGTATCCCTAGTTTAGTTTATGTTTAGATCCAAATTGTAAAGATTAGAATAGTATGATATGCTCAAGTTCACAACACACACGATTTATGTTTTGACATTGGTTTTCGGTTTTAGGTTTAACCGATCTTGGTTTTCATGAATAGATTTTATATCAAAACAAGTTTACATGGTTTAGTGTATATATGATTTGTTCTATATACATGCATGCTTCTATTGCTTAAACAAACTTAGTTTGATAGTCTACTTCATGAGTTTTATATTTATGACAAAACATATTTTTAGAATTAATGACAAAAACTATGATATATATTTGTTTCATGAATATTGGATTTCTATCCATATGCATCATGCCTAAATGTTGTTTAATATCATGTTTTTGTACTTGGAAGAGTTTTGGACAAAACGTATTTTCTATTCAAAATCCAAGATTTAGAAAATACAAGGTTTGGTTTTTGGTAAAAATGAAAAGACATAAAAATAGTTTTAACTGCTTGATATTTGAGTCAAAACTTTTATCACATGTTTATATATCAATGCAATTTGACAAAACTATTTTTGGGGATTTTTAGTAGTTTATAAAAATTTATTGGATATTTATTTCCCCAGATTTCTGACCTGTTTTGGTGTCTGCCAGGCTGATCGGTCGACAGGTACGGTCGACCGCACCATGTAGACGGTCGACCGTATGGGTCGACCGACGTGCACAGAAACGCGCACGCTGGCTACACCTATAGCCGGTCGACCGTGCCGGTCGACCGACTGAGAGCAGGTTTGCTCTCTGTTTGTTTGGGTCGACCGGGCGGTCGACCGCTAGCGCCAACGGGTCAAAAATTGACCGTTGGGCGGTCAACCGGGCGGTCGACCGTCAGGGTAATTCTGGCAAAAATTACAGCCAACGGCTAGTTTCCAGATTTGTCTATAAATACCCCTTTTGCAAGAGTTTTTCTCTAAGATTTTTTTGTGCGAATTTTTCCATACTCTCTGGTGTTTTGCTGCAATTAAAAGAAGTTTTTGAACTCATATTGAACAATCTTTTTGGTGTTTTCTTTAGGGTTTGAAAAATCAAAGAAAAGGGTTTTGGGAAAGCTTTTGAATTGAACTTCTCTATCTTGGTTTCATTTATTTCCCAAAGATTTTCTTTGAGTTGCCGGTTTCAAATCCCTTGGTTTTCTCCACACTTGAGCTAAAATCTACTATCTTTTCTATAGGATTTTTGTGTGGGAAAAAGAGATTGTTTTGTGGTTGTTGTTTGAAACCACTAAGTTGTAAACCCTATCTTTAGCTTGGCTTTGTGCCTTTCCCTCATTGTGTTGAGGAAGTTTGGCTATTGGGTTGTATCCCTCAAGGTTGTGAGGTGATCCTTGTATTGGTTTGTGGTTGTTGTGGAGGTAGAGATTGTATTGTTTTTGAGTTTGCCTCAAGGAGGAGGTTGTGATTGTAAAGAGAGGAGTTGGGTACTCCTTGTGAGAGTTCTTGGTGAACTAGCTAGTGGATTAGAAATCCTTCGTGTGTCGAAGGCGGGGATGTAGAGCTGGGTGCTCGAACCTCGATAACATATCTCTGTGTTTGCGTTTGATCCATTGACTCTCTCTCTATCTCTCTCTTTACTTTGTGTATTGTACAAATTGCTATATCTTATACTTGCTTGTGTGTGTGCATCATTGTTGTAATTGCAATTAGTTTTTAAATTCTGCATTAAGTTCACTAGATTAGCATCGTCACCTATTCACCCCCCTCTAGGTGACTTTTCAATTGGTATCAGAGCTAGCGCTCCTGATATTTAGGTTTAACCACCTAGGAGTGAGATCTTGATTTGCTAATCTTCATTTGCATTTTCATTTGCACACATTTAGTTTGCACTTATTGCTAGCCCTCCTATGTTTGATCATTTTAGACTTGATGCTTCGAAGGCTAATATGACTAAACATTTAAAAGACCTAGGACATCTAGTTTATCAAGCCATTACCATAGAATCCCTCCCAAATACTAGCAAGCATAAGAAGGCCAATACATTAGCACTTAGGGCACTTAGAGCATCTCTAAATGAACATTTATTACATGTTTTTGATCGTTATGATTCGGCTTTTGCAGTTTGGAGCATCTTGACTTCTCCCGAGCTTCCAAGGATTATCAACAAGATGAGGAGATCTAAGAGAGAAAAGTCCGAAGAGCAATGCCTCATGGTCCAAGGGAAGAACTCCCTTGAGGTACAATCGGATTCTCAAATAGATGATAGCTGTAGTTCCTATTGTCATGGATGTTTGAAGTTCAAACTTAAATATGGAACTTGTTCAAAAGCTTGAAAATTTGTTAGAAAAATATGATTTATTGAAAGATGATAATCTTATTTTGAAAAATGAATTAAAAGATTTATGCTCTAATTTTGAATTGATGTTGCAAGAGAAGGAAGAGATTGCAAGTGAATGTGACTCACTTAAATCTCAACTCGAACTTGTTTTAAAGGAAAATGAATTTTTGAAAAACAAAAATGATTGTGATGATGTTTGTAAAGCACAATGAGATTTTATCTTCAAAATTAGATCTTGTTTTTAAAGAAAATGTTACCTTGAAAAATGAAATTGATTTCATAACAAAAGAATTGGATTTGGTTTTGAATAAAAATAAAACTTTGCAAAATGATATTGATATTCATGTTTGTCATGCTAGTGTAGCTTCTACTTCTTGCACACCTATAGCATTCCCACTTTATCTTCTAGCATTGAAAAGGATATAATTGTCTTGAAGAAAAGTGTTGATAGTTTGGGCTCCACTTTGAGCCATTGTGTCATGAATCACTCACGTTTGGAAACCTTGGTTCGCAAGAAACAAGTTCCAACCTTGCATGCACACCCATCACGGCATACACATGCTTTTCATGATCATCACCATCATATGTATGCTCACGTGTACACATGTACACACTATGGTCGAAAAGGCCACCTTGCTAGATTTTGTTATGATCGCATTTATCATGAAAATTTAGCAACTAATTTTGTTTGGGTTAGAAAAGATACTAACCCCCGTGGACCCACAAAGAAATGGGTACCAAAGACCACCTCTATACTTTTTGATGTAGGTGGGAGCTCACGCAAAACGTGAGAGTGTTGGTGCCTTGGAGTGGATGCGTTCCGTGCCTAAAGAGAACCATTTGGATGCTTCACTCTCAAGGAGAATTGGTGGGAGGACCACCAGGTTTTGGAGACTTGGAAAGTTGCCTCTTCGGTTTTGGTAACAATCCCTTACTCCATTTAGTGTTTACATGCTTTCTATGTTCATCTTTTATAGCATGTTGTGTTTTGTTGTTCATTATGCTTTGTGTCATGTTCATTAGATTAAGCTTGTACATGTTTAGCCACTTGAGCACCCATGCTTCATATGGATCTATATTTAGTGCCTCACCTTGTTTAGACTAACATGTATGCTCTAGATCTAATGCACATGTCTTTATCATAATAATCATATGGATTTTTGTGATTGTTTTGACACTCCATAGTTTTGATTATCATGATTGTATTTCTCATATTGATTTATACAACGTTTTGTGATTCATGTGTTGACTACTTGCTTGAATGATAGTTTTCAATTAAGACTAGAATTTATATGTGTACAACTAGTGAGCTACAAATATATCTTTTTAATGTTTGTGCTTAAAAGCTCATTTGTGTTCATTAGATGTACTTGTATAGTCTAGTTTTTATGATTCATGCATTTGACTTGTATTCACCATTATATGTAATTTGGTTGACTTCATGTATATGTCCATCTTGTCCAAACTATCACTTATACATATACATCCTTGAGCCACGTGCCTTCATGCATATACTTTTGTGGACTCTTCATGTTTGGGATATGTATGTATACTTTAGTTTGTACATGACATACATATGCCTTGAAGCTTAAATCATATGGATGAATTTCATGTTTCTAAGTGATCTCACATTTATGTTGAAGCTCATGTTTTTAAGATGATTTTTCAATTAGTATCATGGATTTCAATTGGTGATTTCATATCCTAGATGAACTTTCATGGATTTCATGATTCACTTATATTTCATATCTTGATGATTACTATATTGAGCTTAATTGTCCATTTTCATGATGATATGTTTCTCACAACACTTGTACACTCACGTTATTTTGATGTTTTCTCATGATTTGATTTTCATGAGTACTATTGGTGCCATATAGATTTTGAGTGTTTGGTGATCATGTGATTCTCATGTTTCATGAAAAATCTTTGTGTTTTAGCTTGAAGGATTTCGTACTAGTTGATTCATATGACTAGTTGTGATATTCTTCATGAGGTAGAGTTTTTCAAACATACTATATTTCTAAATCTATTTTTGAAAACCCTACCTTCAATGGGCGGTTGGACGGGAGATCATGCTCATGTATGCTTTATAATGAAAATCATTTTAAACTTGATCATGAAATGGGTGGTAGTTGATATGAGTCATACACTTGATCTTATTGTTGTTTCAATTGGTATCATTGAATTCTTTCAATTGGTATCAATCTTGACATCCTTTTGTATACTCATATATGTTTTGTTTTATATATGTATGCTTACACTTCATATAGTATCAATTTCTATTGGTATCTATTTCTTACATACATATATAGATGATTTATTTGTGCTTATTATATCCCTATATCTTGAAGCACAAATTTTGGTTATGTTAAGTTTGAGTTTTTCTATTGGTATCCATATACAAGCTTTATCATAATTTTAAGATTGCTAAGCTTGAATTTTTAATGAATATCATGTTTCAATTGATTTAATTTTCAATTGGTATCTTATTTCAAGCCTATGCATATTTTCTTTTGGTATTTCATAAGGGGGAGAAAACTCGTATTTTATATTTCAATTGGAATTTAGTTTACCATTGTTTTTGTTTCCCACTCCCTAACTTTATGATATTAGAGTAATTGGTATCATATGCTTATAATGAAAATATCTTCTTTTGGTATCAAGTTGCTATTTGTTTCCTTAAATTTGGTATCAATTTTTTATTATCTATTGGTATCAAGTTTACATTACATGTTTTCATTTTGATATAAAATGTTATTTTGTTTCAATGCCTTGTTTTATTTCAAATAGGATTTGGCATTTCTCAAAGTTTGTTATTTTCAATTAATATCATATTGACTTTGGTTTTACCCCTTGGAATAATTTATTGCTTCTTTGTTTTGAAGATTTAGGGGGAGAAGTATTTGTTTTCATTATGTTTGTTTTTACCCCTTTGTTGATGATTGACAAAAAGGGGGAGAAGAATTTGTAGTTTATATGCATGGTTGATTTATGCATATGTTTTAGTTGGTTTTCATTAGTAATAATATGTTGGTTTCAATATTATTGTTTTATTGGTATCAAGAGCATGTTTCATTGTTTATGTTTTATTTTAATTGTTTTATTTTAATTGGTATCCAGAACATGTTTATATGTGTTTAAGAACATTCATTGCATATCATATATGTTTTATTGTTATGCATGAGTTAAGGGGGAGCTTCTTTGAAGCTTTACTTTAATCCATGCATATATAACTCCATGAGTTTTGTCATCATCAAAAAAGGGGAGATTGTTGGCCCAAAGGCCTTCCACTCTAGTGTTGATGATGATTAACTCATGTAGTTATGTGTACTAATAATCTTGCAATGTTTAAGTTTCAGATATTTAACAAGATATTAGTTGGTGAAAGCTTCCACACATCTTTCACAAGGTGATTCAAGAGCCTAAGCATCAAAGATGACATCTAGCACTCATTGGAGTCTAGCTTGGTGAATCACGGTTTGGACCGAGTCAACTTGGAGACGGCGCTCTACAAGAAGACTTAGGTATCCCTAGTTTAGTTTGTGTTTAGATCCAAATTGTAAAGATTAGAATAGTATGATATGCTCAAGTTCACAACACACACGATTTATGTTTTGACATTGGTTTTCGGTTTTAGGTTTAACCGATCTTGGTTTTCATGAATAGATTTTATATCAAAATAAGTTTACATGGTTTAGTGTATATATGATTTGTTCTATATACATGCATGCTTCTATTGCTTAAACAAACTTAGTTTGATAGTCTACTTCATGAGTTTTATATTTATGACAAAACATATTTTTAGAATTAATGACAAAAACTATGATATATATTTGTTTCCTGAATATTGGATTTCTATCCATATGGATCATGCCTAAATGTTGTTTAATATCATGTTTTTGTACTTGGAAGAGTTTTAGACAAAACGTATTTTCTATTCAAAATCCAAGTTTTAGAAAATACAAGGTTTGGTTTTTGGTAAAAATGAAAAGACATAAAAATAGTTTTATTGCTTGATATTTGAGTCAAAACTTTTATCACATGTTTATATATCAATGCAATTTGACAAAACTATTTTTGGGGATTTTTAGTAGTTTATAAGAATTTATTGGATATTTATTTCCCCAGATTTCTGACCTGTTTTGGTGTCTGCCAGGCTGATCGGTCGACAGGTACGGTCGACCGCACCATGTAGACGGTCGACCGTATGGGTCAACCGACGTGCACAGAAACGCGCACGCTGGCTACACCTATAGCCGGTCGACCGTGCCAGTCGACCGACTGAGAGCAGGTTTGCTCTCTGTTTGTTTGGGTCGACCGGGCGGTCGACCGCTAGCGCCAACGGGTCAAAAATTGACCGTTGGGCGGTCACCGGGCGGTCGACCGTCAGGGTAATTCTGGCAAAAATTACAGCCAACGGCTAGTTTCCAGATTTGTCTATAAATACCCCTTTTGCAAGAGTTTTTCTCTAAGATTTTTTTATGCGAATTTTTTCATACTCTCTGGTGTTTTTGCTGCAATTAAAAGAAGTTTTTGAACTCATATTGAACAATCTTTTGGTGTTTTCTTTAGGGTTTGAAAATCAAAGAAAAGGGTTTTGGGAAAAGCTTTTGAATTGAACTTCTCTATCTTGGTTTCATTTATTTCCCAAAGATTTTCTTTGAGTTGCTGGTTTCAAATCCTTGGTTTTCTCTACACTTGAGCTAAAATCTACTATCTTTTCTATAGGATTTTGTGTGGGAAAAAGAGATTGTTTTGTGGTTGTTGTTTGAAACCACTAAGTTATAAACCCTATCTTTAACTTGGCTTTGTGTCTTTCCCTCATTGTGTTGAGGAAGTTTGGCTATTGGGTTGTATCCCTCAAGGTTGTGAGGTGATTCTTGTATTGGTTTGTGGTTGTTGTGGAGGTTGAGATTGTATTGTTTTTGAGTTTGCCTCAAGGAGGAGGTTGTGATTGTAAAGAGAGGAGTTGGGTACTCCTTGTGAGAGTTCTTGGTGAACTAGCTAGTGGATTAGAAATTCTTCATGTGTCGAAGGCGGGGATGTAGAGCTGGGTGCTCGAACCTCGATAACATATCTCTGTGTTTGCGTTTGATCCATTGACTCTCTCACTATCTCTCTCTTTACTTTGTGTATTGTGCAAATTGCTATATCTTATACTTGCTTGTGTGTGTGCATCATTGTTGTAATTGCAATTAGTTTTTAAATTCCGCATTAAGTTCACTAGATTAGCATCGTCACCTATTCACCCCCCCTCTAGGTGACTTTTCATATACTTCAAATATTTTCTTCTTCCAAAAAAAAAAAAAAGAAAAAAAATGTGCTTTTCGAAAATACTAACCTTTTTCTCTTTCTTTTTTGGATTTCGTGGGTGTAATCCGCTGAAAACCCTCACGAGACAAAACTCGTCCTCTAGGGGTGACCTAGAGGTTTAACGGCTTGTTGCACATGCTCAGTGCAATCGAGTGACCTGCGAAAGTGGTCTAAAAATTGATTCAAGTTAGACTGATGTTTTGCTCGAGGGCGAGCAAAAGATAAGTGTGGGGGTGGTGATTTGTCACATACATTGCATTTATATAGTCACTTTACCACACTTGTTAGCTAATAAATTCTTTTAATAAGTTGTTTTTTCTTTGCTAAATGTAGGCCCAAGTGCTTAAAGGAAGAAAGGAGAAACAAGCCCAAAAGCCCACCCAAATTCTGAATTAAATCAGAATAAATTCGAAGTGAAGAATTGGGCTAAATCTTGGCAAATCAAGATGTTGAGAAAAATCCTCCATGAATCGAGTGGTTGAAGCTAAAGAATCAAGGCTGTTTCGTCAACAGTTGGGAGCAGAAACCAGAAAACCAGCAGGAGATACGGGACACCCATCAAACCAGGAGCCCTCTCCCCTTGGGTGTGGCCCTCTGGCCACACCAAGGCCGAGGAAACGCGGCCCAAGCCACGTTTCCGCGGCCTAACCAATTCTGTTGGGGAGCGTTTGCTCCCCCAACCTTCCCAGGATCCTATCTTCAAGGTTTTTGGCTATAAATACCTCTTTCAGCAAGGAAAAATGCAGCGAAGACTAGGATTAAATTTTGCTTTTATTTTCTTAGGATCTAGGTTCTTTGTTAGCTAGAACACAAGTTGTAATTTCGTTGTTTACTTTGTAGTTCAGTCTAAAAACTTGTGAGAGAGAGGACTGAGAGCTTGTAATCGAAGATTGAAGTGACAGCAATACAAGAAGCAAGCCGCCTTTTCTTCCACTCGTGTTTCGGTATGTTGTGCATATTTATGTTTGCTTTGTTATTTTCCATGGATAACTAAAAGGTTTTCTGGGCTAGCTATCGACTCTCTCTTGTTTTCTTCTCTTCTGTTTTTAAAAGAAAAAGTCTCGATGACTCATATGCATGCCTCCCTTAAAAGCCTTTCTTTTTGAAAGTGTTCTTGAAGGCACATGAGGATGGGTATGGATAGTTGAATTCACCATTCTTTCTTAAACTTCTTGTGAATCGTTTTTAATTCATTCTTGCTTCTTCGCGCTTTATGTTTTAATATCCGATTCCAACTCTTTCTCGGAGAAAAAGGACTCAACTCTTCTGCATCTTATGTGCTTTACTTAAAGCTTTCTAAAAAAATCAACTTTAAGTTTTGCAAATGATAACTTGAGGGACTTAATATTTTAAGAAAAGAATGAACAATTGAGTAGTAAGATAGTAAGCCCAGATTTGATTTCTTATTATAAAACAACATCACAACTCTTAAACTTTTTAAAATCACCTTCTCCAAATCCTTTTCTGAAAGTTGAAATTTCTCTTTTCATCTCTTTTCCTTCCATTCTCTTTTTCCTAAAAAACGAACACAAATTCCTTGTTTTTAAATGACTCATCGAAAAGCTTCCATCGCATTCCTCCTTGTGGACACGACCCGTTAGCCACAAGCTACACAGTACATTCTTAAACTCATTAGTTGTTTCATTTATTTTAGCAATCACTACTCCCCTCCCTCTATCAGAGTCCTCGGGAACATATAACACTCGAGGGAGGATTCGTAACCTCCTCCAAAGAGAAGAAAGCAGAGGGGGCATATGTGATTTCCAACCTCCTCGAGATCACATCACGTGTTCTTCCAACACCAAACAAGTGAGTGAGATGTGGCTACTTCCAGAACCTCTAGCCGGGAGTGCCAATCTAATTCAATCCCCAACATCTCAAATAGTTAGAAGAAAAAGATAGAATTAGTTGTGAGAATCTTTATCTATAAGCCAAATCTCTATTTGAACTTGACAATTATCGCTCGGGAACAGATAAACCAAATCAGCAGTTGGAAGATAGACTCTCTTCCACCTCTTTAAATATGGATGGTTGACTTAACCGCCTCTGAGATAAGAGACTAAGTGTTCAAATGAAGCAGGAATCCTTAGCCTTATCTATAGACTCTACTTGTAAAATAATAGATCCCTTCCAACACGAAAGAAAGAGGATCGATCGGAGTCTAGAAACCCTAACTGACCAGAGAAGCCCTTCTGTAATCGCCATTGACATAGTGGAATTATCCTCTCTCTCAGTGATTTTCTCCCATTTTGATTTTCACGTAATTCTCTGTGTTTGCGCTGGCTTTTCTGTGATTTGACTTTACTATCCCTATTATATTGATGCGTGGATTAATCCCTTAGGAATTTACCTACAACACTTTTGAATCTTAAAAGATGTATAAGCATTCCATATCCTCCCAAACTGTCTAATAATTGATTTGTAGTCTTTTTTATATATGCGCAAATCCCACGTATACCTCAAAATTGAGTTTAAAATTTCTTTTGCATTTTTGTTTCTCTCCAAATTCTATAGTTGCATGTAGACACCTATGCATATGTCCCTAAGGTGGCCTAGTGGCAAGTCATTGGGTTTTCTCCTTAAGTGGCTTGGCTTGGTGGCATATTTAGCCCCTGGGTTTTGGCTTATGATTTACCCAGTTCCGTGCTGAAGCAGACATGAAAGCGAAGAAGATGAACGACGCGGGCTAGGTCTCATTCTAGTATTGAAAAACCTGAAAAGATCTACAGGCAGGGGTAACTACTCGAATCCACGAGCAAAAACGACCTGAATCCATGGGCCAAAAGAAACAACTCGAATCCATGAGCAAATATGAGAAAAAACTCAAAGATTATTGATTAAAAGATGAATTAAAGTTTGATTTCTAAAAAAATCTAGGATACAGTAGCCTTTATATAGGCAAATAAAAGAAGAATACTATTTTAACTAGGAAACTAAAATAAAAAAACAAAAATAAAACAAATTGGAATCCTAAACGGACCCAGAAAATAACTTCTAAATAAAGTAGGATACCCTAATACGTAGTAGGCCTGTCGACAGTTGAAGGGAGATATCGACAAGTCTGTAATCCTCTTACATACTGTAAAAGCATTTTGGTAGGTCAAAAGGATGTTGTCGACAAATATGAAAAAATTTTGTCTCTCGAAAAGCTTGTCGACAGTCCAAAAGAAGGATGTCATGTCAAGTATTTTTGGCTTGCTTTTTGTCTTACCTTGCTCTTTGGTCTCCTACATCCTGGAGTTTCTATCACTTTGATTTCGCATGGTCACAAGTAAGGGCACCCTTTTCTTTGTAAATCTTGTAGTCAGTGAAATTTGTCTTATGGCGACTCTCTTACGCTTCCAAGTAAAGACATATATGTTTTCCTTTCCTCGATTGGTAGCATCGACGTCATGTTGCCACAACCTTGCCAAAAGAATATGGCACTTGTCTATAACAATAACATCACAAATAATGGAATCTTGATAGTGTTTACTAATGAAAATAGGAATTTGACGCAGATCTGTTACCTTGACACATGGGGCTTTCTTAATCCGCCCAATGTTGTAAGGATGATGAAGCGACTTTGTCTCTAGTTTCAAGTGATCTACAAGTGCTTTAGAGATAATGTTTTTACAACTACCGTTGTCGATGATGAGATTGCACCGCTTGTTCTTTACCGAACATCTTGAGTAGAAATTTTGATGTCTCTACGTAGTGTCGGGGATCTTTTGGTTGAAAAGCACTTTCTAAATAATACAAGCGATGGGATATCCATGTTCTTTAATGAAATTAGAATCCTCTGGCTCTAGCTCAATTAGCACATCATATTCTTCTTCATAGTCTACTACATTGATGGGTCTCCTCTTTGGGCACTTATTAGACCTATGTCCAGGTTTGCCACACTTGCCAACCCTGGGTTTGGTGTAAGGATTGTCTTTGATCTTTGTGGTCGTGGGTTTTTTTGTTGGTGTTGATATAATGGCTTTGGTCGGTGATTATACAATTGGTTGACTTGTCACTGTGGAGCTCGACAAGCCCTCGTCTCCTATGGGCTCTTCGATTGATAAAGGACTCTTTGATTGATAAAGGATGCATGGAAGGTGGAGCTCTGCTTTGTAACCTCTTTATCTTCGTGGCCTTTGTTTTGGGCTTCATCAACAGAGAACATGTCCTGAATGACCACACGTCCTAGATGGCGTAGTTTAACCCCTTGACACATTTCACATTCTGCTGCTCCTCAGTCAGAGATAAATCACACCGAGATGTTCCAGGAAGAATTCAATATCAAGATTCCCGCTAATAGAGGGGATGTCAACCTTCATGCTGTACCTCTGAAGATTTGTATTTCTTTCTTCCCTATCATGATTAGGATAAGGGATTCTAGCCTCCCTTTTAGGGTTAGGAAACCACCTCTTCTATTTGGACAAAGACTTTCGTTTTCTTTGAATTTTCCAACCCTTGTAAAATAAATAAAGATCAAATCTTTAAGCTTAAAACCTCTTTTGAAAACTTGTTATAAAACACTTGAGAACATGGAAATTTGCTCTTGAAAATTCTTCTTGAAAAACCAATTCAAATGGGGTATTTATAGCCCATTTGGAAATCTGCCCGTTGGCAGCTGAAAAGGGCCAGTTTGCCCTTCCGGTCGACCGGCCAACAGTCAAAATTTTGACCGTTGCGCCTACCGGTCGACCGCCCGGTCGATCGGAACTGGATCCAGAGAGCAACGGCTCTCTGGCTGGTCGATCGCCCGGATGACCGAGCTGAAACAGAGAGCAGAGCTCTCTGCCGGTCGACCGGGTCGGTCGACCGGGACCATTTCCAGAGAGCAGAGGCTCTCTAGCGGTAGACCATTCCGGTCGACCGACCCATCAGCCTGGCTGGGTGCACGTTTTGTGCACGTCGGTCGGCCGGCCCGGTCGACTGCCCACTGCTACGATCGACCGGCCCGGTCGACCGGCAGTCAGCCAGTCTAGCCTAATATAGGTCTTAAAAACTTGGGTTTTTATCCCTTATAAAATCCCATAAAATCACATAAATTTCACAAAAATCAGTTCATGTTATATCTTTGAAATATAAACATGTTTGAGTAAAAATCAAATCATGTTACAAACATTTTGAACCATTTTTGTGACTTGAAAATTTTACCTTAAGCCAAATTCTGTATTTTCCAAATTTGGATTTTTGAAATGGAAATCCCATTTTTTCAAAACTCATGTAAATACAAAAACATGATATTTAAACAACTTTGAAGCATATTGTATATGGATAGAATCTAATATACATAAAAGGTATTATATCTATATTTTTGATATTAAATCCAAAAATAAGTTTTGTCTAAATACAAAACTCCAAACACATGAATAGTGTATCAAAATAAGTTTTTCTAAGTATGTAAAGCATAGATATATATAGATCAAATCTAATATACATTAAACCATGTAAACTTGTTTTTGATTCTATTTATTCATGAAAACCAAGATCGGTTAACCGAACACCAAAACATAAAACTTAAACAAGTGAGTGTGTTGTGAACTTGAGCATATCACACTATCTAATCTTATAATGGATCTAAACTAAATCTTAACTAAACAAACTGAAGCCTTCTTGTAGAACGCCGTCTCCAAGTCGACTCGATCCAAAACTTGATCCACCGAGCTTGACTCCAATCGAGTGCTAGATATGAACTTTGACGCTCGAGCTCTTGAATTACCATGTGAAAGCTCCAAAACACTTTTATTGAAGCTAATCACCTACTAATATCTTGATCAAATATCTGAGACTAAATATCACAAGATTATTAGTAAATTATAACTACATGAGTTAATCATCATCAAAACTAGAGTGGAAGGCCTCTGGGCCAACAATCTCCCCCTTTTGATGATGACAAAACTCATGGAGTTATATATGCATGGATTAAAGTTAAGCTTCAAAGAAGCTCCCCCTTAACTCATGCATAGCAATAACCAATAAAGATATGTCATGAATGATAAAAATAAACATGCTTTTGATACCAAATATTAAAATAAACATGCTTTTGATACCAATAATTAAAATAAACATGCTCTTGATATCAATAAAAATTCTTAAAAAATGTTGCTCTTGAAACCAATAAAAACTTCAATAAGAACTCTTGATACCAAAAAAAATAATATCAAAACATGTTCTTGATACCAATAAAACAACAAAACAATATGCTTTTGATACCAATATCAACAAAGTACAAAACATAAAAACAAATGCTTTTAAATTGAACATGCATATATACTAAAATACTTCTCCCCCTTTTTGTCAATCATTAACAAAGGGTTAAAGTAAGCAATAAAACAATGTTCTCCCCCTTTTTGTCCGAAACAAAAATCAACAAGGGGTGAAACTAAATCAAAACATTATGATACCAATTGAAAAAAAATATATCAATTTAGTACAAAGGTATACATAGAAACATCATGAGACCAAATGATGATACCACTTGAAAATAAACAAAACATTTTGAAGATAACAAACAAAAATTTTTATATCAATTGAAAGATATAAACATAAAGGTAATCTTGATACCAATTGTAAAAATTAGTACCAATTGAAAATATTTTACACTTTTGATACCAAATTAAAAACATAAACCAATCTTTTTGCTTAAACACCAGACTCATTTTACAATAGAGATACCAAATAGAGAATAATATCAATTTAAAATTTTTGATACCAATATTGAAAATGAAACATATACCAATTGAAAATAATTTTCATAGGGAGCGTATGATACCGAAAAAAATCAATATCATTTTTCAACATAAAGTGTGGGAGTAAGATACCAAATGTAAACAAAACCAATTGAAAGGTGAAATATGATTTTTCTCCCCCGTTATGAAATACTAAACAAAATGATGCATAAGCTTATATAAGATACCAATTGAAAAATAACCAATTGAAATATAATTGTCATTTAAGGAATCAAGCTTAGCATAACCAAAATTTGTGCTCAAAGATATAGAGATATAGTAAGCACAAATAAAATACATATATATGTATGAAAAATTGAATACCAATCGAAATTGATACTATTTGAAGTCTAAGCATACATATATAAAGAAACATATATGAGTATACAAAATAAATATCAATAGTGATACCAATTTGAAAAGATACAATGATATCAATTGAAACTATAAAGAGAATCAAGTGTATAACTCATACTCCCTACCACCCATTCATGCACATGTTTAAATAGATTTTCAATAAGAGCATACAAGTCATGGTCGCCCAATCAACTGCCCTTAGAAGGAAGGGGTTTTCAAAAAATAGGTTTGAAAATAGTTTAGCATAATTGAACTCTTCCAAAATGAAGAATACGAACTAGTTTTATGAAAAACTTGTAAACTAGTACGAAATCCTTCAAGTAAAGAATAAAACAAAATATATTTCATGAAAAACATGTAAGTCACACGATCATCAACACTCACAATTATAAGGCACATATCATACTCATGAAAATAAAATCATGAGAAAGCATTAAGTAACGTGAGTGTATAAGAGTTATGTGAAACACATCATCATGAAAATAGGCAATCAAGCTCAATATGAAATTCCTTAAAACATGAAAAACATCAAAACTAGAATCCTTCAAGGTATATGTATGTTTTGTACAAACTAGAGTATACATACATATTCGAACATGAACGAGTCCACAAAGGTATATGCATGAAGGCAAGTGGCTCAAGGATGTATATGTATAACTATTAGTTTAGACAAAATAGACATATACATGAAGTTTAAATATAAACATAAAAACATGTACAGAATGGGAATACAAGTCAAAATGTATGAATCATCAAAACTAGGTTATACTAGTACATCTAATAAGTACAAATGAGCAATCAAGTACAAACATATAATAATGTATTTGTGGCTCACTAGTTGTATAAGTATATACCTAAGTTTTAATGAAAACTAACTTCTAAACATGTAGTCAAAACATGAAGCATAAACCAAACTCATAAATCAACATGATCATTATGTAAATGCACATGTCTTAGATCTATGATATACATGATAGCTAAACAAAAGTGAGAACACAAAAGTATAGTTCCATCTAAACATGAGTGTATCTCAAATACTATATATGTATGTCACTACTCTAAATATCATGGCTTTTAGCATAATAATCTTAAACATGACATGCTAAAAATCAATGACATGAAAAGCATGTAAACTAAATGAGGAGTAAGAGATCGATACCAAAATAAAAAAGGGCACATCTCCATGTCTCCAAACCAAGGTGGTCCTCCCACCAAACTCCCCTTGAAAGTGATGCATCCAAATTGTCATCTTTAAGTTTGGAACGCATCCACCTCAAGGCACCGTCACTCTCACGTCATGTGAGAGCCCATACCTACATCAAACAAAATAGGAGTGGTCTTTGGTACCCATACTCTTTGGGTTCCATGGGGGTTAGCTCCTTTCTAACCCAAACAAATTTATTTGCTAAATTAGAATCATGTATCCTATCATAATAAAATTTAGCAAGGTGGCCCTTACGTCCTCAATGGGTACATGTGTACACATGAGCATACATTGTGTGATAGGTGTGAACGTGGGAAGGATGTGTATGCTGTGATTTGTGTGCATGCATAGGAGGAACTTGTTTCTTTCGAAACATAGATTCCGACCGTGAGTGGTTCATGACACAATGGCTCAAAGTGGAGCCCAAACAATCAACACTCTTCTTAAGCATACAAATATAATTTTCAATTATAAAAGAAGAGGTGCATGCAATAGATACACTAGGTGGTGAAGCTATACTAGCATGGCAAACATGTGAAACAATGTCATTTTGCAAAGTAGTATTTTTCTTTGAAAGCAAATCCAAATCCTTTGAAATAGAAATAATTGTGATTTTCAAAGAATTATTTTCTTTTACAACAAAATCAAGTTTTGAAGTTAAAGACTCACTTTTCTTCAAAACATTTTCACAGTCATTATTATTTTTTAAATTTCATTTTCTTTTAGAGCAAGGTCAAGTTTAGATTTCAATGAATCCCTTTTATTAGAAATCTCCACTCTCTTGCAAAATCAAATCTAGTTTTGAATACAAATCCTTATTTTCTTTGTTAAGTCCAAAATTTTTCTTTTTCAAAGCCTTATACTTTTTAAGGAGGTTCTCACAAACAATATATAGTTCTTAATTCAATGCATCGGCATCAATATATTCATCACAAGAAGAACTAGTACTATCTAGTTGAGTGTCCGAATGTACCTCAAAGGAGTCATTCCCTTGGACCATAAGCAACGTTGGTCGGACTCTTCTCCACTAGATCCCTTCTCCATTTAGATTGGCAATTGAAGCTTTAGAGAGGTCAAGATATTCCACACTGCAAAGGCGAAAACACAATGAAAAACCATATTTAAATATTCTTTACTAAGAGATGCTATAAGTGCCTTTAGGACTAGTGCATTGGCCTCTATATGCATGCTATTAGTAAGGTAGGATTCCTTGGTAATGGCAAGGTAAACTTTATAACCTATGGCTTTTAAGTGCCAACTCATCCTAACATTTCATGTATCAATTTTAGAGATATCAAACATGAGAGGGCTATCCATGAGTGCAAACAATATATGTGCAAATGCAAATGATAGATTAGCAACTAAGATCACACTCCTAGGTGGTTAAACCTAATATCAGGAGCGTAGGCTCTGATACCAATTGAAAGTACACCTAGAGGGGGGTGAATAGGTGTACGGTTAATCTAATGAACAATACTGCGGAATTAAAAACTAATTACAACACACTTAGTGTAACCAAAGAGTGTAGCCGAATTCCTGGTGAAGGGCTCTGGACTATCTCTTCTAAATTCCTCTAAATAAGAGTTGAGGTGCTATATGAAGCTCTCTTGGTTGAACACAAGCGAGGCACACAAACAAACATAGGCATATAAGATATGAATGATATGATGCAATGAATAATGTAAGAGAGAGAGAGAGAGAGAGTTAGAGAAAGTGGATCAAACGCAAACACTAAGATATATTTCGAGGTTCGAGCACACAGCTCTACGTCGCCACCTTCACACAGAAGGATTTCTACTAACTCGGCCACACAGGACTTCCCACACAGGGAACCTCCACTGAGAATTTAGGGCAATTACAATGGGAGAACACAACTTCTCTCTCCAACAAATACAACCTCTACACTTAGAGGCAAGGCACAAAGCCAAATAAAGATCAACCTCACAAATGATGGATAGGCACAAAGCCACCACTCCAATAATCACCTCTTCACTAAGAGGGATATCAATACAATAAAGGAGGGTTTACAACTTGGTGATCACAAAGACCACAAACCAAATCTTTTCCTACTAAAACAAAGATCCTATAGATAGGATAGAATGATAAGCTAGTGTGAGAAATAAAAAGTTTAGAAATCAAAAACTCAAAGAAAAACTCTTGAGAAAACTTATAGAATGAATATAATGTGAAGATCAAAAATAATCCCAAAGACTTTCTTTTTCTTTGAATTTTTCAACCCTTTTAAAACAAATAAAGATCAAATCTTTAAGCTTAAAAACTCTTTTGAAAACTTGTATTAAAACACTTGAGAAGATAGAAATTTTGCTCTTGAAAATTCTTCTTGACAAACCAATTCAAATGGGGTATTTATAGCCCATTTGGAAATCTGCCCGTTGGCAGCTGAAAAGGGCCAGTTTGCCATTCCGGTCGACCGGCCCACGGTCAAAATTTTGACCGTTGCGCCGCTCGGTCGACTGCCCCGTCGACCGAAACTGGATCCAGAGAGCAACGGCTCTTTGGTAGGTCGACCGCTCGGTCGACCGAGCTGAAACAGAGAGCAGAGCTCTCTGTCGGTCGACCGGGTCGGTCGACCGGGGCCATTTCCAGAGAGCAGAGGCTCTCTGGCGGTCGACCGTACCGGTCGACCGGCCCATCAGCCTGGCTGCGTGCACGTTCTGTGTACGTCGGTCGACCGGCCCAGTCGACCGCCCACTGCTACGGTCGACCAGCCCGGTCGACCGACAGTCAGCCAGTCCAGCCTAATATAGGTCTTAAAAACTTGGGTTTTTATCCTTTATAAAATCCCATAAAACTACATAAATTCCACAAAAATTAGTTCATGTTATATCTTTGAAATACAAACATGTTTGAGTAAAAATCAAATCATGTTACAAACATTTTGAACCATTTTTGTGACTTGAAAAATTTGCCTTAAACCAAATTCTGTATTTTTCAAAACTTGAATTTTTGAAATGGAAATCCGATTTTTTCAAAACTCATGTAAATACAAAAATATGATATTTAAACAACTTTGAAGCATATTGTATATGGATAGAATCCAATATACATGAAATGTATTATATCTATGTTTTTGATATTAAATCCAAAAATAAGTTTTGTCTAAATACAGAACTCCAAACACATGAATAGTGAATCAAAATAAGTTTTTCTAAGTATGTGAAGCATAGATGTATATTGATCAAATCTAATATACATTAAACCATGTAAACTTGTTTTTGATTCTATCTATTCATGAAAACCAAGATCGGTTAAACCGAACACCAAAACATAAAACTTAAACAAATGTGTGTTGTGAACTTGAGCATATCACACTATCTAATCTTTACAATGCATCTAAACTAAATCTTAACTAAACAAACTGAAGCCTTCTTGTAGAACGCCGTCTCGATCCAAAACGTGATCTACCAAGCTTGACTCCAACCGAGTGCTAGATATGAACTTTGACGCTCGATCTCTTGTATCACCATGTGAAAGCTTTAAAACACCTTTGTTGAAGCTAATCACCTACTACTATCTTGATCAAATATCTGAGACTAAATATCACAAGATTATTAGTAAACTATAACTACATGAGTTAATCACCATCAAAACTAGAGTGGAAGGCCTCTGGGCCAACACAGACCACTTATAGGAGGACGAGTCCCAATCTAATAATAGGTCACTCTGGGTAGGCAAGCTCAGTCCTACTACACTGAGGACCCGGGTGGCATGTTGCAAAAGCTGCGGTGGTCAGACATAGTGTCGATGCTGGTAACGACGAGTGAAATCCTAGTCGAGGTTTGAAGTTGAAATGGCACGCGAGTCAAGAAGCACGCATGTTGTTGATGTGTTGAATTTGTTTGTTGTTTCTCGTGAAAAGAAGAAAAATGTATTGGTAGGATCCCGTGTGCAAGTCAAATATGACCAGGCAGAAAATGGGAAAGTTGTTCCAAATTCTAAATTAGGTTCGGGGGCTTTCCTCATATGTTATGTTTGTTTGTCCAAAAAAGAGATGGACTGAAAAGTGCCATGCAGAAATTTTAGGGTGTCAGATTTTCTCTCAATTTTTAGAGAGAGAGCACAAGAAAATCTGACACACTGATTATTTATTATTTTTTGTGTGGAGATGACATTGGATTAGGATCACTTGCTGCCTCTCCTTTCAATCTCTCTCCATCCGCACTTGTCACATCTCTCTCTCTCTCTCTCTCTCTCTTCCCCCCTTCTTTAACTAAGCCTTGCCTCTCCTACCCTCCACCCTAAAAAGTGCATTTTTTTTTGCCCCAAAAATTACTATGTTCTCTTCTCGCTTGTCATCAGCCGAGCCTCAAAGACTCTCCGTAGACCTTAGTTGCAATAGTGACCACTGGATGTTTGTAATCGACATGTGCATTTCTCATTCTTTCTCAGTGAACCCTGTTATCTTAGATCCAACTAAATCTCTAATGGGGCTTCATGTTTAAATATAAATTTACTTCAATTTTATGAGCTGATTTCGCCCCACTTTGTCGGATTGAAGGGGAAACTAAGCCCATTGTTCTAACATTTTGTGGAAAAGGCAATGATGGACAACTAAGCCTATTGTTCTAACATTTTGCTAATTCCTGCAGATGTTGAGGCTTTCAATGGGTGTTGCTAGGTTGTTTGGATCTTAGTCGGTGTTAATGCTTTTAGTGGTATGTTTTTTGGATTGTGGGTGTTGCTCTTGGTGTCTGTCTGTCTGTGGGTGCTGCTAGTTTAAGCGGTTATTTCTATTGCCTTGATTATCTCTTTCTCATGTCCTTATTTTTCTCTTCCCCGCTGATAGGTATTTTTTACATTAAAATCTAAAGTAGTTCCTATTTTCCTATTATCAATGCCTATATATATGAAAATGAAAAATTCAAATTAATAATTTCATGCATATGAACTGTTATATATTTTAAGAGAGCATGATCCTATAGAGAAAATTGGCTTAATCGTGTATTATGAATGTTATATTAAATGACTTAAGAACTTGTGAAATGAATTTGTTATAAGAACTTGTTATATCTTCTTGTTATATGCACTTGTTATATCAAATGTCATATGAACTGTTATATCCAATACTTAGAAAAATTAATAACTGAGACTTATTGTTATATAAATGCAAATGAAGTGGGAATATCAAATGAATGCATATTATTTGTCTATTCTATTACATATGTTCAGTTTATTAGAATCGAAGGATGCATGCTATATATTGAATCTAATGAAGTGATATTCAATTAATGTTTGCTAATTATTGCCTAAGTTGTTAGCTATTTGGAATGGGTGAACCACTAGATTATTTTGAGTATCGTGGCCATGATACAGACACCCAGATGATAATGAATATGAATGCATGTGGCCTAATATCTGGTGGAATGAACTATGTCTCCAAATCTATACATTCGCTAGTGAGTTTCATTGGAGTACGATCTTTAGGGCTTATTTCTTCCTCTTTGATAGATCGGTTAAGGCCAAAGAGTTCATTATCTGGAGTAGACAATAACAAATTAAAAGGTTAAATGGTTATAAAAATGGAAGATTTAATGAAAGAAGGTTTATTAGTTGATTCAAGGAGAAGGGGGAGATAAGAAGGACATGGGGAGATGATGATGATGATGATGTGGTTGACTTGAATGATCCATAGACATATCATTTGTATTAATGTTTCAATTTCTTCTATGTATAATTAATGTTTTTGAATTTTGGAGGTATAACGACATATGAATATTGACTTTTGAATATTTTGTTAGATTAGTTAAATGTTAAATTTTGTGGAAGTTGATTGTGAATATTTACTAAGTACTTAGTGCAAGTTTTATTTAGTGTACAAGTGATATTCACTTTTAGTGTACAAGCTTGTTGTTTATAAACTTGTACAAATAATGAAAGAAGAACTAATTGGTTGTGGCATTTTAATTTGTAGACCGACAATAAGGAATAGGAAATCATGCGGGAGTGTTTTGCTGCTGCATCAGCGGTTGCGGTTGTTATAATGTTAGTGACATACTTCCACATGCTATATCGTCAGCGGTCAAGGTTAATCCGCCGTGAACCATCCGCTATTAGTGATTTATATAGGCACACATACGAGTGTTGTATCCTTAATGTGTTTTACAGTAGTTGTGTAGACTATCTTAGGATGCGTAAGGGGCTTTCTTCTATTTGGCACAAATAACGAGGGATAATATGTGCCAACATGGAGCAGTTGGTCATATTTCTCCACATTTGGTCACATAGTCAAAGAATAGAATGAAAAGAATATATTTATTAGATCTGGTGAAATAATAAGTAGATATTTCAATAAATTGTTAGTGTAATTTGCATTCTACTGGACCGTTACATGAAGCAACCACCTAATGAAACTCCTCCTAAAGTGGAAAGTAGCTCATTATGACACCTGTATTTTTCAGTGAGTGAGTGATTGATTTGTTTACACATCCTTCTCATAATATAGAATGTAATATTGTTTTTCTTTTATGTTACATGTGTGGTGGACAAATCTAAATTGCTATTTGATGCTGTTGCTACTTTATAATCTTAATCTACTTATGCTTTGGCCATATGCAGGATTACATATATTTAAATATTTGTGGGAAATACAAGCTATGATGAGTGCAGCATATTAACAAATAGCAACCAACCAAGTGCAAGAATAGCTATTATGACTAGGAATTTTGGCATTTCGTAGCTTCAAAATATGTGTGTAAGGCAGTGATGACAACCGAAATACTAAGTTAGCAACCAAGCACATTTTAAGTGCTTTCGAATGGAATGGCTAACAATGAATATACTAGGCAAATCTGAGTCTAGCAGTATTTTTAGTTCTTACAAATTGAGAATGGTAATTTGAGGCATAATTTTGGGCTTTTCTTTATTGATAAATAGTATTGTTATACACAGATGTCTACTTCACAGAAGTTACAATTGTGACCAGCAGGGAAATATTTTAGAAACATAAAAGAAAACCATGAAATATATGAGTGTCTTTATTTTGACCATGTTTTTTGCTTGCTCCTTTTGTTTCTTTAGCAATTTTGTGTAGAGTTTTCATGATACATTCAACTTTTATATGTTGTTAGTTTGTTGAATCCTCTTTGGCTTAGGTCTCCTTTGGAAATAGTTGCATTCTCTGTTGGAGAATTTGTCACAACCCCAAAAAAATATCCTTTTGTTCTTACCTAGTTTTTATTGTTTTAAGGGTATTGGAATGCCATAATTGCATGTTTTCATTTCTTCACATGTGGGCTGCAGTTATTCCTCTCTTTCCTCCCAAATTTGGCTTTCTTGTTGGATGTTTTCAATTTGTATTTCTGGATAGTTGCTTTTATTGTTTTTTTTCTCACTCTCTGATGATTTGGGTGCCTATTTCTCCTCTGTTGTCGATTTTGATATTAAAAAAAAAACTTTGCTGTTTTTTGGCTTTCTTGAGGTGTTTTGCTGGCTATTGCTGCTGCTTTTGTTGGAATTTGTCCTCTGTTGTTGATAGGGAGCTTTGTTGCGGGTTTTGGTGATGATTTTGTGCTTTTCTTTGATTGAATTGTTGAGTATCTCTAAGGATTATTTTGTGAAAATAGCCTGGCTACTATGCTGCTTTTGGTGGGAGATTTGGTTGCTATTCTTGATGTTTTGGTCAGAAAATATGAGGCCTCATGTTGCTGCTGAATGTTGGGAAATGGTTGGGCATTTGTATTGCTTTCTATGATGTAATGAGAGAGAGTGGATGCTCTCAGTTACTATCTGTTGCCCTGGGTGGCTATGATTTTATACCCGCAGCTTCCCAATGCTAGTTGGTCCAACTAGTTGTTTGGCCTTTTATGGGTGTGCTACTATTTGCTGCAGGTTGGTTTTAAGTGGTAACTATCTTCGCGGGATTCGGTTCATGTGTGTGAGCCACACACACATACAATAAGAGGACCAATCACGCATTGACACGTGGATTGAATCACTTATCAGCTTCCCAACGCTAGTTGGTCCAACAAGTCGTTTGGCCTTTTATGGGTGTGCTATTATTTGCTCCAGGTTGGTTTTAAGTGGTAACTATATTCAGGGGATTCGGTTCATGTGTATGAGCCACACACACATACAATAAGAGGTCCAATCACGCATTGACATATGTATTGATCCTCTTATAATATGTTATGTGTGTGAGGCCCACACACATATTATCACACACATATTATAAGAGATTATAAGAGGATCAATACACGTGTCAATGCGTGATTGATCTTCTTATTGTATGTGTGTGCGGCTCACACACATGAACCGAACCCCTATACCACGCCCTTATGGGGATGATTGTGTTGGCCCAAAGGCCTATCACTCTATTTTTGATGATGATCAACTCATGAAGTTATGATTACTAATGATCTTGTGTTTAATTAGTGACAGATTCCTTATCAAGATCTTAGTAGGTGTGGAGCTTCAACAAAGGATTTAAAGTCAAGTTGGAAGCTAGCACCGGTTGATTCACGAGCCTATGCATCAAGATCACATCTAGAGATGAGCTCGGTGGATTGCATGTGGACCAAGTCAAGAAGATGAGAAGACTTCAAGTGAAGACTTCAAGAAGATGAAGACTTGAGTCTAGGTTTGTTTTTATAAGATTTATTTTAGATAAAATGTAAAGGATAGAATAGTTGGTGGATTGCTCAAGTCTATATCACACACACACTCTTGATAGAATGATTTTCATAAAAGATTTTCCTAGTTAAGAAAAGATTTTATTTGTGATAAAATACAATTTGGTTTTTGGTATTCATGTATACATATCTTATATCCAAAACCATGTTTAGAGCCTTATGTCAAAAACTAGATATTCATCTTATTTGTGTAGTGGATCATATCCATACACACTATGCTTTAAAAGTATATCTTGTTTTTGTATTTGATGAGATTTTCCTTATGACAAAATATCTACTTTGGGTTTTGGTAATTTCTTATATACATATCCTTTAACCAAAACAAGTTTAGTGCTTTATGTCAAAAACTAGATATTTCATCTTGATTGTGTGGTGGATCATATCCATACACACTTTGCTTTATAAGTTCAAATTATCTTGTTTTTGTATTTTTGTGAAGTTATGGAAAAACAAGTTTTAGAAAAACATATTTTTAGAAAAACAGTTTTTATTTTGATTGAAACTATTTTTCTGGATTTACTGTGAATTTCTGGGATTTTATTAAGCCAAAAGACCTATCCTTAATCCCTATTTTCTGGTTCTGCCAGTTCTGATTTTTCAGAACTGACAGAGGCCGGTCGACCGGGTCGGTCGACCGGACGTGCACGACGTGCACGCCAGTGTGCACTGGAGAACGGTCGACCGGGCCGGTCGACCGCTTCAGAGAGCTTTGCTCTCGGGAAACATCGGTCGACCGGGCCGGTCGACCGACAGAGAGTTTACTCTCTTCTCCAGTTGCTCGGTCGACCGGGCCGGTCGACCGGAGGCTGCAACGGTCGGATTTTTGACCGTTGCCGGTCGACCGGACCAGTCGACCGGTAGCTCTGACAGAGCCCAACGGTCAGATTTTTCTGGCCTCTATAAAAGGGGGTTTTGTCATTGTTTTGAGCCAAGATTTTTGGAGACCTTAGAGCTAGTTTTTCCCAGTCTTTCTAAAGGATTTTTCTCCACAAAATAGAGTGCCAATATTTCCTATCAAAAGGGATTTATCAAGAGAGTGTAAAAGTGATTTCTTTTGTTTTTCACCAAAGTTCTTTCCTTGCTTTCTCACACAAACACTTGAGCATCCAATTAGCTATTCATTCTATAGGAGTGTTATTGTGAGAGGATTTTAGGTGATCAAGAGTTGTGATCACCAAAGTTCATCTTTGTTCTTTGAGAAGGCGGACGGTTGTGTTCGCGGTTTGTTTCGGGTCCTAGTGAGGACTTGGTGTTGTTGGGTCCTAGTGAGGACTTGTAGCTTGAGGTGCGGCCTCGACGAGCCGGTGGGCTTGTGGTGTGTAAGGGACTTGGGAGTCCGAGGGCTTGTAGGTGTTGCGGCACCAAGGAGAGATCCGGTTGGATCGTGCATAGTGGAAATCCTTCGTGTGTCGAAGGCGGGGATGTAGAGCAAGTGTGCTCGAACCTCGAAACAAACCCTTTGTGTTTGCGATTGCTCACTCTTGCTCTCTCTCTTTCTCTTTGTCTCTTTTATATCTTGCATTCAATTATTGTCTATCTTTATATGCTTGATATACCCTTGTGCTTAATTGTTATATAATTGCTTGGGATTGATTGTCTAACACTTGTATTCAACCAAGAGAGCCAACGCGGCACCTCAACCCATTCAAGGGGAATCTAGAGGAGTTTGTCCAGAGCCTCGCAAGGGAAATTCGGCAACACTCTTGTGTTATACATAAGTGTTTAAATAAAAGAAGTTTTTTTTTTTGGTCAACTTAGTTTTAATTCCGCATTATTTGTTCATAAGTGACCATTAGATTAGCCATCACCTATTCACCCCCCCTCTAGGTGATCTTACAATTGGTATCAGAGCTAGTGCTCTTGATATTGGGTCTAACAACCTAAGAGTTAAAGATCCTCCTTTTAGGCTAATCACAATATTTTTGTACACACACACCTCACCATGGACTTCATGTCACCACCCACCTTTGATATTCTTAACATCCAAACTTGGAAGGTTAAGATGTCATTGTACCTCAAAGCCTTAGGAATTCATGCTTATCTTGCTACTACTAATAATGATTATTGTTCAAATAGCAAGTACATTGAGGCTAATGCAAAAGCCCTTCATGCTCTTAAATGTACCCTAAATGATGATTACTTATCTAGGGTTTCTAACATTGAATCGGCTTTTGTAGCTTGGAACATCATCACCTCCCTTGGCGAAAAGGATCTATATTATGCCGGGAGCGATTCGGATGTTGGAAGCGACACCTCCAACAAGTGCTACATGGTCCAAGGGGATAACCCCATTGAGGTAACTTCCGAATCCGAGGATGAGGATGCTACTATGTCATATGATGAGCTAAATTCATTTTGCCAATTATTGCTTGAGAGATATGACATAATTAAAAAGGAAAATAAAAATTTGAAAAAGGATATTGCTTGCATGCATGTAGAACATGACTCTTTTAGAGATAACATTGCATGCTTGGAAAAAGATAACAAGAATTTGAAAAAGAACATTGATTGCATGCATGTAGAAAATGATTCTTTTAGAAATAAACTTGCATGTTTAGAAAAAGAAAATAAAGTTTTGAAAAATGAGAATGTTTCCTTATTTTCAAAATTAAATGATTTATGTGAAGGGAACACTATTTTGAAGGATAAGATTGATTTGGTGGAAAAACAAAAGGAAATCGTTTTTCAAGAAAATAAATCTTTAAAAAGAAATTTGTTGAAAAAGAAAAGGATAATGTTTTTCAAAAGAAAAAGAAAAATGATTCTTCATCTCATCATGCTTTTCATGCCACCACTAATGAGATTAAAAATTTGAAAAATAAAATTGATAATTTGAGCTCTAATTTGAGCTCATGTGCATTCAATCATACTAGATTGGAATCCTTGTTTCAAAAGAAACAAGTTCCTCATACTCATGCACATCATCATCATGCACATACTTATGATGCACATCATGCTCACACTCCCACTCATAAGTATGCTAAGGTGTACATATGTACACATTGTGGCCGCAAAGGCCATTTAGCAAAATTTTGTTATGAAAGGTTAAATGTTCTTATTTTTGATAAAAATAAAAATGCTTGGGTTCCTTACAAGACTAACCCCATAGGACCCAAGAAAATATGGGTACCAAAATCCCCACCTTGTGTTTTTGATGTAGGTGAGGGCTCTCACAAAACGTGAGAGGATTGGTGCCTTGGTAGCCGATGCAATGGACATGATGGACAAACTTTTGGATGCATTGCTATCAAGGAGATTTTGGTGGGAAAGACCACCATATTTGGAGCTTTGGAGTTGGTAACAATTTCTAAACTCCTATTTATTTATGTACATGCTTGTCTTTTCATAATATCATTCATAGCATGTTCATGTTTTTAAGATTTTGTGTGCTTTATGTGGTATTTACATGCTTTAAATGTAGATTTTATCAAAACTTGCGTGTATACATATACAAATGGTGAATTACAATTGACTCATATATAATTGAACTTCATGCTCATTTGTACCCACTATATGCATGTGTATAGGCTAGTTTTGATGATTCTCATTTATACATGCTTTGCCAATCTTTGTGATTTTACTTCATGTATATGCATTATTAATTCAAATCTAATAAATATACATGTATACCCTTTGAGTCATTTGCCTTCATGCAATATATATTGAACTCTTTTCATATTTGGGATATGTATGCATATTGTTAGAATTGGATAAATCATACATATACCATGAAGATTAGTATTTTAAATAATAAAAAAAATTTTTTTTTTCATGTTTTTGATTTGTACAACAAAATGTGATTTATGATCTTTTTGAGCTTGAATGACTATTCTCATAAAAATGCTATTTACATGATCTTTTGAACACTCATCTTTATGCTACAAAATATTTTTGAGCTTTATGGACTATGAGTGCTTGAACTTTTGTGTATTTAGTATTATTCATGGAAAACATTTGACTTTGTATTTTTGAAGGATCTTTAACTAGTTTGTCAAAAATCCATTTAAACTAGTTATCTATTCTTCAAATTGATTCACATGATCCTATTTTTAATCATATGGATAAATTCTTTTGTATTTTCAAAATTTATTTGATGCTTCATGATTTGAATATTAGTTTAAATGTTAGTATTTATCAACACTTGGATTTATACTTATACACATTATGGATCACAAATAAATCTATATATGATTGGGTTGAATGCTTATTTGTGCCTATTAGGTGTGCTAGTATAGCCTAAGTTTTGATGATTATTATATTTTAAACTTGTATTCCCATTTCGGATTTATGCTATGATCGTGTGCTTTCATTTCATGTATATGTTTGTCTTGCCAAAACATTAAGATATACATGGATACCTCTTGAGTCATTTGCCTTTCATGCAAATCTATAAATGGACTCAATTGTGATTTAAGGATGTGTATGTATACTTAATGTCTTGTCAAAACATACATATATCTTGAAATATAAATTTTTGTTTTTAATAAAAATTTTGTAATTTTTCAATAAAATTTTTGTGATGGATTTCATGATTTCAAAATTTTAAGGAATATTGAGTTTTATTGCTATTTTTCATGATACCATGTTCCACATAACACTATCACACTCACTTCTTTTTGATATGGACTTTATGGATAGAGTGCTTTTTAGTGCCTTGTGTTTCATTGATATTTCATGAAAAATTGTTGACTTATTCCTTGATTGAAGGATTCCGTACTAGTTGTTAAACACCTTCATTTAACTAGTTCGAATTCTTCATGTGGTAGATTTTATGATATATACACTTAAGCTTAAATTTCAATTGGTATCATTGGATATTTTCAATTGGTATCAATATGACCTCTTATTGTGTATACTCATATGTTGTTCTTTCATATATGTATGTCTCTACTTAAATTGGTATACTCTTTTCATACATATATATAATTGTTGTGTGCTTGTATTAAAATGGATTTATATTTGAAAGCACAATAGTTGTTAATGCTAAGCTTACTTCAAATCTTATTTTTTAAAAGCTTATGCATTGTATTTCAAAATTGGTATCAAAATTCAAAATTTGATTGTTCTACATTTGGTACCTTAAAAGAAAGTTGTGTATTTTAAGATATTTCAAAATTTTGTTTTCATAAGAAAAGTTCAAAATTTTGTCTTGTTAAAGAAATATTCAAAATTTTTGATTTGTATTGCCCCTCCTTGACTTCTTTATTTTTGACATAAAGGGGGAGAAAATTTGTTGATTTGATTTTACTTTGAACCCTTTGTTGATGATTGACAAAAAGGGGGAGAAGTATTTGTGTTTTTGTTTTGATATATATGCATGATTTCCTTGCTTAAGGGGGAGAAGTATTTGTCCTTCTTACTTAAGGGGAATTAAGATTTGTATTTATGCATATGTTTTGATTTATGCAAATAGGAGTAAAAAGATTTTGATTTATGCTTGCTGCATCTCCATATTTGCATCCATATTCATGTGCTTCATGATCATATTTATTATTTATTTTGTATGCATGAGTTAAGGGGGAGCTTCTTTGAAGCTTTACTTTAATCCATGCATATATAACGTCATGAGTTTTGTCATCATCAAAAAGGGGGAGATTGTTGGCCCAAAGGCCTATCACTCTAGTTTTGATGATGATCAACTCATGAAGTTATGATTACTAATGATCTTGTGTTTAATTAGTGACAGATTCCTTATCAAGATCTTAGTAGGTGTGGAGCTTCAACAAAGGATTTAAAGTCAAGTTGGAAGCTAGCACCGGTTGATTCACGAGCCTATGCATCAAGATCACATCTAGAGATGAGCTCGGTGGATTGCATGTGGATCAAGTCAAGAAGATGAGAAGACTTCAAGTGAAGACTTCAAGAAGATGAAGACTTGAGTCTAGGTTTGTTTTTATAAGATTTATTTTAGATAAAATGTAAAGGATAGAATAGTTGGTGGATTGCTCAAGTCTATATCACACACACACTCTTGATAGAATGATTTTCATAAAAGATTTTCCTAGTTAAGAAAAGATTTTTATTTGTGATAAAATACAATTTGGTTTTTGGTATTCATGTATACATATCTTATATCCAAAACCATGTTTAGAGCCTTATGTCAAAAACTAGATATTCATCTTATTTGTGTAGTGGATCATATCCATACACACTATGCTTTAAAAGTATATCTTGTTTTTGTATTTGATGAGATTTTCCTTATGACAAAATATCTACTTTGGGTTTTGGTAATTTCTTATATACATATCCTTTAACCAAAACAAGTTTAGTGCTTTATGTCAAAAACTAGATATTTCATCTTGATTGTGTGGTGGATCATATCCATACACACTTTGCTTTATAAGTTCAAATTATCTTGTTTTTGTATTTTTGTGAAGTTATGGAAAAAACAAGTTTTAGAAAACATATTTTTAGAAAAACAGTTTTTATTTTGATTGAAACTATTTTTCTGGATTTACTGTGAATTTCTGGGATTTTATTAAGCCAAAAGACCTATCCTTAATCCCTATTTTCTGGTTCTGCCAGTTCTGATTTTTCAGAACTGACAGAGGCCGGTCGACCGGGTCGGTCGACCGGACGTGCACGACGTGCACGCCAGTGTGCACTGGAGAACGGTCGACCGGGCCGGTCGACCGCTTCAGAGAGCTTTGCTCTCGGGAAACATCGGTCGACCGGGCCGGTCGACCGACAGAGAGTTTACTCTCTTCTCCAGTTGCTCGGTCGACCGGCCGGTCGACCGGAGGCTGCAACGGTCGGATTTTTGACCGTTGCCGGTCGACCGGACCAGTCGACCGGTAGCTCTGACAGAGCCCAACGGTCAGATTTTTCTGGCCTCTATAAAAGGGGGTTTTGTCATTGTTTTGAGCCAAGATTTTTGGAGACCTTAGAGCTAGTTTTTCCCAGTCTTTCTAAAGGATTTTTCTCCACAAAATAGAGTGCCAATATTTCCTATCAAAAGGGATTTTATCAAGAGAGTGTAAAAGTGATTTCTTTTGTTTTTCACCAAAGTTCTTTCCTTGCTTTCTCACACAAACACTTGAGCATCCATTGAGCTATTCATTCTATAGGAGTGTTATTGTGAGAGGATTTTAGGTGATCAAGAGTTGTGATCACCAAAGTTCATCTTTGTTCTTTGAGAAGGCGGACGGTTGTGTTCGCGGTTTGTTTCGGGTCCTAGTGAGGACTTAGTGTTGTTGGGTCCTAGTGAGGACTTGTAGCTTGAGGTGCGGCCTCGACGAGCCGGTGGGCTTGTGGTGTGTAAGGGACTTGGGAGTCCGAGGGCTTGTAGGTGTTGCGGCACCAAGGAGAGATCCGGTTGGATCGTGCATAGTGGAAATCCTTCGTGTGTCGAAGGCGGGGATGTAGAGCAAGTGTGCTCGAACCTCGAAACAAACCCTTTGTGTTTGCGATTGCTCACTCTTGCTCTCTCTCTTTCTCTTTGTCTCTTTTATATCTTGCATTCAATTATTGTCTATCTTTATATGCTTGATATACCCTTGTGCTTAATTGTTATATAATTGCTTGGGATTGATTGTCTAACACTTGTATTCAACCAAGAGAGCCAACGCGGCACCTCAACCCATTCAAGGGGAATCTAGAGGAGTTTGTCCAGAGCCTCGCAAGGGGAATTCGGCAACACTCTTGTGTTATACATAAGTGTTTAAATAAAGAAGTTTTTTTTTTTTGGTCAACTTAGTTTTAATTCCGCATTATTTGTTCATAAGTGACCATTAGATTAGCCATCACCTATTCACCCCCCCTCTAGGTGTTCTTACAGATTGCATCTCCTTTTTTATGCGTAAAATATGCGCAACAAACTTTCCAATGGATATTTTCTTTGGGACTCCAAACAAGATACTAATGAAAAAAGTTTCTGAGCGTCTTTCTTGTTGCTGCTGTCAGGCTAGCCAATTTCCTAGAGGAAATTTAACACTTGTCTGTTTTCCTTCACCCCTTTTTCTTGCCACAAAGCGCAAAAGATAATTAGTTTCTCACATGATGGCTTCTTCATAAGGAAGAAGGAGAGGGAATCTCGGTGTTCAGATCCCATGTTTAGTCAAAACACGAAACAACAAATGAGTGGCATATGAACATTTAAGGGTTTATTAGAGGCGACCGATGACTGAGTTGATCGGACCATGGATCGAGCAATAAGAGTCAGATTTGGGTGATCAAACTATGTAACCTATGTTTTTTAGCATTCCGGATGCAATGATGGTGCGGACTGGGTGGCTTTTATGAGATGGAGAAGGTAGATATAGATTAGTGAGGAATCAACAATGATCAGGGAGATCGAGCACAAGCTGTGTTGATCGGGAGGTAGATGGTGCATATTGATAGCATAGGATGAGGTACAATTTTATATCTCATATTTATTTAATGCATATTTCTTCCAGATATTGTGTGGCACATGGTTATAAAATTGATAGGTTTGTCTCTGGAAGGTCGTGGTGTTTGTCTGAGGTGGAGCAGTGTGATAATCATGAGTGTTCAGGTATGGAATATGGTGTAGGGTGAAAGTACACCTAAAGGGGTATGAATAGGTGTAATGCTAATCAAATGTGAAAATGCAACAATTAAAAATAAATAATGCAAACGGTCAACTCAAAATAAGAAGTGAAGCTGGATTCCCGGTGAAGGGATTTAAAATTTTTCCTTTATATTCCTCTATATTAGGAGTTGATGTGCTTAATTGCCTTCTTATTAAAATGAGTGAAACTGACAAGTAAATATGTTGAATATGATGCAAGCAATGAATAGCAAATACAAAAGAATCAATAACACATGTGCAAGTAATGGCAATAGAGTAAGAGAGAAAGATAAGGGAATTGCAAACACAAGAAATTTATTTCGAGTTTAAGCACAAAGCTCCATGTTCCCGCCTTCACCGCGTGAAGGATTTCACTATCCACTAAGGATCTTTCCACAAAGGAACCTCCATAAAAGAACTACAATGTCTATACAAGATCAGAGTATACAACTCCAACTCTCAATTCTTTACATAAGAGGTAGCACAAAACCAATAAGGTTAACAAGCTCTTGGTGACCACAAATATCAAAACACTCTCTTTTACAACTTCTTATAGTATAAAGTGAGGAGTGAAGCTCAAGAAGTTTGGAGAGAGAAAATTCAATTAAAATGAATGAATTTAAGAGTGGAAAACTAGTAGAAATTGAATTGGAAATTAGAGAACTTGAAACAAGAAAGTTAGAAATTTTCTCTTTTGAATATACTTGATTTTTAAAAAATATTTACAAACTCTAGATCCTTTAATCTTTTCCCAATGAGCTATATATAGGCAAGTGATAAATACTGTTGAAGAGCTTATCAGGTCATAAGGAGGGAGATTAAGTCTTAAAAAGGTAAAAATATTCATTGGAGAATAAGTTAAAATTTCATATTTTAAAAACTATCCGTAACTGTAGCTCTGCCAGAACATTAGTCGACGGCCGGTCAACCAGTAGTTCAAAGTTTTGAACTAGCCGTTAGGCATTGATCGACCACCTGATGGACCGATCCAAATCGAGATTTGGGTGTGACCGCTGTTCGACTGCCAGTCGACCGGTCGATCATTTGACAAATGTGCACAGCATGCATAGGTAGTCACCCAATAACACCACGAGGTGTGGTCGATCGGCCAATTGACTGATCAAGCCTAAAATACATTTTTCAGAAACTTTTTAAATCAAACTCATTATTAAATCTTTTGTATTGATTTAAAAAATATGGCAATACATAAGCTATGAGATACATGATGGTAAGAGGATATATAAATATGGAAAAAATGTGAATATATATATCAAATACCAAACTTGTAAAATTACCAAAACAGAAAACTAGATATGAAAACTTGTATTTTGAAATATGAGCATCAATTCTACATTCTACTTTAACAAGCTATTTTCTTACATAGATTCAATATGCTTTCAAGTAATCTTCAAGTAGGTATTTTCAAAATGTCAATCTTGATTGTCCTAGCTTGAATCCCGTCCTTGAGTAAAACTTGAGACTTTAAATCTTTCTTTAGAAAAAACACTTTGAGTCCTTTTGAACTCTGAAAAGTACTGAACACTCGAACTTGATTAATACCGAATAATTATATGTGGCTTGTAATCATCAAAACAAAAGCCGGAGAATGTAACTTGGGCCAACAATCTCCCCATTTCTGATGATGATAAAATACATGAGTTATTGAAGTTAAAACAAATATAAGAAGCTGGAAAGCTCCCACTAAAATTATGCTCATTTATCAAATCAGTGAATCATGACAAAATGATATACCAATTAAAATTAAGTCATGTGCATATATAATAAAATGGTCAATGATGAATCAATGTGCATAAGCATGCCATCCTCCTTCCATGCCTCCTTCCACCAATTATTATGTAATGAATAATAGATCAAGGTATTTCATATAAGCATGGAGTACGTGAATATATAGATAAAGTCTCATTATACCAAAACATGCTAATTTTTCAAAAACTATTTAAATTCTACAAGCTTCACAAAACATTCTACAAAAGCATTATAATAGATCATATGCATATAATACTTCTCCCCTTTATAAATACTTCTCCTCCTTTATAATACTTACATATAATACTTCTCTTTTTTTCCGTCATGCATCAAATAGGAGTAAAACAAGATACCTATTTTGAGAAGAAAAATGAAGTAAACAAGCGTGAAAATCATTTTGAGAGACACAAACAAAAAAATTCTAGAATTCATAATGCAAACATTTAACTCACCTCAACTAAATGAAAATCTATTATAATCAAGAAGTTTAGTAAAAAGTATGCAAATTAAAAATCGGTAAAAAAAATCAATTTCAATATCTCCTTTTTCATAGTGATCTCTTAGAAAGTGATATTGAATCTCTATGTGCTTGGTCTTCTTATGTTGATTTGTATTTTTGATAATATGTATAGAGTTGGTCTAAAGGCCCATCACTCTATTTTTAATGATGATTAACTCATGTAGTTATAGTACTAATGATCTTATATTTATTAAGTTTCAAATATTCAATCAAGATCTTAATCGGTGTTTATCTTAAACAAAAGATTCAAAGTCAAATTTTGAAGCTATCCATGTTTATTCAAGAGCTCGCGCTTCAAGATCACATATAGTACTCAAAGAGGAGTCTAGTACATAGAACAAGTTTGGATTAAGTTGAGATGGAGAAGAAGATTTTCAAGAGAAGATTTTTCAAAAAGACTTGAGTATAAGTTTGTAAGTTTAAGTTTTTTGATTTAGAATAAAATGTAAAGGATAGATTAGATGTGGATTGCTCAAACATACACACACAAAATATTTATATTTTCTTTCATGTTAAATAGTTTTAGTTTTTTGTTTAATCATTTTGGTTTTGAGTTTCAAGAATACATCTTTCGATTTCATGGATAAATTTCATCAAAATAAGTTTACATGGTTATGTATATTAAATTTCATCTATATGTATTTATGCTTCATATGCTTAGATAAGTTATTTTAATGTATCTAGTTCATATATTTTTTTTTTTTATCAAAACTTATTTTGATTTTATTGTCAAAAACAAGTATATATCATTTATTATGTATATTGGATTCTATCCATATACATTATGCTTCAAATGTGTTTCAATATCTTGTTTTTGTATTTTACACAATTTTATAGAAAAATTGGATTTTCATTTAGAAGTTGGTTTTTGTAAAGTACTTGTTTTGGTTTATGTTTTAATTTCTTTACCTCAAAATAATTCACTTATTTGAAATATATGTTGATTTTTTATCACACATATTTGTGCTACATTGTATTTATATAAACTTTTTTATAAAATTTATAGAGATTTATTGATATTTAAAATAGATTAAAAAGTGTGTTCAAAATATTTCAGAATATGGTTTGGGTTGCTTGCGGTCGAGCGAAGGCTAAGCCGGTCAACCGAGCAGTCGAACGATGTGAACAAATGCACATGCCCTATGGGCGATCGACCGACCGGTCGACCAACCCTCATGAGTCTCTGGTTACAGAGCTCTCGGGTTGGCCCCGGTCGACAAAGTGGTCAATGGACCAGAGAGGCTGCTATGTGGTTTTTGAGTGCGATCGACCGGACAGTCGATCGACAACTCCAACAGTAAAAAAATTTGACCGTTGGCCGATCAATCGGGCGGTCGACCGACTCGCCAATCTGGCCTGGGTTTAGAGCCCAATAGCTAGTTATTTTTGATGCCTATATAAATGGGTTTTTGGACAGTTTTAAACAAGATTTCACAAGTGTTTTCAAGAACTTATTTTCTTATCTTCCACAGAGTTTCTCAATAAATTTTTGGAGCTTCATTTCCATGTCAAAAAGAGTTTTTCAAGAATGATTCTCTTGAGTTTTCAATAGGATTTTCTTGAGTTTTCTACTTCCAAATCTATCTAATTTTCTTACATAAGCTTGAGTTTTTTATTGTTATATCCATCCTATAGGATCCTTGTTTGTGAGAGTATTTGTTAGTGATCACGAGAAGTGATCACCAGTGCTCCACCTTTGTATTTGGAGGAGTTGTAGATGTTGCGGCCTCGGCGAGCTTGCGGGTTCGTGTTGTACATTATTCTTGCGGGAACAAGTGAGAGACTGATCAGTCACAATATTGCATATGCATTGTCACCTTACCATACTTTTTAGCTAATAAATGCTATGAATAAGTTTTCTTCTTCTTTGTTAAATGTAGGCCCAATTGCTAAAAGAAAGGAAAGAGAACAAGCCCAAAAGCCCACCAAATTCTGATTTAATTCAGAATAAATTCGAAGTCAAGAAAACAGGGCAAAATCTTGGCATATCAGAGGGTTGAAAACTGGTTGAAAAGAATCCTCCTAAATCAAGCGGTTGAAGCTAACAATCAAGGCTGTTTCGTCAAATCTTAGAGCAAAAACGAGAAAAACCAGTAGAAGATATGGGAGAATCATCAAACTAGAAGCACCCACCACTTGGGTGTGGTCGCGTTTCCGCGACTCTGTTAAAGAGGTTGGGGGAGCGTTTGCTCCCCAATCTTCCTATGATCCCCCTCTGGTATTTTCCTATAAATACTAGTTTCAACAGAGAAGAAAGGAGCGAAGATCAGGATTAGAATTTTTGTTTATACTTTAAGGTTTAGGCTCTTTGTTAGATAGTACAAAAGCTGTTTTTTTGTTTTATAATTTGTACTTCAGTACAAACACCTATAAGAGAGAGGAATGAGTGCTTGTAACTTAAAGATTGAAGTGACATCAATACAAGAATCGAGCTACATTTTCTTCCACTCATTTTACGGTATGTCTTGCGTTATTTACTTGCATTTTTCTTTATCTTCCATGAGTAGCTAAATCGGTTTTCTGAGTTCACTATTGTACCTCTCTCAAATTCTTTTTCATTTCTAATTTTAATGAAAAAGACCCAATGAATCATTTGCATGCCTAACTTAAAGCCTTTCTTCTTGAAAGTGTTTTTGAAGGCACATGAGGATGGGTTTGGATTTTTAAACTCCTATTTCTTTTAAGAACGCCTCTTGAACTTGTTTTTATCTCATACTTGAACTTCTTGATAATTTAACATTCAATTCAAAATGGTTTCTTAAAGAAAAGAGTGAACTTTTTCCAACCATCTTATATGCTTTACTTCAAACTTTCTAAAGTCAACCTTAAGTTTTGCCTATGATAAGGATTTCAATAGAAGAATAAACGGTTGAGTAGTGAGATAGTTAGCCCAGATTTTCTTCTTTATTAAAAACAACTAATCACTTTTCAAAGCTTTTTAATTCACTTTTTTCAAAGCCTTCTCCAAAGTTGCAATTTTTCTTTTAATCATCTTCCTTCTTTTCATTCTCTTTTCAATTAAAAAAAACGAGCACAATTCTTTGTTACTAAACAAAACACTGAAAAGCTTTCATCGCATTCCTCCTCGTGGACACGACCCGTTAGCCCGAAGCTACACGGTAAATCTCTTAACTCTTAGATTTTTACAATGATTTTTTGGCGCCATTGCTGGGGAGGGAACGGTGTATTTGTTTTTTAACAAGTTTGGTGTGTTGTTTCAGGGACTTGAAGATTCAGATCTAGCATTCAAGCTTTGCAAGAGAAGACTTACAAATTCTGTACCCTTACTCTCGAAAGTAGGAAACAGAATTTCAAGAAATTGCATTGTAAAAGTTGAAAATTTCGTTGGACTACTAAAACTCTTTTTGCAGGACATATTGCTCGTAAAAAAATTTAAGTTTTTGTACGTTATATTCTTGCTATATCTGCTATCCACCATCCCTGTTTTAATCCAACTGTATTTGAGTGATTGTTAACTACCTAAAAAAACGTTTAGACTTGCATTTTAGACATTTGTCTAATTACGTTTATTTACAAGTACTGTTGAAGAGAGCTGGAGACAAGGTACGTATGCATAGCATATAGTTTAGGAAACATTCTTGGGTGATATTTTGCTTTTGAATGTTATTTTTCTGTATCTTGCACACTTTGCACAATAAATTCTAAGGGCAAAACCCAATTCAAGATAAGGTGGGGAAGTCATTGTTGGCCCAAAGGTTACAATCTCCGGGTTATGTGTTTTGATGATAACAAATCATATAAAAGGTATTTGGTACTAATAAAAATTCAAGAATGAATTTCAAGTTAATACAGGTATTGATGGCTCAAGAGTTCTCAAGCATGAGATATTAGGGTCTACCTCAAACGTTACTCAACATCAACTATCAGAGACTCATGCTTGTAGACTCATATAGTTTATTTGTTAAAGAATAGTATATACGTTTGAAGCTCAAATACACACACACAAATTCAATACGTTTGGTTTTTACTTTAATCGGATTTGGATTTCAAGTACATATATCGGGTTTTGGATTTGAACAAGTTTTAGTTCTGTTGATCTGCTTAACACCCTTTTGTATTTCTTATCATAACTTTTTATTCTTATATTTAAATAACATGATTTAACTTGCATTTCAAAGATAACTTTCAGATCTAAATTTCTTATTCAATAATCTTTTTCAGATTCAAATTTTAAAGATGTTAATTATTTGGTTGAACTCTGTTCTTGTTCTGAAAATAGCTTACAGTTTTTGATTTGATACTTGTCAGTATTTTATTGATATCTTTCTAATAAAAAATGATATTGAGTTGATTTGAGTTTCATTAAAGAGAAGACTTAAAGTTTTACAAATTATTCCTATATACCTAATTCTGAATTCAGAAATTTGCAACCTGAAAAATATGCTCAAATTTGACCAATCTGCCAGATTAGCAGTAATGGCTAATTTTCTGGAGGCTGATTTTTAACATTTTTTAAAACGTGTTTAAGTTTAAAAAATGTGGTTAGCTGTATTAGAGAGTCAATTTCTTCCTCTTTTATTCAGATAAAAGTTTTCTATATTTACTCTTCCTAAATCCTATATAAAGGGGTCATTAGTGTAGAGGTTTTCACAACAACAAATTCAAAGATCAAAAGTTTTGAGTTTTCTTGAGAAAGAGCTTTGTTTAAGTTTTGGGCTATTATTTTCAAAAGTTTTCTGAAAGTTTTGATTCTTAGAATCTCTCTTCTATTTTTATATCACTTACAAAACCTTGAGTTTCAATTTTATATATTATTCTCTAAGGTTTTTGTAAAGAAAGTTTTCAAGAGAGAGTTTGTGGTCTTTTGATCATCCAGTAATTATTGTATTTATGGCTCCACTACTTCTGGACTAGAGAAGTGTGATTGAGGAGTTGGGTACTACCTAGTGGTTATAATTCTTTATGGAAGTTCTAGTGGATCGGAAACCTTCTGGGTGAAGGCGGGGACGTAGAGCTGGGTGCTCGAATCTCGAAACAAATCTCTGTGTTTGCGATTGGTTTACTTGTGTTATTTACTTGCTTTTCATTCATTCCTATATTGTCGATCTATACTCTCACAACATGATTGCATTGCACACCTCAAACTCTTATTTAGAGGAATCACGAGGAAGGAGTTTAGAGCCCTTCACGAGGTATTCGGCTTCTAATCTTACTTTGAGTGATCGTTGCATCATCTCATTTTTAAATTTGTGCATGATTAGCATTATCACCTATTCCCCCTCTAGGTGATTTCAATTGGTATCAGAGCTACGACTCTAGTTTTTGGCTTCACATCCTTAGAGAGATCCTATAAATTGCTAATCACTATTTCATATATTCATTCATACACTAGTAAAGATGGCCGATAACATTAAGACCCCTCCCAAATTTGATGGACTCAACTTTCCCATATGGAAAGTTAGGATGAACATTTTTCTACAATCTTTAGGTAGCCTACTTGCTAAATCTTTGACCAAGCCTTTAGTAAACCCGAAAGTGAAGAGGATACTTGGTCCAATCTTACTTTCAAGAATTTGAGGCTAATTCAAAGGCTCAAAATGCCCTACTTTCAGCATTAAATCAGGATGACTTAATACGGGTTATCCATTACAAGTTCGCATATGAGATTTGGCAACATTTATTGGTCACTCATGAGGGAACATCACAAGTCAAGAGAGCTAAAATAGATCTCTTGCGTTCCCAATATGAAAGTTTTAAAATACAAGAAAATAAATCTATTGATGATATGATTACTAAGTTTACTAAGATCACAATGCTCTTGCTTCTCTAAGTGATGAAATCAGCAACGACCAAAAAGTGGTAAGGTGATTCGTGCTCTCCCTTCATCATGGGAAATCAGAGCTACTACCTTGAAGGAATTGAATGACAAAGATGAGATGAAGCTCATAAGTCTTATTGAAAATATTAAGACTCATGAGATGGAGAAAAATGCTAGAGAAGAAGCGGCACCTCAAAAGAAAAAGTCTATAGCTTTTAAGTCTACCTCCACCAACTACGATGATGAAGAAGATGAAGAAGATGATGAAGAGCTATCTCTTCTTGTGAGAAATGTAAAGAGAATGTATCGCAAGAATAAGCTCAACTATAAAGGCGTTGGGAAGGAAGGAGGAGAAAAAGATCATATGCTACAACTGTCAGGAACCTGGACACATCATGGCCGATTGTCCAGATTTCAAGAAAAAGATATCTTCCTCCTTGAAGCAAAAAAAGCCGTTTGAAAAGAAGGTGTACAGAGCCACTTGGGACTCGGAAAGTGAATCCAAAGATGAAATTGACACGGCCAATGTGTGTTTCATGGCAAACACACCTAAGGTAACTACCGAACCACATGATGATGATAGTGAAATAAGTAAAGAATTGTTATTACAAGCTTTCATTGAACTTTCAGAAAGTTTTGATGCTAAAAAGGAAGAATGTTTAAAATTGAAAAGGGAAAATGAAATGCTTAAAAATCAAATTGCTATTTGTTTAAAAGAAAAGGATGAATTATCTTCTACACAAAGAGATTTTGATTCAACACAAAGAGATTTTGATTCCTATAGAGTTGCACGCAAAGCTAAATATCCTAAAATTTATGAAAATGAGATTTCTATGTTAAAACTAAAATAAATGATTTGGGAAATTTTTAAAAGAATGTTCATTTAACAATACTAAATTAGAAGAAATGTTTTCAAAGAAACACATACACACTTCACATGTTCAACATGATAAACCATCACATACTAAAGCTCCACATGTTCATCATGCCACACATCACACGTCAATCATGCTAAAATACCCCATGCTCACAAATTATATGTTCATAAAAGCACATACTCATTATGCTTTTAAATATGAAAGAATTTATAACTGTACTTTTTGTGTCTGGAATGGTCATTTAGCCAAATTTTGTTATGATCATATAAATAGTATGAATAATCATGTTTGGATTCAAAAAACTAACGTATTAGGACCCAAGAAAATATGGGTATCAAAATCTATTCCTAGTCTATTTGATGTAGGTATGGACTCTCACATGACGTGAGAGTTATTAGTATCTTGAGGTGAATGTGTTCGAAGCTAAACGTTGACACTTTTGGATGCATCACTTTCAAGGGGAGTTTGGTGGGATGACCATCTTGGTTTGGAGACTAAGAGATTACCCTATTGGTTTTGGTAACAATCTCTAACTCCTATTTTATTCACATGCTTTCACATAAATATTTTTAGCATGTTTTGTCTTCAATGCTCATTATGATTGATCATGTTTAGATTCATGTTTTGGTTTATGTGCTTGATTTTATACTTCATGATTTTGATTACTTGTTTAAATGTAGTTTTTATTAAAATTTGTGTATATACTTTTACAAGTAGTGAGCTACACTTGGTTATTATGTGTTTGTGCTTCATTGCTCACTTTTACTCATTACATGTACTTATATAGCCTAGTTTTGATGATTCTCTCATTTACACTTGTATTTTCTATTTTTGCACATGGTTTCATGATAATGTGTTAGCTTCATGTATATGTTACTTTTATCTAAACTAATAGATACACATGTACATCCTTAAGCCACTTGTCTTCATGCAATATACTGTTGTAGACTCATTTATGCTTGGATAAGTATGTATACTCTAGTTTATACAAAATATACATATGTCTTGAGGTTTGTTTTGTTTTGATGAAAATTAAACTTTTATGATTTTCATGTTTGTAAAGGAATTTGATTTGAGCTTAAATGCCTTATTCCCATGATGTTGTTGATTACATGATTCTTACACTCTATATTTGGTGTTTACTCATGACTTTATTTTCATGAGCATATATGTGTTTTATAGACTTTGAGTGTCAATTATTATGTGATTTTCATGTTTTCATAGGATGTATGATTTGGTTTCATATTTTGAAGGATTTCTTATTAGTTTTTAAAAATATCTTTAAAACTAGTTTCTATTCTTCAAATGGTAAAGTTTTCAAACTATGTCTATTTACTTTCAAATCATGATTTTTAAAATCCCCTACCTTTTAAGGGCGGTTGGATGGGCGACCATGCCTTGTATACCCTTCTTGAACATCTTTTAAACTAGTGCATGATAAGGGTGGTAGGTTTAAGTTATACACTTGATCCTTATTATATTTCATTAGTATCAAAATTGATATTTCATATATCTGTATACTCATATGTATTTTCTATATATGCCTCATATTTCAATTGGTATATCCATACATACATATATATGATTTGATTGTGCTTGTTTCACATGTCTTTACAAATTTTTTTTAAAAAGCACAAATTATATTTGCTAAGCTTGATTTAGTTCATCGTTTTTAATTAATATCTATTACAAGCTTATGCATTGTTTCTTTTAGTATTTCATAAAGGAGGAGAAAATTCTTGTTTTTAAATTAGTTTTATGTAAAATTGGTATTGGTTATATTTTCAATTTGTATCAGTTTTTATTTCAAATTGGCATCTTACTCCCACCATTTATGATGTAAAATACTTTGGTTTGATATATGCTAACATTTCTAATATTAGTATCAATGATCTTAAATTGGTATTATTCTCTATTTAGTATCCTTATTGCAAAATGATTTTAGTGTTATCTAAAAATTTGGTTTTTACCTTTAATTGGTATCAATATTTTTGAATTGGTATCAATATGTTTATAAAAATTTAAAATTGGTGTAAAAAAAAGGGATCATATATGCATGTTTATATCTTGTTTATGCATATACTGTTTATTGGTTGTTTCCTAACCCTTTTTGATATATGACAAAAAGGGAGAAGTATTGGTGATTTCATGTTTTGATTTCATGTTTTGTACATGTTCATGTTTTGTACATGTTTATCTCATATATGTAGGTTTCATGTTTTATACATGTTCATATATGTATATGTTTTCATGTTTTGTACATGTTCATGTTTTGTATATGTTTATCTCATATATGTAGGTTTCATGTTTTGTACATGTTCATATATGTATATGTTTTCATGTTTTATACTTGATAAAATAGAGCATCATTTGAGGGGGAGCTTTTACCTCCCTCCTATATTTTGTCTTACAGCTTATATGTTTTGTCATCATCAAAAAGGGAGATATTATTGGCCCAAAGGTTACAATATCTGGGTTATGTGTTTTGATGATAACAAACCATATAAAAGCTATTTAGTACTAATAGAAGTTCAAGAAAGAATTTCAGGTTAATACGGGCATTGATGGCTCAAGAGTTCTCAAGCATGAGATATTATGGTCTAGCTCAAACGTTACTCAACATCAACTATTAGAGACTCCTACTTGTAGACTCATATAGTTTATTTTGTTAAAGAATAGTATATACGTTTGAAGGTCAAATACACACACACAAATTCAATACATTTGGTTTTTACTTTAACCGGATTTTGATTTCAAGTATATATATCGGGTTTTGAATTTGAACCAATTTTAGTTCTGCTGATCTGCTTGACACCCTTTTGCGTTTCTTGTCATAACTTTTTATTCTTATATTTAAATAACATGATTTAACTTGCATTTCAAATATAATTTTCTAAATTTCTTATTCAATAATCTTTTTCAGATTCAAATTTAAAGATGTCAAATATTTGGTTGAACTCTATTCTTATTCTGAAAATAGCTTACAGTTTCTGATTTGACACTTGTCAGTTTTTATTGATATCTTTCTAATATACAATGATATTGAGTTGATTTCAGTTTCATTAAAGAGAAGACTTAAAGATTTACAAATTATTCCTATATACCTAATTTTGAATTCAAACGTTCGCAACCTGAAAAATATGCTTAAAATTGACCAATCTGCCAGATTGGCAGTAATGGCTAATTTTCTGGAGGCTGATTTTTAACATGTTTTTAAAACGTGTTTAAGATTAAAAAAACATGGTTAGCTGTATTAGAGGGTCATTTTCTTTCTCTTTTATTCAGGTAAAAGTTTTCTATGTTTACTCTTCCTAAATCCTATATAAAGGGGTCATTAGGGTAGAGGTTTTCATAACAACAAATTCAAAGATCAAAAGTTTTGAGTTTTCTTGAGAAAGAGCTTTGTTTAAGTTTTGGGCTATTATTTTCAAAAGTTTTCTGAAAGTTTTTGGTTCTTAAAATCTCTCTTCTATTTTTATATCACTTATAAAATCTTGAGCTTCAATCTTATATATTATTCTCTAGGGTTTTTATAAAGAAAGTTTTCAAGAGAGAGTTTGTGGTCTTTTGATCATCCAGTGATTATTGTATTTGTGGCTCTACTACTTCTGAACTAGAGGAGTGTGATTAAGGATTTGGGTACTACCTAGTGGTTATAATTCTTTGTGGAAGTTCTAGTGGATCGAAAATCCTTCTGGGTGAAGGCGGGGACGTAGAGCTAGGTGCTCAAACCTCGAAATAAATCTCTGTGTTTGCGATTGGTTTACTTGTGTTATTTACTTGCTTTTCATTCATTTCTATATTGTCGATCTATACTCTCACAACAAGATTGCATTGCGCACCTCAAACTCTTATTTAGTGGAATCACGAGGAAGGAGTTCAGAGCCCTTCACGGGATATTCGGCATCTAATCTTGCTTTGAGTGATCGTTGCATCATCTCATTTTTAAATTTGTGCATTGATTAGCATTATCACCTATTCACCCCCCTCTAGGTGATTTCTGTCATTACCCTTCCTTAGCCCACAAACCATCTCCAAGCACGCACAACCTAAGCCTAAGTAAAATCTGATAGATGTTGGCCTTAGGGACATCTTGAACTCACTAGGAGATTATCCTAAGGGGGAAGGTGTTAGAATTTGACTCCTGCCAAATCAGTGTCTAGGAAGGAGATTAAGGGCCGAAGCCCGAAGGTTGGTGGTTACTTAATTAAGGAACATCTTTGACGGATAACCTCTCACCAATCTTGCCCTAACCTGACTGATTAGCTTGTGGTCAAAGTCTACATTATACCTTCTGTGGACAATCAACCAGTTAGGAGTTGTCTAGGTCAAGGTTACGTTAGACTAGATTTTATTGATTACTCTTTTTGACTGTTGGTAAACTTATTTGTGATTGTGATTGTGTTTGTGTATGCAAGTGTGGTCATGAGATCCTAACTCATCTAGGTTAACTAAAAACACATAAACACCCAAGTTTGGACCAAGACCTGATCCGGTTATGGCTCAACCAACATCCTTGCAGCATAGGTTCTATCCCATTCGAACCTCACTTCCATCTTGCATTCTACTTCTATCGGGTGGTGAATACAATTTTGAGCTCAAGCTTTAATTCATCAACACACTCCCCAAGTTTCATGGCTTAGAGTCCGAAGATGCTTACTTCTTCATAAGAGAATTTGAGAAAGTATGTCTAATGATGAAAATCTCACACCTTGTAGACGATGCTATGAGGTTGAGATTTGTCCCTTTCGCTCTTAAGAACTTAGCAAAGAAATGGCTTTATAGCTTAGCAGCTGGTTCTATTACATCTTGGGATGGTTTCATCAAGGTCTTCTTGAAGAAATTCTATGCAATTCAGAAGACCGCTCTCATTAGGAAGACCATCATGCAATTCAAGTAAGAACCGAGTGAACCGTTCTGGAGGTACTTTGAATGCTTTAAAGACTTCCTTGTCTAATGTCCTCATCATGGAATAGAGAAATGGTGATGGTTTAAACTATTCTACCAAAACCCTCTTAGAAAGTATGTGTTAAGGGGGATTCTTGCAAAAGAATGAAAATGAAGGATGGGATTTATATGAAAACCTAGCTGAAAAAATCATCCAAGGGAAACCTACTACTGAAACCTCTAGGAATTCAAACTCCATCTCTTCAAATGGAGGTCTCCATTCTATCGAATCATCCATAGCTAATGAGGCAAAGTTAGCGAACCTAGCAAGAAGACTGGAAGCTCTAGAAACTAAGGACCAAGTCCAGTCAATCAAGTCAGCCCAAACCAATTTCCAACTCCGGGCTGCACTTACTGCCAAGCCATGAATCATGTGTTCGAGGAGTGCCCTATGTTTCAAGCTCAGCAACAATACCATGAACCGATGAATGCGGCCTTTTCAAGGCCGAACAATAATCCTTACGCACCAACGTACAATCCTGGCTGGAGAAATTACCCTAATTTCTTATAGAGCCAAATAACAATGACCATTCACGATCAAATCATGCTAGCCACTTCCATCATACTATTAATTCTTCCAATCATCATCCCAACTTTTCCAATTTCCATAATAATTCTTTCAGCCATCCACCTAACTTTTCAAACTATCAACAAAATTTTCCCAACTAAGCTCCACAGTCTTCCTTCCAGAATCCTCAACTAGAAAGGAAAATGACTGACTTTGAAAGAAACATGGAAAGATACATGAAAAACTAAGATTCTCTCATGCAAACTATACAGAAGTTAGAGGTTCAAATGAGCCAACTAGCCAATCCACAGAATGAGAGACAGAAGGGTACCCTGCCTACTCAGCCAATAACCAATCCTAGGAATTCTGAATAAGCTCATTTGACTGAAGATCAATCATTAATCAATTTAATGCTGTTCATACATTGAGGTCAGGAAAGAGAGTTGATAATCAAGTGTCAATGCCATGTAATCCCATTCAGCACAACTATAATCAAGCATCCACCTCATCTAATCCAAATCCTTCCAAATCTGACGAATCTGAAAAAGATAAGTCAACCAGTCAGGTGCACCAGCCTCTAGTACCATTTCCTAATAGGCTGAAAAACAACAAGCAAAATCCACACATGAACAAGATAATTGAGATATTTAATCAAGTAAAGATAAATGTGCCATTTCTTGACGCCATCCAGCAAGTCCCTTCATATGCTAAGTTTCTTAAGGACATGTGCACCAAGAAGAGAAAGACTAATGTACCAAAAAAGGTCTTCTTAGCCACTAACATTAGTGAGCTACTATCGGGTTCGATCCCTATCAAGTTCAAGGATCCACGTAGTCCCACCATTGCCTGCACAATAGGACAAGCCGAGATTAGTCATGCACTTCTTGACTTGGGGGCAAGTATCAACTTGCTTCCATTCTTAGTTTATCAACAACTCGGGTTGGACGATTTTAGTCCAACTCGAGTCACTATCCAACTGGCTGACCGTTCAGTAAAAGTTCCAAAAAGGGACATTAATGATGTCCTGATCCGGGTAGGGGAGTTTATTTACCCTGTTGATTTCATAGTTCTGGAGACACAACCTGTGTCCAACTCTAATCATAGGGCTCAAACTCCTGTTATCCTAGGGCGACCATTCCTTACTACTGCCAATGCCATCATCAATTGTAGGAATGGGTCCATAAGGTTAACCTTTGGGGACATGACTAGAGAAGTCAATGTCTTCAATTTAGGAAAACAACTCCGCGATGTTGAGGACCAAACATTGGAAGTCAACCTGATTGAGAACTTAACAAGTGTATATGAGAAAGAATTGAAACTTGAAACTGAGTGTGACTTCGGGTTAGAGTCTGATGACTTTAATCTTGATCAGGTTGTAGATTCTGATGTGAATTGGGCCTCGAACTCTATTTCACCAATAATGAGCCAACAAATTTGACTATTTCTTCCAATGAGCCTTCTTCTTCCTTAGAATTGAAAGCCTTACCCACGCATCTCAACTACATCTATTTAGGCGAACAAGAGACCTTTCCTGTCATCATTACTTCCCATTTAAATAACGAGGAAGAAGAAGATCTTAAAGCAATTCTAAGAAAATATAGGGAAGCCATTAATTAGATGATGACTGATATAAAGGGATTAAGTCCGACCATTGTTCAACATCGCATTCATCTCAATGAAGATGCCACACCTAAAAGAGACCTGCAGCGTAGGTTAAACCCTATAATGCAAGAGGCTGTTCATGCTGAAATTGTCAAACTCTTAGATAATGGGATAATTTATCCCATTTTTGATAACCAATGGGTCAGTCATGTCCACGCGGTTCCAAAGAAATCCGGTTTCACCATAGTGGAAAACGAGAACAAAGAGTTGGTCCAAACTCGATTTTCCACGAAGATTCGAGTTTGCATTAACTATACGAAGCTTAATGCTGCAACTCGAAAGGACCATTTTCCACTTCCCTTCATTGATCAAATGCTTGAACATTTGGCGGGTCATGAGTATTACTGCTTCTTGGATGGTTACTCGGGGTATAACCAGATCCCTATTCCTCCAGAGGACCAAGAAAAGACTACATTCACATGTCCATTTGTGACATTTGCTTATCGTCGAATGCCTTTCGGCTTATACAGTGCCTCATCAACGTTTCAACATTGCATGTTGAGTCATTTCTCTGATATGGTAGAACGATCTTAGAGATCTTTATGGATGATTTCTCTATCTACGGAGATTCATTCACTCAATATCTCCACATTTAGAACTTGTCCTCCAATATTGTACTGAGAAAAATCTGACACTGAATTGGGAGAAATGTCACTTCATGGTAAAATATAGAATTGTCTTGGGTCATGAAATCTCCAAGAAAGGAATTGAAGTAGATAGAGCCAAAATTTAGGTATTGCTAAGCTCCACATGCTCAAATGCATTAAGGACATTAGATCCTTCTTAGGACACCTGGTTTTTACCAAGATTTATTAAGGATTTTAGCAAAATTGCTAGGCCCTTGACTAATCTGTTAGCTGATGTGTCCTTCACTTTCGATACTGAATGCATGAATTCTTGAGAGAAGCTTAAGAAAGCTTATTTCTGCACCAATCACATCTACACCGGATTGGTCTAAGCCGTTTGAAATCATGTGCGATACTTCCGATTTTACCATAGGCGCTGTCCTAGAAAACACATTGATAACAAGCAGCATGTGATTTACTACTCTAATAGGACTCTCAATGATGCTCAATTAAACTACACTACGACTGAGAAGGAATTCTTGATAGTAGTATTTGCCTTAAAGAAATTTCCTCCCTACCTACTAAGGTCCAAAACTACCATTTTCACCGATCATTCTGCGCTTAGATACCTCATGATGAAGAAGGATGCCAAGGCCCGACTCATTCATTGGATCCTCCTTCTTTAAGAATTGGATCTTGAGATTCGAGACAAAAAAGGCGTAGAAATATCGTTGCTGACCATCTCTCACGAATCCCTAATTCTCCATGTAACGAATTACCCATAAATGAGGATTTTCCTGATGAAAATCTCTTAGCTATCTCTAGGGAATCTTGGTTTGCTGATATAGTGAATTACTTAGTCACAAACCAAACTCCGTCTCATCCAAAAACGATATATACCAGTTCTTATCTCAAGTCCGGTATTTCTTTTGGAGGACCGTATCTTTTTAAGTACTGTTCTGACCAAATTATTAGGAGACACATTTAAGAGTGTTATATCCTTTTGTCATGAACTTTCATGCGGTGGACACTTTGGTCCCCACAAGACTGTTGAAAAAGTGCTACAAAGCGGGTTCTATTGGCCCACTTTGTTCAAAGATGCTTATGAATTTTGCAAGACTTGCCCTAGATGTCAGATGGTAGGAAGGATCTCAAAATGAAATATGATGCCCCTCAACCCAATTTTAGAAATAGAACTCAATTCTAGAAATAGAACTCTTTGATGTTTGAGGCATCGACTTTATGGGTCCATTTCCTAATTCATTGGAAATCAATACATATTGGTTGCTGTAGATTATGTGTCCAAGTGGGTAGAAGCCATTCCTTGTAAAACTAATGATAACAAAATTGTCATAAAATTTTTAAAAGAGAACATTTTTTCAATCTTCGAACCCCTTGTGTTATCATCAGTGATAATGACACTCACTTTTGCAATAGATCCTTTGAAGCTCTTATGCGAAAGTATGCCATAACTCACAAGTTATCCATACCTTATCATCCTCAAACCAGTAGGCAGGTTGAGGTTTCCAATAGACAAATCAAGCTTATCTTGGAGAAAACTGTGAACCAAACCGAAAGATTGGTCCATCAAACTTGTAGATCCCATGGACCTACAGGACTGCTTTCAAGACGATTCTAGGAATGTCTTCTTATAGGCTAGTCTATGGTAAAACTTATCACCTGCCCGTTGAGTTAGAGCACCGGGCCTTATGGGCAATCAAGCAGTTGAATTTTGACTTGACTAAGGCCGGTGATCTTCGGAGGTTACAAATTTTTGAATTAGAGGAGTTAAGAAATGAGGCCTATGAAAATGCTAGGATCACTAAAAATAGAGTTAAGATTTTCATGATAAACACATCATAAGAAAAACCTTTGTCCCTGGAACAAAAGTCTTACTCTATAATTCTAGGCTTCATCTTTTTCTAGGAAAATTAAAATCAAGATGGACTGGGCCATTCGTTGTAAAAATCGTGTTTCCATACAGTGCAGTTAAGATCAGTGACACCAAGAATGGAAATGACTTTAAGGTAAATGGTCAACGCCTTAACCTTTCTTGGAATCGGTGCCGGTAAATGAAACGGCTATGGGTCTTTTTGACCCAGTATATCAGTAACTTTTCTCTTTTACATTTTATTTCATGCATCTAGACATTTCTTTCATACATTGGAGACAATGCATGAGATAAGTGTGAGGGAGGATTCTAACATGACTAATATACAAAAAAAAAGAGAGAAATATATATATATATATAAAAACAAAACTTTTTGAAAGGTTAGAACAATATTTTGATATATTTTTTGTAAGAAAATAAGTCAATTTCAAGAATAGGAAAATTATAAATAGGATTTCTTATACTTAATCAGATAACTTGTTTGATTTTTAGGGTTAGGAAGAAAATTTGTGAAATTAATTTAGTCTTGATATTTACCTTGATGAAATATGCACACTAAATACACTTACACACTTAGTGTTTAAAAACAAAGACTCTTATGTCTTATAAAAAATATATGTGAAAAAAACAAATCTAATTATTGATTAGCTAGGTGCTTTGGCCTAAGCAAGCCTTGGTATTTATACAGAAGATAATTAGATAAGTTTGAAAAAATATATATATATAAATCCTCTGATTAAGCTGGGCATTTGTGCCTTATGAAGCATAAGTATTCACACCTAAAAGGGGTACATTTTATAAATAAAAACCTTGGTTTCGTGGCCTTGTCTGCTCGAGTGTTTAAGTCCTTAGGGGTGTTTTCTCACCTGGTGCCCAAAAACTATTCGGTTTGGGTGTCACCGATTGAAGGCTCGTTACATGGGCAGATTAGAAAGCCTAATAAAATTAAGGAATAAATTCCACCAAAAATAAATATAATAAAGCATATGAGTCAATGTTAAAGAACTCTTAGTCAACTTCACAGTCACGATGGTACATACGACTCAGGGTAAATTAATAGATTAGACGAGAAGTACAATTTGACTCCTTACTGTTATTGATGATATGTTTTTGAATAGAGACTAAGTTTCAGAATGAAAAATTTGATATTCGTATAACTTATAGATTACTTAAATCCTTACAAATATACTTCAAATATTTTCTCCTTTAAAAATGCTCTTCGAAAATACTAACATTATTTATGGATTTTGTGGGTGCAATCTACTGAAAACCCTCACGAGATAAAACTCGTCCTCTAGGGGTAACCTAGAGGTTTAACGGCTTGTTGCACATGCTCAGTGTAATCGAGTGACCTGCGAAAGTGGTCTAATAATTGATTAGAATTAGTCTGATGTTTTACTCGAGGACGAGCAAAAGATAAGTGTGGGGGTGTGATCAGTCACATATATTGCATATGCATTATCACCTTACCATACTTTTTAGCTAATAAATCCTATTAATAAGTCTTCTTCTTTGTTAAATGGAGGCCCAATTTCTAAAAGAAAGGAAAGAGAAACAAGCCCAACAGCCCACTAAATTCTAATTTAATTCAGAATAAATTCAAATCAAGGAATCATGACAAAATCTTGGCATATCAGAGAGGTTGAAAACCGGTTAAAAAGAATCCTCCCAAATCAAGCGGTTGAAGCTAACAATCAAAGGCTGTTTCGTCAAATCTTAGAGCAAAACGAGAAAATCAACAGAAGATATAAGAGAATCATCAAACTAGGAGCACCCACCACTTGGGTGTGGCCACCTGGCCACACCAGAGCCACGGAAATGCGGCCCTAGCCACATTTTCGCGGCTCTGTTAAAGAGGTTGGGGAACGTTTGCTCTCCCAATCTTCCTATGATCCCCCTGGTATTTTCCTATAAATACTAGTTTCAACAGAGAAGAAAGGAGCGAAGATTAGGATTAGAATTTTTGTTTATACTTTAAGGTTTAGGCTCTTTGTTAGATAGTACAAAAGTTGTATTTTTGTTTTCCAATTTGTAGTTCAGTACAAATACCTGTGAGAGAGAGGAATTGAGTGCTTGTAACTTGAAGATTGAAATGACATCATACAAGAATCGAGCTACATTTTCTTCCACTCATTTTACGGTATGTCTTGCATCATTTACTTGCATTTTTCTTTGTCTTCCATGAGTAGCTAAATCGATTTTTTAGGCTCACTATTGTACCTCTCTCCAATTCTTCTTCTTTTCTGATTTTATTGAAAAAGACCCAATGAATCATTTGCATGCCTAACTTAAAACATTTCTTCTTGAAAGTGTTCTTGAAGGTATATGAGGATGGGTTTGAATTTTTAAACTCCTACTTCTTTTAAGAACGTCTCTTGAACTTGTTTTTATCTCATACTTGAACTTCTTGATGATTTAACATTCGATTCAAAATGATTTCTTAAACAAAAGCGTGAACTTTTCCAAACATCTTATATGCTTTACTTCAAACTTTCTAAAGTCAACCTTAATTTTTGCCTATGATCAAGTTGAGGTATTAAGGATTTTAATAGAAGAATAAACGATTGAGTAGTGAGATTGTGAGTCCAAATTTTCTTCTTTATTAAAAACAACCAATCACTTTTCAAAACTTTTTAATTCACCTTTTTCCAAAGCCTTCTCCAAAGTTGCAATTTCTCTTTTAATCACTCCCTTCTTTCCATTCTCTTTTCAATTAAAAAAAAATGAGCATAATTCTTTGTTACTAAACAAAACACTGAAAAGCTTTCATCGCATTCCTCCTGGTGGACACAACCCGTTAGCCCAAAGCTACACGGTAAATCTCTTAATTCTTTGATTTTTACAATCAGAGACTTGCAGGTCCAAGAGTTCTTGAGGGAGTTCATTGTAGGTGTTGCGGCACCAAATGATCTTGCAAGATCATTTATAGTAGAAATCCTTCATAGTGGTGAAGGCGGAGACGTAGAGCAAGTGGTACGAACCTCGAAACAATTCTCCCGTGTTTGTGATTACTTATCTCTTTCTCTCAACTCACTTGTATTTATATCTTGCATGCTCTTATTGTTTACATCTTTATATGCTTGATATTTACTTGTGCTTAATTGATATACATCTTGAGATTGTTTGATATCTTGCATACTCTTATATTGTTCATATCTTCACATGCTTGATATTGTTTGTGTGATCACATTTGTCTTTAACCAAGTGAGCTATTGAAGTACCTTAACTCTTAATTTAGAAGAATCTTGAGGAAAAATTCTAGAGTCCTTCACCAAAATTTGACTTCACTCTTTGGTTATACTTTGTGTGGTAGTAGATTTTAATTCTGTTTTGTTTGACATTTCATTAGCACATCACCTATTCACCCATCTCTAGATGATTTACAAGTAGTATCAGAGGTTGGTACTCTTGATTTGGGTCTAACAACTTTGAGTTAAATATCCTTAGTTTGCTAGTCATATTATTTGTTTATACACGCATACATGGATTTTATTGCACCTCCTATGTTTGATATTCTTAACTTCAAAAATTGAAAAGTTAAGACGTCTTTGTATCTCAAAGCCATTGGTATTCATGTCTATCTTTACACAACCAAATAATCATATATTGTAAATGGCAAATATTAAAAGCTAATGCACAAGTCATTCATGCTTTGAAACTAATACTTAATGATGATTATTTATCTAGAGTTTCTAGCTTTAATTCGGTTTTTATAGTATGGAACACTCTTAGCTCTCTTGATGAACAAATGTCATATGATAAGGAGAGAGACTCGGATGAAGAAAGTGATACTTCCAACATATGCTACATGGTCCAAGGGTGACCCCCTTGAGGTAAAATCTAATTCTAAGCTTGATGATGATATTAATATGTCTTATGACGAGCTTGCATTGCTTTGTCATAAACATCTTAAAATATGATTTGTTGAAGAAAGAAAATGATTTTATTTTGAAAGAAAATGAAACTTTGTTGAATGAAAATGATATTTGAAAAAAGAGAATATTCCTTGTCTTCAAAATTGAATGTTATTTTTGAAGAAAACATTCATTGAAAAATAAAATCTATTCTCCTTCAAAAGAAAAGGATTTTGTTTTAAAAGAAAAGAAGGATTTATCTATTTCTTTTAATAGTCTTAAAATGATTTTGATTCTTATTCTTACAATGTTTCTCATGCTATTATTCGTTTATCTTCTATTGACAAAAATGCGTTTCATGTTTTGAAAATTAGAATTGACTGTTTCGGCTTAACTTTGAGCCAATGTGCTTTTAATCATAGTAAATTAGAATTTATGTTTCGTAAGAAATAATTTTTACACATGTATGCACATCTTATATGGCATACGCATGCACACCATACTCACACTCATCACCCATATGTACACATTGCAGCCGCAAAGGCCATCTTGTAAGATTTTACTTTGATAGATTAAATTCTTCCACTTTTACCAATAAAAATGTTTGGGTTTCAAATGGTACTAACCCTCGTGGACCCAAAAAGATTTAGATACCAAAATCTCCCCATTTCTTTTTGATGTAGGTGTGGGTTCTCACAAAACGTGAGAGGGTTGGTGCCTTAGTAGTCGATGCAATCGGAGCTTGACGGACACATCATGATGCATCGCTATCAAGAAGTTTCGGTAGGAGAACCACCTTGTTTTGGAGAATTGAATTGGCTATGTCGGTATTAGTAACCATTTCATCCTCTACTTTTAAAAATATTTTAAAAGCATATATGCTAGTGTAGTAGTCTAGACTCAATCATATGTTGTTTTGTGCTCAATGTTAGTTGATTGGTTGTAAGCTATACATACATTTTTGAAAAACTTTTTTCACATTCGAATGATTTTACATGCCTATTTCTTATGGTAGATTCATATTTTTATATGCTTTATTTTAAAGTATATATTTTTAATTAATTTATTTATATCATATGTTCATATGTAAATCTTATTAAAACTTGTGTTATACATGTACAATTCTTGAGTTACACTTATTCCTCATACTATACATATTTTATTTCTTTTGGGTGCTCATTTTTTTGTTTGATTATACATTGTATGTCCTAATTTTGATGATTCTTTCATGGTTATATGATATATCATGTTTTAGGGAAAAAATTCATTGAGTTTTTGTTTTGAGCCTTATTGGTTTATTTTCATGAATATGTTATTCACATGATTCTTCTGCACTCACATTTTTTTTACTCATCACTTTGTTTTTATGAGTATTTATGTGCTATATAGATCATGAGTGATAATTTTTGTGTAATTAACATGTTTTATGAGATATATGATTTGGTTTCATGTTTGAAGGATCTTTAACTAGTTTTCAAAACTATTATTATAAACTAGTTTTTTATTCTTCACTTGGTAGTGTTTTCAATCTAGCTATACTATTTTCAAAACCTTATTTTTGAAAACTTTTACACTTAGACGGTGGTTGGTTAGGCGATCATGCCTTGTGTGTTTTAATGAGTATTTTTTTAACTTATATATGATGGTGTGGATGATATGAGTTATACACATGATTCTTATATTATTTCATTTTTGTATACTCATTCAAGTTTTTATATAAATGTAAGCGCTAAATTTCAAGTAGCATTTGCTTTTATTTTCAACAAGCGTATGCATTAGTTTTGTGATTATTTCAAAAAAGAAGAAAAATTCTTTGACTTAAAATACTTTCATGTTTATGTTTATCTGTAAGATAATATTTATATTTATCTACTAGTATATTTTCTATTGGTTTATCAAAAATTATCTTGTTTTGTTTTAAGTAGTATCAAAATTTGTTTAATTGATTTCATATGTATAAAAATTTGTTTTGTTAATTACAAGTGATATCAAAATTTATTTTAATTGTTTTTTACAATTTGTTTTGACATGTATTTCTTATATGCAAGGGAAGTTTAACATCTCCTCTGTATATAGATTCATGATAAGTGTAGTATACAAAGAATAGCTCGACTTCTTTTCTTTATGTAGTACATGTGTGTAGGGGAGCTTAACATCTCCGTTTATATAGGATCTATAAACAAGGCAACAAAAATACTAAAGAAGAGATGAATAGTGTTTATAAACTTTTAATAAAAATATACTACTTGTAGGAAAGGAAAATGCATAGAATAAATTTCAGAAAAACACAACGGTAAATATGAGAGATTTTATCCTGGTTCAGTCTTGGTGACCGACGTCCAGTCCCCAAGCAACCCGCTTGAGATTTTACTTATCCTGATTTTGATACACCCCAAAATCATCACCTTGTACACCACTTGACAAAACACCCTTGGCCAAATCTGTACGACTCTTCTCTACACCAAGAAGACACTTTCTCTTTGAATGATTATAATATATCCTATAAGCTTTGAAAACTTGTACGTGATTGTGAACAAGGTATCTTATAGGAGGACTCTCAGAATTCTTCACAAAAAATTGGAATTATGTGAAGAATAAAAAGTAGAAACTAGTTTTCTGAAAATAGATTTTTTCAATAGAGTTTTAGACAGAAAACTAATGATTTGATGTGCCTATTACATCCAAGGACAACATCCCTATTTATAAGTGAAATTAATGGTCTGTTAGGGAAGTTATCAACTTAAATTTGAAAATTTGAAAGTTGGAGAAAACACAAGAAAATCAAAACTAAATACAGTTCGAAACTGTAGTTAGTCGACTAGGATATGAGAGTAGTCGACTAGTATAGAAAGTTTTACCTGGGCCTAAAAGTCAAGTCGACTATAGAAGACTAACATAGAATGATAAGTCTCTGAAAACTAAAATTATTCAATCAGCAGAGAAGGTTAATCGACTAATATTGCTTACAGTCAACAAACAGAAAACTGATATTTTTTTATGAAGACACTTAGTCGACTATAGACTATTATAAGTTAACCAAGGATTTGTTAGTCGACTATAGAAAGGGGTTAGTCGACTATAAGACTCTTTTGTATGTGTGATCAAGGTTTTTAAAAAATTTCTAAAAATACACAAAAATAGTAAATATCTTTAAATAATCTTGAGCAATTAGAACTCTGCACTAGCTTTTGAGATAGAGCTCCAATGTATCTGTATCACAGTTATTATCATAAAAATCTAAGTTCCAACATTCTCCCCCTTTTTGATGATGACAAGCTGTGTGTATATAAACTCCCCCTATTGAGAAAAACTCCCCTACAGAGAACAGATTATAACAAATATAGATAAAAGTGTTATTCCCTGAATAAAATGTATCATGGCATGCATATATGATACATATATAGTGCAAATATCAAGTGTGAAATAATTTTCTATCAAGTATTCAATTTTTCTTAATAAGGTACCTATAAGATAAACATTTTGAATGGTACCCATCATGATAAGGTTAAAACATTAGCCTTTTGGAACCCAACCCAATTTAAATTTGGTTTCAAATTGTTAGTATAAATATAATTACAAGAATCACAGACATGATGTATCTATGATGCAATATAAACATTTTATCTACAATATTTAGATGTTTAAGAATCCATATATATTTGTTCCTAATTCTTTTTGAAATAGTATCAGTATTTCTTTTCACAAAAGAATTATATGGATTACGATTATTCTTTTATAAAAATGTATTGATTTTCCAACATCATCTTTTGAAAATCTAAGACCAACATGTCTAGGTTTTTAAAACTTATATTTTGAAATTCAAGACCAAAACGATTTATTTGACATTTTCTGATAGATAATAAATCATTTAAATTTTCCGTTCCCTTATTACATTTTGTCACATTTTTAAAAATTTCTTCATATTTAATTTTGAAATTTATAATTTTTTATTTAAAATAGAAATTCTAGAATTTAAGGAAACAATTTCTTTTTTAAGAGCATTCTCTTTTAAGAAATTCTCATTATCTTTATTAAAATGAAATAACTTTTTCAAAGTCATTTTTTTGAGAATTTAAGGAAGACATTTGAGAAATATAAAGTGAATTTTCTTTGTTAAGTCTTTCATTTTCCTTTGTTAAAACTTTATTTTTAATCTTTTTATTCTTAAGATCATCATATAATTCATGAAATGCATCCAATAATTCAGTATATTCCTGTACCTCATCTTCTTGAGCCATAAAACTGACATTGGCAGTTTCAGTGGCTTCTTCTACATCAGAGGAAGATGAATCACTATTCTCCCAAGTTGCCTGATAATCTTTCTTCCTTTTGTTGAATTTGTTAAACTTGAAGTTCCTTTTGTATTTTAGTAATGGGCAATCCTTCTTTATATGACATGATTTATTAAAATTAAAACAAATAAGATTAAACTTATCGTATTTCAAGAAATTTTTAAATTTTCTTGAGAGCATTACCATCTTCTCTTCATCATCATCTGAATTGTCCATATATGAGGATGTATAGAAGTCAAGTACTTTCTTCTTAGATTGAAGTTATTGTTCATCCTTCTTCCTATCTTTAAGTTGAATTTCATATGCCATTAAATTACCATTAAGGCTTTCTAATGGCATTGTTGAAAGGTCATTTGCTTCTTCTAGTTCAGTAGTTTTCTTCTCCTAATCTAATGTGAGTACACGAAGAATCTTTCTAACTTTTTCAACTTGAGTGTATTCCTTTCCAAGAGCTACAAAGGAATTTGTAATGTCGGTGAACCTTGTAATTATTTATGCAATAGTTTCATTCTCCTTCATTTTAAGAGTTCAAACATGTGAACAAGAACAGAGATTTTAGATTCTTTAACTTTATTTGTACCTTCATGTGTTACATGTAAAATCTCTCATATTTGATTTGCAGATCTGGCTGCGGACATACGATTGAATTCTTCTTTGTTCAAGGCAAAGAAAAGCGCGTTCATTGTTTTGGTATCAAGATTGACAGTCTTCTTTTGATTTTTACTCCAAGTATCATAATTGGTGGTAAGTTGGTGAATGGTGCTTCCACTATGTTCCATAAGTCATAGTCGAGTGATTGCAAGTAGATCTTCATTCTACACTTTCAGTAGTTGTAGTTTGATCCATCAAATTATGGTGGACGTTGTATAGAATGTCCTTCTTTGAATTGTGATAAGGGAAACTCTGTTGCCACCTTGAACACTGCAACTTGGCTCTGATACTAAATGTAAGATCTATAAACAAGACAATAAAAACACTAAAGAAGAGATGAATAGTATTTATAAACTTTTAATAAAAATAAACTACTTGCAGGAAAGAAAAATGCATAGAATAAATTTCAGAAGTAAACGCTAACATGAGAGATTTTATCTTGGTTCGGTCCTCGTGACCTACATCCAGTCCCCAAGAAACCCGTTTGAGATTTTTCTTATCCTAATTTTGATACCCCCCAAAATTAACTCCTTATACACCACTTGACAAAACATCCTTTGTCAAATCTGTACAACTCTTCTGTACACCAATAAGACACTTTCTCTTTGAATGATTATAATATATCCTATAAGCTTTGAAAACTTGTACGTGATTGTGAGCAAGATATCTTATAGGAGGACTCTCAAAATTCTCCACAAAAGAATTGGATTTGTGTGAAGAATAGAAAGTAGAAACTAGTTTTTTGAAAAATAGAATTTTCAACAGAGTTTTGGAAAGAAAATTAATAATTTGAAGTGGTGATTACATCCAAGGATAACATCCCTATTTATAGGTAAAACAATGATTAGTTAGGGAAGTTATCAACTCAAATTTGACAATCAGAATGTTAGAGAAAACACCAAAAAATCAAAACTAAATAACAGTCAGAAATTGGAATTAGTCGACTAGGATATGAGAGTAGTTGATAATATGAGAAGTTATGCCTGGGTTAGTCGACTAGCCTAAAGATCAAGTCGACTATAGAAGACTGCCATAGAATGATGTCTTTGGATACTAAAATTAGTCGACCAGTAGAGAAGGTTAGTCGATTAATGTTGCTTACAATCAACAAATAGAGAACTGATATTTTTTCTGTGAAGACACTTAGTCGACTATAGACTATTATAAGTAGACTAAAGGATATATTAGTCGACTATAGAAAGGGGTTTGTCAACTATAAGACTACTTTGTATGTATGATTAAGGCTTTTAACAAAGTTCTAAAAATACACAAAATAATAAATATCCTTGAATAATTTTGAGCAATCAAAACTCAGCACTAGCTTTTGGGATAGAGCTCCAATGTATCTACATCATAATCGTTATCATCAAAATCTAAGTTCCAATAGTATACATTGTATATTATGTTGGCCCAAAAGGTTACACTCTCCATTTATTTAGAGTTTTGATGATAACAAAACAAATAAGAGTTATTCGGTACTAATAAGTTTGTTCAAGATAAGTTTCAGGTTAGTACCATATTTGGAGGCCATTGCTTAGCTATTGCAAGAACTTCTAAATTCATGGAGTAAAGAAGGGTTTTGCACATCAAGGAAGGAACATAGAAGAGAAGGCTCTAACAAGGCATTGCATGGCTCAGGATTTCTCAAGAGATTCAATTAGATTTGTTTTTAGTTTATAATTTTGTTAAAGAATAGTGAATAGGTTTGAAGCTCTTTCACACACATTTTTGCGCACATATCATTTCCAAGAATATTTTCTATAAATATGTAAAAATTATTTTAATTTAAAGCCTTTTGTTTATAAACTCAATTTTGGGTATTATACATGTTTCAAATCAAAACTATTTTGTTAGATTTCAAATCCCCTTCAAAAATTCTGTTTCAGTTTATCTTTTGACCTGAGCCGGTCGACCGAACCAGCCGACCGACCCTGTGTCAGGTCAAGTCGGTCGACCGTCCCAGTCGACCGCAGTTCTGACAGCAGGTGCGTATCCGTGTGCACGTTGCACGGTCGACCGAAGCGGTCGACCGAAACCTGCCTGACTACAAGACCATTGCTCTCTGTATTTTTCGGTCGACCGGGCAGTCGACCGAGAGCCGGCAACGGCTCTTATTTTTGTACTTCGGTCGACCGACCGGTCGACCGGAATAGCCGTTTGAACAGTAACGGCTATAATTTTAAAACTGATTTATTTTGTCTTTTTCTCTCTAATAAGGGTTTAAATGTCATTTACTGATCCTAATACTTCCTAATTAGCCTTAATGAGTTTTATCTTTAAACCCTAGCCCTTTACTATAAGTAGGGGTGTTTAGGGAGAGGTTCATTACAAGAAAAATTTGCAAAAGTTTAAAAAGTTTAAGGCTTTCAAAGAGCTTGGTTTCTTGGTTTTTTGTGCTGAAATTCTTTCTCATTTTCTGAAGTGTTTTCAAGAAATCTCTGATTTCTTTTTCTTTTCTCCTTACACACAAGAGCTTCATTCCTACTCATTGTTCTACAAGGATTTTTGTAAGGGAAAAAGAGTTTTGCAAAAGAGAGTTTGTGGTCTTTTGATCACCAAGAGAGAACTTGTACTTGAGATTGTGGAGTTGGGTACTCCGGTGTATTTGTAACATCTTTGTGAAGTTATAGTGGTTAGAAATCCTTCTGGGGAAGGCGGGGACGTAGAGCTGGGTGCTCGAACCTCGGAAAAATTCTCGGTGTTTGCGTTTGGTTTGTTTGCTCTTAATTCTTGCTCTACTTTCATTGCTCTTATTACTTGCTCTCTACATTCATTGCTATATTCACTTTTTTTTGGGTGTTTGTTGCATCATAAATTTTTAATTTGTGCATTGATTAGCATAATCACCTATTCACCCCTAGGTGATTTTCAATTGGTATCAGAGCTTGCTTAACATCCTTAGAGAGATCCTTAAAATTTGCTAAGCAACATTTGCATTCCATTTGTCATTCACTAGTAAACATGGCCGACAACATCAAAACCCCTCCTAAATTTGATGGACTTAATTTCCCTATTTGGAAGGTTAGGATGACTATCTTTTTACAATCTTTAGGTAGCTTAGTGGCAAAATCCTTGACCAAACCCTATGTTGGACCCGATAGTGATGAAAGCATATGATCCGACTTTACCTTTAGAGAATATGAGGCTAACTCCAAGGCCCAAAATTCCCTTCTAATCGCCTTTAATGAGGACGACCTTACACGGGTAATACACTGCCAATCCGCCTATGAGATTTGGCAACACTTGTTGGTCACACACGAGGGGACTTCACAAGTTAAGAGAGCTAAGATAGATCTCTTAAGGTCCCAATATGAATCTTTTAAAATGATTGATGATGAAACCATTGATTGTATGATTACAAGGTTTACTAAAATCACTAATGCTCTTTTCTCTTTAGGTGATGATATCTCCAATGACCAAAAGGTGCGAAAAGTGATTCGGGCTCTTCCTTCATCATGGGAGATAAAGGCCACCACCTTGAAAGAATTGAACGACAAGGATGAAATGGACCTCATTAGTCTCATTGGGAACTTAAAACCCATGAGATGGAAAAGAAGGCAAGAGAAGAGGCCGCTCCGCTAAAGAAGAAGTCCATAGCCTTCAAGTCTTCATCCACTCTTGAGGACGATGTAGAAGATGAAGAAGAAGATAAGGAGCTCTCCCTTCTTGTGCGAAATGTCAAAAGGATGTACCGGAAGAACAAGCTCAACTTCCGAAGAAAATTTGAAGGTAAAGAGGAGAGAAGAATTATTTGCTACAATTGCCGAAAGCCCAGACATATCATGGCGGATTGCCCGGAGTTCAAGAAGAAGATGACTTCCTCCTTCAAGCCAAAGAAGCCGGTGGAAAAGAAAGCCTACAAAGCCACATGGGATTCGGAAAGCGAATCCGAAGACGAGGTGGACACGGCGAGCATGTGTTTCATAGCAAACACACCAAAGGTAACCCCACAACCTTTTGATGAAGATGATGAATTAACTAAAGAAGTTATTGTACATGCTTTTGTTGAACGCTCCGAAACTTATGATAATAAAAGATTGAGTGTTCAAAATTGGTGAAGGAAGTTGCTTTTCTTAAAAATTAACTTGCTCTGGTTTCTAAAGAAAAAGATGAAATTTTTTCCAATCTCATTTCTATTCAAGAAGAATTTAGTGCTTACAAGATTTCTTGCAAGGCAAAATTTCCTAAGGTTGATGAAAAAGAAATTTCTTCTTTAAAAACTAAAATGGTTGATTTTGAAAAGCTTTTGAAAGATTGTGCTTTTAACACAAAGAAACTTGAAGAAAAGTTTTCTAAAACGAACACCTCTCATGCTAAAGATTCTCATATTAAGATTCCCCATGCTCACACTACACACCACACTCATGCTAAATCCACATATGCTCACAAATCTCACACTCACTATGCTTTTAAATATGGTAGAGTGTATAGATGTACTTATTGTGGTAAAAATGGACATTTGGCTAAGTTTTGTTTTGACCAAGTTAATAGATCAAATAATCTTGTTTGGGTTCATGGCACTAACCCTTTAGGACTCAAGAAAATGTGGGTACCAAAATCAAGTCCTAAATTGTTTGATGTAGGTACATACCAAAGCTCCAAGACGTAAGGAGCGGTGGTATCTTGATAGTGGTTGTTCAAGACACATGACATGGGACATCAATAACTTCACAACCCTATCAAGGTACATGGAAGGTGGCACCGTCACCTTCGGGGATGACTCCAAGGGCACTATCATTGGTATAGGTAACATTCAAATTGGTGCATCTCCTATTTTAGAAAATGTAGTACTTGTTGATGGTTTGAAGCATAACTTGCTTAGCATTAGTCAACTTTGTGATCGTGGACTTAAAGTTGTTTTTGATGATTCTTCTTGCAAGATTTTGATGTTAAAACCAATGATTGTATTCTTACCGGTTTTCGTGACAATAATATCTATATCATTGACATGCTTAATTTAGATTGTTCTACTAAATGCTTGAATGCTTTCGATGAAAATTCTTGGCTTTGGCATAGAAGATTAGGACATGCATCTTTTGACCATCTTTCTAGGATTAATTCTAAGGAATTGGTGAAGGGTATACCTTGCTTGAAGTTTGAGAAAGGCCGCATTTGTGGTGCGTGCCAACTTGGGAAACAAACCAAGTCTTCCTTCAAACCAATCAAGGATATCATGTCAACTAGGCCATTAGAATTAATTCATATGGATCTTTTTGGACCAACTAAAACTAAGAGCTTAAATGGTAGTAGATTTGCATTTGTTTTAGTTGATGATTTTTCCCGTTTCACTTGGGTTTTCTTTTTGGAACACAAAGATCAAACTTTTTCTCATTTCAAAGTTTTTCGAAAAAGGGTTGAAAAAGAAAAAGGTTTTTCGATTTTGAGAATAAGGAGTGATAGAGGTGGTGAGTTTGTTAACCAACTCTTCATGACTTATTGTAACGTAAAGGGAATCAAGCATGAAATATCATGTCCTAGAACTCCACAACAAAATGGAGTTGTAGAAAGGAAAAATAGAACACTTCAAGAGATGGCTAGGATCGTGATAAGTGAATATGACCTCCCTCAATATTTATAGGCCGAGGCCGTAAACACCGCATGCTATATTTCAAATCGTATTTATTTATGTAAAAATTCTTCCAAAACATCTTTTGAAATGTATCATTCTAGAAAACCTAATGTTGCATATTTCAAAGTTTTTGGATGCAAGTGTTTTATTTTGAATACTAAAGATAACTTGGGTAAATTCGATGCTAAGGCTTATGAAGCTATCTTTGTTGGATACTCTACTACTAGTAAAGCTTATAGAGTATTCAATAGATCTTCCCTTACCATTGAAGAATCCATGCATGTTAAATTGAAGAATCTAATGTGGTTGCTGAGAATGTTGTAGAGATTGACCCATTAGGTGAAGACATGGAGAGACTATCTTTGAAGGACTCACCCGCTCAAGAAGAAAAGCAAGAATCCATTGGTGAAGTTCTAGAGGATAAAGAGGAAAGCTCTCAACCGCTTCCTAAAGCTTGGAGATATGCTACAAATCATCCCAAGGAGCTCATCTTAGGTGATGCATTTAAAGGGGTAACAACTCGCTCCAAACTCCATGACTTATGTGGTAACTTTGCTTTCATTTCTCATTTTGAACCCAAAAGCATCCTCGAAGCCGAGGCGGACTCATATTGGTTGCTAGCCATGCAAGAGGAACTCAATCAATTTGAGCGCAACCAAGTTTGGCACCTTGTTCCTAGGCCCCACGATAAACCAATAATTGGTACTAAGTGGATCTTTAGAAACAAGATGGATGAGTCCGGTAAAGTCATTAGGAATAAAGCTAGGTTAGTGGCCCAAGGTTACACTCAAGTTGAGGGAATTGACTTTGAGGAGACCTTTGCACCCGTAGCACGGCTTGAAGCCATACGGATGACACTAGCTTTTGCATCTTTTAAAAATTTTAAACTTTTTCAAATGGATGTGAAAAGTGCATTTTTGAATGGTTTTATAAATGAAGAAGTTTATGTTGAACAACCTCCCGGCTTTGTTGATTATGTTCATCCTAATTTTGTTTTTAAACTTGATAAAGCATTATATGGATTGAAACAAGCTCCAGAGCTTGGTATGAAACGCTTTCTAGTTTTCTCATCTCAAATGATTTTGTCAAAGGCAAAGTAGACACAACTCTTTTTACTAAGCATGTTGATAATGACATCTTAATTGTGCAAATTTCTGTTGATGATATAATTTTTGGATCTTCTAATGAGTTTTTATGCAAGGAGTTTGAAAAGGTTATGCAATGTGAGTTTGAAATGTCTTCCATGGGTGAATTGAATTTCTTTCTTGGACTCCAAATCAAGCAATTGCAAGATGGGAACTTCATATGTCAAGCCAAGTACGCAAAGGAACTCGTAAAGAAGTTTGGACTTGAAGACTCTAAAGTTTGCAACACTCTCATGGCAACTACAAGCAAGCTTGATAAGAATGACCAAGGTAAAAATGTTGATATTAAATTGTATAGAAGCATGATAGGTAGTCTTTTGTATTTGACGGCAAGTAGGCCGGACATAATGTTTAGTGTGTGTCTTTGTGCTAAATTTCAATCGTGTCCTAAAGAGTCCCGTCTTATTGCAGTAAAATGCATTATTCGTTATATTAAGAGCACAATTGGAATGGGTCTTTGGTATCCGAAAACCGGAGATTTCTCAATGACGAGTTATTCGGATGCCGACTATGCGGGTTGTAGAGTAGATAGAAAGAGTACTAGTGGGACATGTCAATTTCTTGGTAATTGTCTTGTTTCATGGTCCTCTAGGAAACAAAATTCCGTAGCTCTCTCAACCGCCGAGGCGGAGTATGTTGCCGCGGGGGCTTGTTGTGCACAAGTCCTTTGGATGAAACATACTCTCCTTGATTATGATTTGCATTATAACCATATAAAAATATTTTGTGATAATACTAATACTATACATATGACCAAGAATGCAAATCAACATAGTAAGACCAAGCACATTGAGATTAGATATCACTTTCTTAGAGATCATTTTGAGAAAGGAGATATAGATATTGATTATGTTTCTACGGATTTGCAACTTGCCGATATTTTCACTAAACCACTTAATTTTGCTAGATTTTCTTTCATATGTGGTGAACTTAATGTCTGTGTTATTGAAAATAATGTTTTCTTGACCCTTTTTGATGTATGACAAAAGGGGGAGAATGAGTTTATGTATGAAAATATGAGTTCATATGGTTTTGGTTCCATATGAGTTAATATATGTTTTTAGTTTTTGATGTTTTGGTTTTGGTTCCATATGAGTTTATATATGTTTTTAGTTTTTGATGTGTTTTCATGAAGTCATGAAATTTGTGTTTAAGTGTTTTGCAAGTGTTTTTATCTCTTTATATGGTTTTTGGTTTCATAATGTTTACTTGCAAATTACAAATTACATTGTTTTTCTTGTTCAATATAACATAATTTGAGGGGGAGCTTTCTCCTCCCTTATATTTTTGTTCATAGCCTATTTGTTTTGTCATCATCAAAAAGGGGGAGATTGTTGGCCCAAAAGGTTACACTCTCCATTTATTTAGAGTTTTGATGATAACAAAACAAATAAGAGCTATTTGGTTCTAATAAGTTTGTTCAAGATAAGTTTCAGGTTAGTACCATATTTAGAGGCCATTGCTTAGCTATTGCAAGAACTTCTAAATTCATGGAGTAAAGAAGGCGTTTTGCACATCAAGGAAGGAACATAGAAGAGAAGGCTCTAGCAAGGCATTGCATGGCTCAGGATTGCTCAAGAGACTCAATTAGATTTGTTTTTAGTTTATAATTTTGTTAAAGAATAGTGAATAAGTTTGAAGCTCTTTCACACACATTTTTGCGCACATATCATTTCCAAGAATATTTTCTATAAATATGTAAAAATTATTTTAATTTAAAGCCTTTTGTTTATAAACTCAATTTTGGGTATTATACATGTTTCAAATCAAAACTATTTTGTTAGATTTCAAATCCCCTTCAAAAATTCTGTTTCAGTTTTATCTATTGACCTGAGCTGGTCGACCGAACCGGCCGACCGACCCTGTGTCAGGTCAAGTCGGTCGACCGTCCCAGTCGACCGCAGTTCTGGCAGCAGGTGCGTATCCGTGTGCACGTTTCACGGTCGACCGAAGCGGTCGACCGAAACCTGCCTGACTGCAAGACCATTGCTCTCTGTATTTTTCGATCGACCGGGCGGTCGACCGAGAGCCGGCAACGGCTCTTATTTTTGTACTTCGGTCGACCGACCGGTCGACCGGAATAGCCGTTTGAACAGTAACGGTTATAATTTTAAAACTGATTTATTTTGTCTTTTTCTCTCTAATAAGGGTTTAAATGTCATTTACTGATCCTAATACTTCCTAATTAGCCTTAATGAGTTTTATCTTTAAACCCTAGCCCTCTACTATAAATAGGGGTGTTTAGGGAGAGGTTCATTACAAGAAAATTTTGCAAAAGTTTAAAAAGTTTAAGGCTTTCAAAAGAGCTTGGTTTCTTGGTTTTTGTGCTGAAATTCTCTCTCATTTTCTTAAGTGTTTTCAAGAACTCTCTGATTTCTTTTTCTTTTCTCCTTACACACAAGAGCTTCATTCCTACTCATTGTTCTACAAGGATTTTTGTAAGGGAAAAAGAGTTTTACAAAAGAGAGTTGTGGTCTTTTTATCACCAAGAGAGAACTTGTACTTGAGATTGTGGAGTTGGGTACTCCGGTGTATTTGTAACATCTTTGTGAAGTTATACTAGTTAGAAATCCTTCTGGGGAAGGCGGGGACGTAGAGCTGGGTGCTCGAACCTCGGAAAAATTCTCGGTGTTTGCGTTTGGTTTATTTGCTCTTGATTCTTGCTCTACTTTCATTGCTCTTATTACTTGCTCTCTACATTCATTGCTATATTCACTTGGTTTGGGTGTTTGTTGCATCATAAATTTTTATTTGTGCATTGATTAGCATAATCACCTATTCACCCCCCTCTAGGTGATTTTCATATTATGCTTATATGGGTTAGGGTTTAATCATCTCTTTCTTCATATAATGCATATATGCAGGGGAAGTTAACTTTATAGTCTCTCGTCTTCATGGATTTATATCTCATATATATTTACCTTATTTTTCTTTACCCTTTTATTGATGAATTGACAAAAAGGGAAAGAGAAATTTATATTTTATATATGCATGCTACGTTTTTGTCTATGCATGTATGTTTATATTTGTTTAGTTTTTGAACTTCATTGAATATCTACATATTTTTATGCTATGCATGAGTTAAGGAGGAGCTTCTATGAAGCTTATCTTTAATCCATGCATATATAACTCATGAGTTTTGTCATCATCATAAAGGGGGAGATTGTTGGCCCAAAGGCCCCTCACTCTATTTTTGATGATGATTAACTCATGTAGTTATAGTACTAATGATCTTATATTTATTAAGTTTCATATATTCAATCAAGATCTTAGTCAGTGTTTAGCTTCAACAAAAGATTTGAAGTCATGCTTTGAAGCTATCACATGTTGATTCAAGAGCTCGTACTTCAAGATCGCGTCAAGTATTCAAAGAGGAGTCTAGCTCATGGATCAAGTTTGGATAAGTTAAGATGGAGAAGATGATTTTCAAGAGAAGATTTTCAAGAAGAGTTGAGCCTAAGTTTGTGAGTTTAAGATTTTTATTTTAGGATAAAATGTAAAGGATAAATTAGTTGTGGACTGCTCAAGCACATAAACACACAAAATATTTATATTTTATTTCATATTAAATAGTTTTAGTTTTTGGTTTTACCATTTTGGTTTTGAGTTTCAAGAATACATCTTTCGGTTTCATGAATAGATTTCATCAAAATAAGTTTACATGTTTTATATGTATATTAGATTTCATCCACATGCATTTATACTTTATATGCTTAGATAACTTATTTTGATGTATCTAAGTTTGTTTTTATCAAAACTTATTTTGATTTTTATTATCAAAAACATGTATATATCATTTACTGTGTGTGTTGGATTCTATGCATATATACTATGCTTCAAATATGTTTCAATATCTTATTTTTATATTTATACAAGTTTATAGAAAAAAATGATTTTCATTTAGAAGTTGGTTTTTGAAAAATACCAGCTTTGGTTTATGCTTTAATTTCTTTACCTAAAAAATAGTTCACTTATTTGAAATATATGTTATTTTTTGTCATACATATTTGTGCTACATTGTATTTGCATGAACTTATTTTTATGAAATTTATGGAGATTTACTGGTATTTAAAATAGATTTAAAAAGATGTTCAAAATTTTTCAAAATGTGGTTTTGGGCTGCTTGCGGTCGACCGACCGGTCGACCGAAGGCTGAGTCGGTCGACCAACGTGAACAAGTGCACACGCCTTATGGGCGGTTGACCAATCGGTCGACCGACCCGTAAGAGTCTCTGGTTACAGAGCTCTTGGGTTGGTCCTGGTCAACTGAGCGATTGACCGACCAGAGAGGCTGCTCTTTGGGTTTTGGGTGAGGTGGACTAGGTAGTCGATCGACAACCCTATAGTAAAAAATTTGACGGTCGATCGGGCGGTTGACCGACATGCCAATTGATTGATCGCTGATAATGCAAAATTATTATCATATTCTCATACTTATTATATAATAAACTCTGCTTTTAATCCTAATTTTTGTCTAATTTATATGCATGCCTATTGGTAAAAGAAAGGAAAGAGAAATGAGCCCAAAAGCCCAGGAAATCCATAACAGATAAAGTCATATCGCGAAATAAGGACCTGTAACCATAGCCAGGCCGCGAAAATGCGGCCATAGCCACGTTTTCACTGCCTTGTTAAGGGCATTAGGGGAGCGTTTCCTCTCCCTATCTTCATACACTCTCTTCTGTTTGGTTTTGCCTATAAATACTTGGTTTTTCAGAGCGTACAAGGAGCGACCATGCAGAAATAGGACATTTTCCTCCTTTTTTAGTGTAGTTTTTATTTTCTTTTAATGTAATTTTTAGTTGTATTTATGTAATTTCAGAGGAGATCAGAGTTTCATAGGAGAACGAGAGTGAAGCTTGTACTGAGAGTGACACTGGTGTAAGTTGTCTTCTTTCTCTTATTGTTACAAGATTGAATCTATAGTTGCATTTATAAGTTCTTCTTTGTTTTTTAGTTGCATTCAATCAAGATCTTAGTCAGTGTTTAGCTTCAACAAAAGATTTGAAGTCATGCTTTGAAGCTATCACATGTTGATTCAAGAGCTCGTACTTCAAGATCGCGTCAAGTATTCAAAGAGGAGTCTAGCTCATGGATCAAGTTTGGATAAGTTAAGATGGAGAAGATGATTTTCAAGAGAAGATTTTCAAGAAGAGTTGAGCCTAAGTTTGTGAGTTTAAGATTTTTATTTTAGGATAAAATGTAAAGGATAAATTAGTTGTGGACTGCTCAAGCACATAAACACACAAAATATTTATATTTTATTTCATATTAAATAGTTTTAGTTTTTGGTTTTACCATTTTGGTTTTGAGTTTCAAGAATACATCTTTCGGTTTCATGAATAGATTTCATCAAAATAAGTTTACATGTTTTATATGTATATTAGATTTCATCCACATGCATTTATACTTTATATGCTTAGATAACTTATTTTGATGTATCTAAGTTTGTTTTTATCAAAACTTATTTTGATTTTTATTATCAAAAACATGTATATATCATTTACTGTGTGTGTTGGATTCTATGCATATATACTATGCTTCAAATATGTTTCAATATCTTATTTTTATATTTATACAAGTTTATAGAAAAAAATGATTTTCATTTAGAAGTTGGTTTTTGAAAAATACCAGCTTTGGTTTATGCTTTAATTTCTTTACCTAAAAAATAGTTCACTTGTTTGAAATATATGTTATTTTTTGTCATACATATTTGTGCTACATTGTATTTGCATGAACTTATTTTTATGAAATTTATGGAGATTTACTGGTATTTAAAATAGATTTAAAAAGATGTTCAAAATTTTTCAAAATGTCGTTTTGGGCTGCTTGCGGTCGACCGACCGGTCGACCGAAGGCTGAGTCGGTCGACCAACGTGAACAAGTGCACACGCCTTATGGGCGGTTGACCAATCGGTCGACCGACCCGTAAGAGTCTCTGGTTACAGAGCTCTTGGTTGGTCCTGGTCAACTGAGCGATTGACCGACCAGAGAGGCTGCTCTTTGGGTTTTGGGTGAGGTGGACTAGGTAGTCGATCGACAACCCCTATAGTAAAAAATTTGACGGTCGATCGGGCGGTTGACCGACATGCCAATTGATTGATCGCTGATAATGCAAAATTATTATCATATTCTCATACTTATTATATAATAAACTCTGCTTTTAATCCTAATTTTTGTCTAATTTATATGCATGCCTATTGGTAAAAGAAAGGAAAGAGAAACGAGCCCAAAAGCCCATTAAAATTCTGATTTAATTCAGAATTATTTCGAACTCAGAAAATCAGGGCAGATCAGGGCAAATCAGATCAGTTGAAAATTAGTTAGAACAAATCTCTACAAATCTATTGGTGAAAGCCCAAGATCAAAATCCGTTTCGTCAAATGCAGGAGCTGAAATAGGAAATCCATAACAGATAAAGTCATATCGCGAAATAAGGACCTGTAACCATAGCCAGGCCGCGAAAATGCGGCCATAGCCACGTTTTCACTGCCTTGTTAAGGGCATTAGGGGAGCGTTTCCTCTCCCTATCTTCATACACTCTCTTCTGTTTGGTTTTGCCTATAAATACTTGGTTTTTCAGAGCGTACAAGGAGCGACCATGCAGAAATAGGACATTTTCCTCCTTTTTTAGTGTAGTTTTTATTTTTCTTTTAATGTAATTTTTAGTTGTATTTATGTAATTTCAGAGGAGATCAGAGTTTCATAGGAGAACGAGAGTGAAGCTTGTACTGAGAGTGACACTGGTGTAAGTTGTCTTCTTTTCTCTTATTGTTACAAGATTGAATCTATAGTTGCATTTATAAGTTCTTCTTTGTTTTTTATGTTTTTCTTCTTCCTTTCTACTTTTCATCTTTTGGTACCAATTGCTATCCAAGTGAGTCTTATAGCTTCGAAAGAGTCTTGCCTTTGCGAGTGCCAGTGATAGCTCATGACGATGGATTTTTAGTCTCATTCTATATCATTTCATACTTGTATCGTCTTGATGATGTAATGTGAAAGAGAGGGGAATCAACTCTTATGAGCTATACACTGATCGCCTCTGCTTCAAAGTAACATCATCGCACAGATTCAAGGTAAGTATTTGACTAAAAGAGGTAAGTAATTTTTAGTTTCTTTTCTTTTAATTCTTTAGTTTAGAACACCACAATCTACCACTTCTTTTATCACTCTTTTTCACTTTCTTTGTACAAAGTCATTTTCCATTTTTCTCCGCCTTCTCAATCTACCACTTTCTTCCTAATTTAACTTTAACTTATTTTTTTCTTTTCTTTTAAAGAACTAAAAGAAGATCTTTAACCATTGAATGTAACTTAAAAGAGAACTTGCTAAAAAAGCTTTCATCGCTAGTCCCTTCTTGTGGATCACGACCCGCATAGCCACTTGCTATTGCAGTAGTATTGAGTACTTGCACTCTTTATTTTAAGTTCAGAAATTCTGTATTTGTGTGCAGGTAAAACTTCAATCACCAATCTAGCTGGGTTAAGAGCCCAACGGCTAGGTATTTCTAATGCCTATATACATGCGTTTTTAGCCAGTTTTCAACAAGATTTTTACAAGTGTTTTTAAGACATGTTTTCATATCTTCCACAGAGTTTCTCACCATGCTTTTGGAGCTTCATTTTCATAAAAAAAGAAAGTTTTTCAAGAGTGATTCTCTTGAGTTCTCAATAGGATTTTCTTGAGTTTTCTACTTCAAAATCTATTTAATTTTCTCACGTAAGCTTGATCTTTTCATTATTATATCCATCCTATAGGATCCTTGTTTGTGAGAGTATTTGTTGGTGATCAAGAAAAGTGATTACCAAGTGTTCCACCTTTGTATTTTAAGGAGTTGTAAAGGTTACGGCCTCGGCGAGCTTACATGTTCGTGTTGTGTATTATTTTGTGAGAACATGTGAGGGACTTTCGGGTCCAAGAGTTCTTGAGGGAGCTCATTGTAGGTGTTGCGGCAACGAGTGATCTTGCCGGGTCGTTTATAGTGGAAATCCTTTATAGTGGTGAAGGCGGGGAAGTAAAGCAAGTGGCTCGAACCTCAAAACAATTCTCTCGTGTTTGCGATTACTTATCTCTCTCTCAACTCACTTGTGTTTATATCTTGCATACTCAAATTGTTCACATCTTTATATGCTTGATATTTACTTATGCTTAATTGATATACATGCTTGGGATAATTTTGTATCTCGCATGCTCTCATATTGTTCACATCTTCACATGCTTGATATTTGTTGTGTGCTCACGTTTATATTTAACCAAGAGAATATTGAAGCACCTCACCTCTTAGTTTAGATGAATCTTGAGGAAAAGTTCTAGAGCTCTTCACCAAAAATTCGGTTTCACTCTTTAGTTATACTTTGTGTGGTAGTGTAATAGTTTTTAGTTTCACATTGTTTGACATTTGATTAGCACATCACTTGTTCACCTCCTCTAGTTGATTTACATTTTGTACTAGTATTATCACAAAATATTTTGATATGATCAAAATATAATCATAATCAAGGAGAGTATATTTCATCTAAAGAATTGTGCATAACAAGCTCTGGCCACAACATAGTCCACCTCGACGGTTGAGAGGGTTACATAATTTTATTTCTTAGAAAATCATGAAACAAGACAATGTCCTAAAAATTGACAAGTTTCACTTGTGCTCTTCCTATCCATTCTACAACCGGCATAGCCAGCATCTGAAAAACTCATCATGGAGAATTGTTCGATTTTCTTACAAAACTTTTTATTAGTAGATCCAAAAGTGATACCATCAACATGTAAGTATACCTAGAGGGGGGTGAATAGGTGACAAGCTAATCAAATGCAAAACTAATGCGGAATTAAAATTAGTTATGCAATCTAAAAACTATTACACTACAAATAACGTATAACACAAGAGTGTAACCGAATTCTCGGTGAAGGGCTCTGCACTATCTCCTCAAGATTCCTCTAGATTAAGAGTTGAGGCGCCATTATTGCTCTTTTAGTTGAATACAAGTGTGAGCAAATAAACCCAAGCATATATTCAAATAAGTACAAATAAATATGAAGAGATGAACAATATAAGCATGCAAGATATAAAACACAAATGAGAGAGAGATATAAGCAATCAAAAATACGGGAGATTTGTTTTGAGGTTCGAGCACACTAGCTCTACGTTCCCGCCTTCAATACTATGAAGGATTTCCACTATAATCGATCCCGCAAGATCACTCGGTGTCACAACACCTACAATGAGCTCCCTTAAGAACTTTTAGACCTGCAAGTCTCTCACTTGTTCCGCAAGAACGACACACGCAAGCACACTAGCTTGTCGAGGCCGCACCTCTACAACTCCTTCAACCACAAGTTGAACACTTGGGGATCACTTCACTTGATCATCACAAAACTCTTTTCATTGAGGCCACAACCTCCACTACTCCTTACAATACAAGAATCAAAACTTATGTTCACTTCTCTTAATCACAAAAATAACTCTTACAATAAATATTCCTAGAGAATTGATATAGTAATGGAAGACTCAAGTTTGTGTGAGAAAACAAGGTAAATAGAGTGGTGAAAAACTCAAGAAATCTCTTTTGAAAACACTCTTAAAAGCACTCCTTTTGACATGAAAGTCTTAGCCCAAAAACATGTGGAGAAAAACCCTATGAGAGATGGGAAAACTGACTCTAAAGCTTCCCCAAAATCTTGTTAAAAATTAGCCAAAACAGCCCCCTTTTATAAAGCTATAAAAACTAGCCGTTAGGGCAAATCCCCAGGCTAGATGACCTGTCGGTCGACCGGCTAGTCGACCGGCCAACGGTCATATTTTATGACCGTTGGGGTTGCCGGTCGATCGCCCCAGGTCTTGACCTATCAGTCGACCAGTCGGTCGACCAAGTCTAGAACCAGAGAGCATAGCTCTCTTGCTGGTCGACCGCTCGGTCGACTGGGGCCAGATCTAGATAGTGAACTCTCTGGATCAATCGACCACCCTGTCGATCGGCCCTCAAGACAAAACTGTGTGCACGTTCTGTGCACATCGGTCGATCGAGAAAACTGTGTGCACGTTCTGTGAACATCGGTCGACCGCTCGGTCGATCGACCTCTGGCTCGGTCGACCGGTCAGTCGACCGCCGAGGCCAGGTCAGCGATAAAAAAGGATTAAAACTTGATCTTATAAACTCCTATAAAATCCCAAAAATAACATAAAATCTACAAAAATAAGTTCATTGAAATACTTTAAAGTACAAATATATGTGATAAAAAATCAACACATATTACAAACTTTTTGAACTTTTTTTGTGATATAGAAATTTAGCCTTAAACAAGAACTCATATTTTTCAAAATCAATCTTCAATTTGAAAAATGATTTTTCAAAACTTCTTTAAATATAAAAACAAGATATTTTAAATACTTTTGAAGCTTAGTGTGTATAGATATGATCCAATACACATATAAGATGAAATATTTATGTTTTTGATAATTAAGCTCTAAACAAAGTTTTGATTTAAACAAAACTCAAACACATGATATAAGAAACATCAAATAAGTTTTTCTTGAACCATCAATGTGTATGGATGAAATCCAAAATACATATAAAATATGTAAACTTATTTTGATGAACTCTATTCATGGAACATAAAGATATCTTCTTTGAAGCTCAAAATTAAAATGGTATTTTCTAAAATCAAAATTATTCTTATGAAAACACTATATAAATTTTGTGTGTCTGTATATGAGCTTGAGCAATCCACAAATAATCTGTCCTTTATATTTTACCTAAGACACAAAATCTTAACACTTACAAACTCGACTCATATCTTAAAATTTTCTCTTAAAAATCTTCTTCTCCTTCTTATCTTGGTCCAAACCTTGATCCAAAGAGCTGACTCCTCTTGAGTACTTGATGCAATCTTTGAAGCGCGAGCTCTTGAATCAACAAGTAAATCGCGACAATAAAGCAATCGCAAATAAAAAGATTTATTTCAAGGTTCGAGCCATCGCTCTATGTCACTGCCTTCACCACCGTGAAGAATTTTACTATCCACTATTGGATCCTCCACAAAGGGACCTTACAACAAGGAATTACACCACTCGGACTTACATAATTACCTTTTGCGTAAATAATAAGGCTTTTTGGGCCAAAGCAACTAGGTAATCAATAATAAGATTTGTTTATTTTTCATATTATATATATATATATATATATATATATATATATATATATATATATATATATATATATATATATATATATATTCTAAGGCACAAGAGTCTTTGTTTTGAATCCTAAGTGTGTAAGTGTATAAAGTATGCATATTTCATTAAGGTAAAAATCAAGACTAAATTACTTTTTCAATTTTGGCTCCTACTTCTAGTAATCAAACAAATAATCTTATTTTGACCAAGTATTGAGAAATCCTAATTGTGATTTTCATATTCCTTAATTGTAATTTTCATATTCCTTAAAATTAACTTAATTACTTATAATAATAAATCAAAATATTGTTTCCTTTTAAAAAAGTGTCTTTTTATTTATAAACCTAACTATGTTAGTATGTTAATAAATTTTTCTTTATCATGTTAAGTATGTTACATGTTAGAATGTTAGATGTTACATGTTAGACCTGTTGGCCCAAAAGGTTACACTCTCCATTTGTTTAGAGTTTTGATGATAACAAAACAAATAAGAGCTATTTGGTACTAATTAGTTTGTTAAGGTGAGTTTCAGGTTAGTACCATATTTGGAGGCCATTGCTTAGCTATTGCAAGAATTTCTAGGTTCATGAAGCAAAGAAGGCTTTTTGCACATCAAGGAAGGAACATAGAAGAGAAGGCTCTAGCAAGGCATCGCATGGCTCAAGACTTCAAGATTGCTCAAGATAATTTATTAGATTTGTTTTTAGTTTAGAGTTATGTTAAAGAATAGTGAATAAGTTTGAAGCTCTATCACACACGTTTTTGCGCACATCTTATTTCCAAACATAAATAGTTTGTATACAATCTTCTACCTACAAACTTACTTTGATATACCTATTCATGTGTTTTAAGTTTTGTGTTTTAACAAAACTTATTTTTGGAATTAATGACAAAAACTATGATATATATATGTTTCATGTATATAGGATTATATCCATATACATCATGCTTCAAAGTGTTTAAATATCATGTTTTTGTATTTGGAAGAGTTTTGGACAAAACGTATTTTCTATTCAAAATCTATGTTTTTGGAAATACAATTTTTGGTTTTTGGTAAAAATGATAAGAGACAAAATAGTACATATTGATTGATATTTAAGCTAAACTTTTTACCACATGTTTATATATCAATGCTAAATAATAAAACTATTTTTTGGTGATTTTTAGGAGTGTTAAAAGATTTTTCAAAATATTTTAAAACTATTTTTCTGACCCAGTTTTCTGTTCCAGACTTCAACAAGTCGACTAGTCTTCTGACAAGTCGACTTGGCTTGAAGTCGGTCGACCAGGTCGGTCGACCGACGTGCACAAATCTGTGCACGTTTGGCAGACTTTGGACGGTCGACCGTCCGGGTCGACAGGGTCTGAGAGCAGAGCTCTCTGTTTGTTTGGGTCGACCGGCCGGTCGACCGTAGCCTGCAACGGCTATTTTCTTTGAACTAGCAGTCGACCGGGCCGGTCGACCGACCTAGCCGTTTGAACAGTAACGGCTAGTTTTCTGAGCTGGTTTATTTTTGTTCTTTTCTCACTTAAGTATGTTTAAGTGACATGTTTTGGTTCTAATACTTTCTGATTAGCCTTAAATATGTTTTATCTCCTAGCCCTAGCCCTCTCCTATAAATAGGGGTGTTTAGGGAGAGGTTGGTTACCAAAAAAAAATTCTCAAAATTTCCAAAAGTTTAAGGCATTTAAAAAGACTTAGTTTCTTGGTTTTTGTGCTGAAATTCTCTCTCATTTTCTGAAGTGTTTTCAAGAACTCTCTGATTTCTTTTTCTTTTCTCCTTGCACACAAGAGCTTCATTCCTACTCATTATTCTCTAAGGACCTTTGTAAGGGAATAGAATTTTGCAAGAGAGAGTTTGTGGTCTTTTGACTACTCAGAGATTGCTTGTACTTGAGATTGTGGAGTTGGATACTCCGGTATATTTGTGACATCTTTGTGATAGTGGAAGTGGTTGGAATCCTTTTGATTAAGGCGGGGAAGTAGAGCTGGGTGCTCGAACCTCGATAACAATTCTCGGAGTTTGCGTTTAGTTTACTTGCTCTTATTTCTTGCTCTATTTTCATTGCTCTTATTACTTGCTCTCTACATTCATTGCTATATTCACTTGCTTTGTGAGATTGTTGCTTCATAATTTTTAAATTGTGCATTGATTAGCATTATCACCTATTCACCCCCCCTCTAGGTGATTTTCAGTTGGTATCAGAGCTTGGACTCTAGGTTTGGCTTAACATCCATAGAGAGATCCTTAAAATTTGCTAATCAACATTTGCATTCCATTTGTCATTCACTGGTAAACATGGTCGATAACATCAAAACCCCTCCTAAATTTGATGGACTCAACTTCCCTATTTGGAAGGTTAGGATGACTATCTTTTTGCAATCCTTAGGTAGCTTAGTAGCTAAATCATTGACCAAACCCTATGTTGCACCCGATAGTGATGAGAGCACTTGGACCGACTTCAACTTTAGAGAATATGAGGCTAACTCCAAGGCCCAAAATTCCCTCTTAACCGCCTTGAATGAGGATGGCCTTACACGGGTAATTCATTGCCAATCCGCCTATGAGATTTGGCAACATTTATTAGTCACACACGAGAGGACTTCACAAGTTAAGAGAGCTAAGATAGATCTCTTAAGGTCCCAATATGAATCCTTTAAAATGATTGATGAAGAATCTATTGATTGTATGATTACTAGATTTACTAAAATCACCAATGCTCTTTCTTCTTTAGGTGATGACATCTCCAATGACCAAAAGGTGCGAAAAGTGATTCGGGCACTTCCTACATCATGGGAGATCAAGGCCACCACCCTAAAAGAATTGAACGACAAGGATGAGATGGACCTAATTAGTCTCATTGGGAACTTAAAGACCCATGAGATGGAAAAGAAAGCAAGAGAAGAGGCCGCTCCACTAAAGAAGAAATCCATAGCCTTCAAGTCTTCATCCACCCTTGAAGACGATGAAGAAGATAAAGAAGAAGATGAGGAGCTATCACTACTTGTTCGCAATGTGAAGAGAATGTACCGGAGGAACTGTAGGCTGTCTAAAAATCACTAATAGACGAGCCATTAAAAGGCAGAGTTTCAGCATCAAGGCGCGTGGGCTCGACACCCGCGTCTCAGCATCAAGGCGCGTGGGCTCGACACCCGCGCCTCAGCATCAAGGCGCGTGGGCTCGACACCCGCGTCTCAGCATCAAGGTGCGTGGGCTCGACACCCGCGTCTCAACCTCAAGGCGCGTGGGCTGACACCCGCGTCTCAGTTATAACCGCCCTGGTTATGGGGCCAGTCGCCGCCCACATGGCGGGGAGGTCAGCCCCTCATCGTGGAGCATTTTTAGGGGGCACGTTCACCCCCTAGGACCTCTATAAATAGACTCGTTTGCTATGAGGTCGAAGGGACGATAAGAGGAGGGTGGCAATTGGCGATCAGCAATCAAAGGCATTTGGTGATAAGAGGATCGGCAATCAGACGACCAGACACGGCAGAAAAAGGAGAGAGCTCAACTCTTCGTCAAGCTTGCTGCGTACAAGCTACTCTTTGCCTACCTTCTTTTTGAGAGTTTTGGTAGACAAGAGCTGTGCTACTCTTTCTACCAGCCGAAGAGAAGATCCCTGACGATCCCGATGGTCATCCGGTCAACGGAGAACAAGATTCACTCTCCACCGCCACACGAAGAACCCAGCATTAAACAAAGGGAGGATTCAAGACTCAACATCCTCCCTCCCTTGTAACTAGAAGGAAAAGTTATTTTTGTTGTAATCTTTTCATCTGATTCAAGGAAAATTTTACAGTAAAAACCTTCTTTCTCTTTTTTCCGGCGCGTACAAGAGATGGCGACTCCGCTGGGGACTACATTTGTCACTGACGAGCAAATCGTGGCGCAGGATGACGTCCTCCGTAAGGGGAAGATGGTCGAATCGCTCATTGTCGATTTCGACCAGGCGAAGTACGAAGAGTTTCTCTCTTCCGGCTCCAAGAGCCCAAAGACCCGCGTCTGCCGCCGGGTCTCGACAGGGAATGGCCCCGAAGCCCGATCTGTGGCTCTCTCGGGCGCCCCTGCTGCCCACTGTGCCAAGCAAGATGCACGCGCCGACGCCTCTCAGAAGGCCCGCGTGACCCCAGGCACAATTGCCTTTGCGACCAACCGCGTCGCACAGAACACCCGCGTCAGCGTCTCTCAGGAGACCCGCGTGGTTAAAATCTCTCATATTCAGCATCAGGATGTTGTTGGTCTCTCTCTACCACCGCGACGCAACCGGAACGCTGAGCGTCGACAGAGGAGACGCGCGCGCCAGCTGCAAGTTGGAACCTCTGGTTGTCTGACTGAGGCTGGACGCAGCATACAAACTGGCGCCTTGCTCGCGCCCCGCGAAGTCCGCGTTTGGCGGCCCAAACGCGAGATTCCTCCAGTTAGATCCTCTGAGGACCAACTCACCAAACGCCAAGGTGAAGCCTCTGTGCCTCGTCAAGCACAAGAGGCACGCGCCCATAGGCGTGGGGCCCAGCAGCCCACTCTCTCTCAAGTGTCTCTGCCCCGACACACCAAACAGCAACGCGACAGGCGCGTCTTGTCTCAACAAAGACGCCAGACGCGCGCTGAACAGCTGCGGCGCGAGAACCGCGTCCCTGAAGCCTGCGTCCAGGCTGTACGGCATATGGATGCCTCCCGTCTTTGACGTTGCGAGGCTAACTTTTTCAATCCCCCTCCCATGGACTTGAGGGATTATTTGACGAAGAAAAGAAGTGCCAATCAGGCCACTTCGTCGTGTTGCTGCCAACGACTCATCCATATGCTCTCTGAGTGCCGTTGCGGATCAGGCGCGCACCAGCAGTCTTTAGTCAGACAGCTGACCCTGATTCCCCCGTCAGCTAAAAGAAGACGCACCCACAGAAGGAGAACCTTCTCTGACGTTAAGTACCCGGAGCTCACTGCGAATATGACAAGCAGGAGCAAGGGAAAACAACCTGCAGTCAGCTCTGACGAGTCTGACTCTGAACCGGAAGGAGTGTACCGACACACTCGCACCCAGACTGGGGCCATTCCCCCAATTGACTATAATGTCTTAGCCCATGGCATTAATGATTCTCACTCCGCTGTAGCGGAATCAAGGGCTTCGAACTCTTCCGTCGAGAAGGAGACCTCTGCCTATATGACAGGCACTCCTGAGGAGACGGCTAAACGTTTAGAGCAGATCCAGAAGGCACAAATGGATATGATTCTTTCTCAGCAGAAATCTATCAACTCCCTCAAGCAGGCGATTGCACAGCTGCTCGAAGACAGGAGGAGGTCCCCTCCTAAAAAGTCAAAGGGCAAAGGGAGAAAGGGAGAAAGCTCATCTTCCGAACCTTCTGAGGAGACGCGGCGATCTACTTCTGGCTCATCCAAGTCCTCGTCGCAAGTAAAAGGCGACCAAGATCCGGGGAAGGCTCATGCTAAAAGAATGAGTCAACTGGAGCGACGCCTCGAGGCCCTTGCCAATCGCAAAGACCTCCAAGAAACAGGAGTAGTCCGGCCCTACCCGGCTGAATGAGACTTGGTTCCGTACTCGCCCAGGTTCAAAGCTCCAACTCTCCAAGCCTTTGATGGGAAGGGGTCACCCAACCAGCACATCTACTACTTCAAATCCCAAACCGGGAATGTAGTAGATAATGACGCCATCCTGGCGCGCCTGTTCATCGGCACCCTGAAAGGGTTGGCCTTTGAATGGTTTATGAAGCTCCCAGAAGGTTCTATCAAGAACTGGGGCGATTTGGAGAAGCTGTTCTTAACACGCTTCTTCGAGGATGACTCCGAAGTCACGATGCCCACTCTTTTGGCTACCAAACAGCGAAAAGGGGAGTCCGTCAAATCTTTCGTGGAAAGGTTTCAGAACGTGGCACTCCGGTGTCCAAGCGGTATGACCCAGGCCACCCTGGTGGAAACATGCCGCCACAATCTCCAAACCTCACTCCTTGCTCAAATAGGAGTTGCTGAAAGCCGCACCTGGAAGCAATTAGTCCAACAAGGTGAACAGGCTGAGGAGATTGTCGCCCGCGTCAGAGCAGAGGAAGGTAAGCCTAGGCCGGAAAGGTCGACAAGGCGTGCGCCAGACACATCCCTCCAAACAAAGCGGAAGGATAATTTGGCAACGGAGACCAAATCTCCCGCCAAGCCTCAATCAGGCAAGGCGAGTGGCTCTTCAAGCCAGCCACGCGCCAACAAGCAATATTCCTTCAAGGAGGAACATGTCGATTCACACTTTAAACTACTCAACAAGAGCAACCGACTGAAGCTCCCTGAAGCTAGGCGCCCCGAGGAAGTCGGCAAGACCGACAATCCCACCTATTGCTTGTACCACAGGATGCTGGGGCACCCTACTAAGAGCTGCTACGTCTTCAAGGACATCCTTCAAGCCCTGATTGACGCGGAGGTGTTAAAGCTCCGACCAGAGCAGAAGAAGGTGACGGCTAATGTGACGTCAGTTCTCCAGTTCGGAAGACAACCCCCAACGCCTGCGGGGGTGGCCCTTACTCCAAGAGGAGAGCTGAGAGTGGTCAACACAGACCCTCACCAGCAGCAAGCAAAAGGCTTGGCACCCGTCCCTACACCTCAAGGGGAAATCATGTGGGTCCACCCTGACCTTGTCAACGAACAGCAATGGACTACTGTGACCAACAGGAAATCCAAAGGCAAGGCAAAGGCCTCATCCTGCAATGTGGTGGGTGCCTCCTCTCGAGAAGCCGAGACTGATGTTCCCTCGTTAACCGACTTAGAGGAAGAAACAATAGTCTTGGCCACAGAGCCCAACCAATCGATGGCGGGAACCCGCTCAGGACAGCCCTACTTGAAGCAGTATGGCGAAACGGCGGCAACCCCTCCACAACCAGCTGCAGAGCCAACCAAGCCCTCCACAAAACAACCCATGGAGAAACAAAAGGAGACTCGATTTTCTCGAGCCCTTCAAAAGGGCATCGCGGAAGGATCTACGGCGCCTTACCGCTTTGATGTCCTGGCTCAACTAGCCAACATCCCGGCACACATTACCTTGTATGAACTTCTTAGACTATCAAAGTCGACCAGAGAAGCTCTACAAGAAGCTCTGGCAAATGCCGAGGTCTTCATGACCCAGGTGCCGAAGGAGGAAGATGTAGAGGATTGCCTCCACACCTCCCCAAATGCTCCCTGCATTACCTTCACAGCAGATGATATGCAGGTTAAAGGGAAGCATGATCGACCCCTGTATTTCACAGGGTATATCGGATCGTCTGAGGTGAACCGCATTCAGGTAGATCCAGGGTCCGCATTGAGCATCATGCCTCGCTGGGTCATGCAGCATCTGGGCATTCCTACTCATCGCTTGAGCCCTACTCAGACAACTATCTATGGGTTCAATGCCAACCAGACCCGTCCGATGGGGAAAATCAAGCTCAAATGCCAGATTGGAAGCCTCAAGTCGGAAGTGACATGCTACATCATCGACGCCGACACTTCCTACAATCTATTGCTGGGACGACCGTGGATTCACCGCAACTCCATCGTTCCCTCCACTCTCCACCAAGTCATGAAATACATTGACGGGAGTGGAAAGGTGCAGACATTGATCGCCGAAAGGTATCCGTTCAAAGGGGTCGAGAATTATTTCACCGACTCTTTGCTGTACCAAGATCCGGTGGAGACGGATGAAGTCCCGCGACCAGAGGAGCCAGACTCTGGTAACGAAGCTGACACCAAGCCCGAGAAAGAAGAGTGCCTGTGGGAGTTAGAACCACTTGTAAAGAGCACCAATAAGCTCGATGTTGATAATACCACCGACGATGTAGGCGGTTGGTATATTAATGAAGATTTAGATTTTGCGTATTTTTCTGTGTTTGCTTCTGATTCAGTACCATCAGACACTAGCACCGAAGTAGACGATGACCCCTGGTCGGCAGTAGATGCTTTGACATCGTTGCATGTACCAGTGAAGTCGTCCTTCGAGACATACCAAGATAATGGTAATGCGCAAGAATCTATATTTATGGTTCCAGCAAGACGAAAAGGCCAAAAACCAATTCTTTTTGGGCGAATCTCGTCTGAGCCAATGCCCTGCGAAGACTCGGGAAGTGAGGAGGAGTCCCCTCAGTTCGGTCATTATGAACCAAAAGCACTCAAAATGATGAGATGCATGGGGTACGACCTGACCAACAGACCCGGGTTGAACTTCGGCAAAGGAAGGAGGACGCTGCTTCGATCCTTTGTGCCGAATGGGAAGGCCCCTGATTATTATCATCAGACGCGCCAGGGGTTGGGCTATGTATCGACTCCGGTCCCATCAGCCTCCGATTCTCAAGAATTGTTGAGCAACGATTACTCTTCAGACACATCATCTTGGGAGTCAGATGTCAGTGTCGGCAACATCTTCAAGGAACTTTCAGTGAACATGGTTTCGACAAGCCACCTGGAAGATGGAAATGAAGAAATGATCCAATCTGATACAGATCCTTGGATCAAACATTTAAATGCTCTTTGGGACACTCGCTTTGAACAGCGCGAGCCACCCACAGAAGACAAGGTTGTTCAAGTCAACCTAGGAGATGAGGCTAACCCTAAGCCCATCTTCATAAGTGACGGCCTGTCACCTTCGGAGAAGAAGGATCTAATATCTCTTGTACAAGAATATATAGACGTCTTCGCCTGAAATTATGAGGACATGCCAGGACTCGATCCTCAGGTGGCTATGCATCGCCTCAACATCAATCCGGACACAAAACCTGTCAAACAACAGTAGCGACGGTTCCGTCCAGAGATAACGGAGGCAATTCAATCAGAAGTCAGAAAACTTATTGATTCTGGCTTCATCAGGGAAGAACAACATCCCGACTGGGTAGCCAACATTGTCCCAGTTGCCAAGAAGAACGGGAAGATCCGGATCTGCATCGACTTCCGTGATCTAAACGAGGCTTGCCCCAAAGACGAATTCCCACTGCCAATCACAGATGTCATGATTGACAACACTTGTGGATTCGAACGAATGTCCTTCATGGATGGATTCTCAGGATACAATCAAATTAAAATGTATCCTGATGACGAAAAGCATACCTCCTTCAGGACACCTCTAGGGGTATATTGCTACACCGTCATGCCCTTCAGACTGAAAAATGCAGGGACAACCTATCAAAGGGCCATGAACGCCATTTTCCATCAGCAAATACGCAAAACGGTGGAATGTTATGTTGATGACATCGCGGTAAAAAGCCGCACTAAAGGTGATCACATAGCGGACCTGAAGGTGGTCTTCGACATCATGCGGGCTCATCAATTGAAGATGAATCCCACAAAGTCCTTCCTGGGGGTGGCCAGTGGCAAATTCTTAGGATTTGTTGTAACATCCACCGGAATTCACTTGGACCCGGAAAAGGTCCACGCTATCCAGGAGATGCAACCCCCGAGAAATCTCAAAGAACTCAGGGATTGCAAGGACGATTGGCGTACATCCGCAGGTTTATCTCAAATCTCTCCGGAAGATGCCAACCCTTCGCTAAGTTAATGAAAAAGGGTGTCTCATTCATTTGGGATGACGCTTGCCAACAAGCGTTCGAGGAAATCAAGCAATACCTCACCCAACCACCAGTCCTTGCAGCTCCGATATCCGGGAAGCCTTTCCTGGTATACGTCCGAGCAATGGATCATTCTTTGGGAGCTCTACTAGCTCAGAACGACGACCAAGGACGAGAGCAAGTAATCTACTATTTGAGTAGAACAATGATCGAAGCCGAACATCGTTATAACCCGATCGAGAAGGAATGTTTGGCATTAGTGTTCGCTATTCAGAAAATGCGGCACTATCTGGTAGGCCAAACTATAAACGTCATATCAAAAGTCAACCCCCTGAGATTACTTATGACTAAACCTTCATCATTAAACTGCCGGCTGGCAAAATGGGCCATATTGCTCTCCCAATATGAGATGCACTTTTTACCACAAAAGGCCATTAAGGGACAAGCGGTGGCGGATTTCCTAGCTGAGCACCCAGATCTGAGGGCAGCCAAAGTCTACGAGGATCTCCCAGATGAAGTTGCTGAAGTCTGCCTGACTCAGACATCGTTCGAAAGTCAAGTATGGCAACTTTTCTTCGACGGTGCATCAAGAACAAGCCCAAAGGGACACGTAGTAGCAGGGGTAGGAGTAGTACTCATATCCCCACAAAATTATGTGATTCCCCGAGCTGTCTCATTAACTGAGCCTTGTTCCAACAATGTGGCGGAGTACAACGCTCTTTTGATTGGGATGCAATTCGCCGATGAGATTGGCGTAAAAAATCTCGAGGCATACGGCGATTCTAAACTCATCGTCAGCCAAGTTCGCGGGGAGTACGAAGTCAGACATGAGGACCTAGTACCCTACCATAACGCAACTATCCGCATGGCCAAGGGATTTACAAGCTTCTACATCGACCATGTACCGCGCAGGCAAAATGCGCACGCGGATGCACTCGCATCCCTCGCGGCCTCCTTAACTCTTCTAGCCGGAGCAATGGAGAAGATATTCGTCTACAGCCACGACCTGTATTGCCCGAGAAATGTTCTCGAGGACTATCAGGAGTTAAAGGGAGATTGTCAAGGCAAAGAAGCACTGGAATTGTCAACCGGTCCGGAGCTTAAAGACTGGCGATTCCCCTACATTGATTTCGTCTTATACGATATTCTCCCTGAAGACACCAAAGAGGCGGCTGTCATTCGAAAGAAAGCCCCCAAATTCTATTATAATGTGATTACACGAACATTGTATCGTCGATCGCATGATGGGATCTTACTCCGGTGCCTTTCACCAAAAGAAGCCCAAGTGGTATTGAGAGAAGCCCACGATGGTATGTGTGGAGCCCACCAACCTGACCCAAAACTGGCACATCGACTCCAAAGATTGGGTTACTATTGGCCCAAGATGGTTGCCGACGCCGTCACCTATGCTAAAAGATGCCACGCTTGCCAAGTGCATGGCGATTTCATCCATCAAGCACCAGGATATCTCCACTCTACAACCTCTACCTGGCAATTTGAAATGTGGGGGATGGATGTGGTTGGCCCTATCAGCCCATCATCATCAAAAGGACATCGGTTTATTTTGGCAATAACCGATTACTTCTCTAAATGGGCCAAAGCCATCCCTTTGAAGGAGGTAAAATCGTCTAACGTGATCAAGTTCGTGAAACATCACGTTATTTACCGTTTTGGTGTACCTCGGCGAATTGTCCATGACAATGGACCTCAGTTCATCAGCCAGGCTTTCCAAAGATTCTGCGCTAAGTTCAGAATCCAGAGTGTGTCCTCAACGGCATACTATCCTGCCGCTAATGGCCTCGCAGAAGCTTTCAACAAGACTATTGGCAAGCTTCTCAAGAAGTTCGTCTCGAAAAGTCAACGAGACTGGGACGACAAGTTGGGTGAATGCTTATGGGCTTACCGCACAACTGTGCGAACCCCGACTAAAGCTACGCCATTTTCTTAGGTATACGGGTGTGAAGTCGTGCTCCCACTGGAAATCCAAATTTCATCTCTACGCATCGCTTTGACAGCGAAGATGACAACAGAGGAGAAGCATCGACAGCGACTCCAGGAACTGGAGGCCTTAGATGATAAACGTCTGCAGGCCCAACAACAAATCGAGCTCTACCAAGCTCGTATTACCAGAGCCTTTAACAAGAAAGTTAAAATGCGAACTTTCAAGAAAGGCAATCTTGTCTTAGCCGTCAGAAGACCTATGGTAATGACGCACAAGACAAAAGGAAAATTCCAACCCAAATGGGAAGGACCATTTGTAGTAGAGTCAGTCTACTCAAATGGGTCATATCGCCTCATAACCTCAAATGGCGATACACTCATGATGCCGATCAATGGCAGGTTCCTAAAAATATACTATCCTTAGATGGTATTCTTCCGCTGATCAAGTTAAAAGTACACCTCTGATCAAAGTAAGAAGAATTTCTTCATTATAACATCCGACGCCCCGACGGCTAAGGATAGAGGAAAATGTTGGCTTCTAAGCCCAACATAAGTCTTCGAAAACTCATCATGCTGAGGGGAATAGCATGGCTAGCCCAACTCAAACGGTAGTTGGTAAAGGCACCTCAAATCCGTTGATAGCTGAGGGTTTGCTAAAAATCCTAAGTGGACTTGGCTCCACTCTTTCCTCCAAAATCCCTTACCAATTCTCATCCATAGAATGGTAGGTCTACAAAATGCAACCGTTACTAAGTTAACACTATACCTCTGGTAATGGAAACTTTTCAATATTCCTTGTCGAGTATAAATTTTGTTTGTCAACTCTACACGGAGTATCGAACTTTCAAATTTGCCAAGTTAACACTATACCTCTGGTACTTCAAATTTTCACTTGTCAATTCTCACCAATAGAATGACAGGTCCTCAAATTGCTCTTATCATGAGTCAATCTTTGTCAAGTTAATACTACACCTCTGACAAATTACTGTTAAAGTTTAACACCACACCTCTAAACATCTGTCAGGTTTAATATTACACCTCTGACAGTCACTTTTCTTCAGACTTCCATATCGAAGCTGAAATGGATGATGCTAAGTTAACATTACACCTCTAGCATCAAGTCATTGCTAAGTTAAACAATACACCTATGGCCATGACTTTCCCTCGGACTTCCTTATACAAGCCGAGATGACCAATGCCAAGTTCAACATTACACCTCTAGCATTACCCTCACTGTCAAGTTAAACATTACACCTATGACAGTGACACTTCTGAGTTAAGTTAATATCACACCTCTGACTCACATCCTTGTCAAGTTAACATTACACTTCTGACAAGACCACTTTCAACCCGTTAAGTTAATATCACACCTCTAACGGTAACAAACTTTCCTAAATTCCCCACGAGTCTAGTCTCACTTGTTATTCTCTTCAACAGAATAACAAGTCTACCTAAAAATATTGTTAGGTTAATACTACACCATCAACAGTGTTCCATCAAATCCCCAGCTGAGCTCAATCAAGTTAATCCCAAACACTTGATAAAAGTTCACCCTCCCTGGGGGTACCAATTCTACTTGTCACTTTCTCTCATAAAGTGGCAGGTCCATCAAAAAATTATTTCATCTCTGTCAAGTTAATATTACACCTCTGACAGTATTGTGAAAGTTCCTGAAATAGGGTCTTTCCCTACAAAATTTGACTTATTAAGATTATCATCATAATTTTGACAAAGTCAAAGATTTTCTGCTTCTATGAGTCTAACTGAAGACAAAAAAGTTCAAGACAATGAAAGAGGCAAAAAGAAAAGTGTCACTTTTATTTATTTCCAAGCATATGAAAGTGATACAAAATGCTCTCTTATACAATGAGATTAAGTGTTACAGTAAAAACGCTCTCTTATACAATAAGATTGAGTGTTACAATTAAGGAGTACAAAGAAGTCCCTCTCTCTCTCAGAGGCTGCACTCACTCCTTGAAGCCGCATCTAATTCCAAGTGCATGGTGGCTGAAGAAGTGCCAAATTGTGGCCACGATCAGAAGCTGGTTGCACCACGATGCATGATGTAAACACCGAAAGAGCCCTAGCTGACTAAGCTAAGAGCAATGGTGTTCTTGAGGTCTGGTGGCAGCAGAAAGTCCTGCAACCCTTCGTTCATGAGCATCTCTTTCCCCAGCAGACCATCCAGCAGATATGAGGAGTCCTCGATGTTACTTCTGGAGTGGGAGAGGAAGAGGATCCTATCTGCCACCTTATCCACCGTAGCCCCCTCGCCGCCATACTTACCCTGACCATCTCTTGCCAGCAGGCATGACCGGTGCAGTGGATCTGAAGAGACCTTGGCGAGGGTCGAGTCCTCGTCAGGGACATAATATATTCCCTTGTGGACGACGAGGACCATAATATATTCCCTTGTGGACGAACGTCGAACAAGTCCGCCGGCTGAAATATTCTTAAAGGGGCCCATCGAACCTGAAAAAGGACGATCAAGCCTACCTACAAGGAATAAACAGGGGGGTTAGAAAATCTGAAACTTAGTATACTTCAACAAAGAAAACTAAGTGACAGACGCGGCTATTGTCGAAGACTTCAAATGCGGGAATGAGCCCGTGCAGTGAGTCAAAATACCGCGTCAACAGAAGCAGACGCGAATCAAAACTGTGCCAACACACAGGATTCAAACGCGGTCTCATTTTGCGCCCGCGCCTAAAACACAAGGCGCGAAAAGGACTCAGACGCCGAAAATTGCCATCTCCCTGTCGAGGGAACAGGGGTTGCAAAATTCGGGTCTGAAACCCTCAGCCCGAGTTGGAATTCATCCAAGTCAGTGGCCTTAAAACGCGAGCTTCATGAACAAAGTCAGCACCAAGTGCCAAAGACTTCTGTACTCGCGTCCAAGGAAGTTTAAGTCGGTGGCGCAAATTCCAGAAGGAATGCACCAACTCAGATTTCATGAGGAAACCCAGATGATGATGATGCCAAAGTGCAAACTTGGGTAGACTAGAAACATCACGGCAAGTCGGAATGGCATACCAGCAGAGGCCTCTATCAAGAGTTTAACTCTCTGCATCAGAATATGGACATGGAAGGTGATCAGGGAGACACTTTGTCCTGAAGAGACCAAACAGAAGCATGAAAGCTCTGGGTCATCTTCTTCCCTGGAGTCGTCTTCATCCATGAAGACAGTGCCCCTGTTAGAAACTCTGAAGAAAGCGGGAGTTCTCAGAGCAATCGTTCTCTTAAGGGAAAATGGTCTAAAATCGGGACTGCTAAAGAAGGCGAACCCCTATTTATAGGCCGCTCCTGGTAACCGTCATTAATGGGTCATCAATGGGAACCGTCGGCCTTAATGGCCGCACGATTGTCAAAGTCCAATGGGACGCTGACGCGTGAAGGGTCGCTTCGGGAAATGTTGAAGACGCTGGTCTCCAACCGCCAGCGCCGGTTTTACATTAAAGGGTATTAACACCCCAGTCCAATGAAGAACCGACGCGTGGATAACTGCTTCGGGAAACAACGGATGACCCGGTTTCCCAATCACCAGTGAAGACTTGACTTTCAATCGTCAGTACAGACTTGACGTTCAAAGATCTCATAAAATCTTTATGTCAGGCTGCATGTAACGCCTGGAAGTTACATCGATATGCAGATGGGAAAACCGCGTCCTGGAACCCGCGTGTCCTTTTTCAGAACGAATGACGTCCACCTGCGTTCCAAAGGAAAGTCCGCGTAACTCAGAATCGCGTCCCTTCAGCAAACAGGGCCCAGTTTAAGGGAAAGCACTTGACTCAGCAAAAGACTTGGCCCATTCTGAGATTAATGGGAAAATACACAAGGCTGCGCCCCTCGCGTCACGTCTTCATTGGCAGGACAGACTCGCGTTACTCAAAGCCGCGTTTCTCTCTGCGAGCTGACACCGCCGCGTCTCCATATGGATTGACGCTGCGTCTCATCAAAAGGACTTAGTTCTATCTGAGTCCTTATGAACTGATGACCGCATCTCTCTAAGAAGTTCGCGCCTTTCCAGCCCGGCTGAACATCGCGTCTGCTTTATGGAATATCAGTCGCGTTTCCATTTCCAAAAGACGCACCCCATGAAAGTCGCGTCTTTAAAGCAGTACTATCTCTGCTCTTCAAAAAGAACTGGCGTTCAGTCCTTACTTCTGCAAATCAGTTTCAACAGTACACTGGCACAAGCAGACGATCGTCCACTCTTGGCTTAAAGCGCGTCCATGACAGACTAAAAGCAATCGGGGAGGTTTAGACTGTGTATCTAGACACTCAACACGATCAACTCTGGTGGCCTCAAAGAGTTCAACAGTACACTCATGAAGACCAACTCCAGATAAGATCAAACCCGGAGCATTAACAGTCCAGTCATAGAGGTGAATTCAGCTAGAGTCTAAAGTATTTCGAAATCCGTCCCAGTTAACTGCGGAATATCGAAAACTTTGGAGGGGGTTCTGTAGGCTATCTAAAAATCACTAATAGACAAGCCATTAAAAGGCAGAGTTTCAGCATCAAGGCGCGTGGGCTCGACACCCGCGTCTCAGCATCAAGGCGCGTGGGCTCGACACCCGCGCCTCAGCATCAAGGCGTGTGGGCTCGACACTCGCGCCTCAGCATCAAGGCGCGTGGGCTTGACACCCGCGTCTCAGCATCAAGGCGCGTGGGCTCGACACCCGCGTCTCAACCTCAAGGCGCGTGGGCTGACACCCGCGTCTCAGTTATAACCGCCCTAGTTATGGGGCCAGTCGCCGCCCACATAGCGGGGAGGTCAGCCCCTCATCGTGGAGCATTTTTAGGGGGCACGTTCACCCCCTAAGACCTCTATAAATAGACTCGTTTGCTATGAGGTTGAAGGGACGATAAGAGGAGGGTGGCAATTGGCGATCAGCAATCAAAGGCATTTGGTGATAAGAGGATCGGCAATCAGACGACCAGACACGGCAGAAAAAGGAGAGAGCTCAACTCTTCGTCAAGCTTGCTGCGTACAAGCTACTCTTTGCCTACCTTCTCTTTGAGAGTTTTGGTAGACAAGAGCTGTGCTACTCTTTCTACCAGCCAAAGAGAAGATCCCTGACGATCCCGACGGTCATCCGGTCAACGGAGAACAAGATTCACTCTCCACCGCCGCACGAAGAACCCAGCATTAAACAAAGGGAGGATTCAAGACTCAACATCCTCCCTCCCTTGTAACTGGAAGGAAAAGTTATTTTTGTTGTAATTTTTCATCTGATTCAAGGAAAATTTTATAGTAAAAACCTTCTTTCTCTTTTTCCGGCGCGTACAGGAACAAGCTCAACTTCCGAAGGAAATTTGAAGGCAAAGAGGAAAGGAGAATTATATGCTACAATTGCCGAAAGCCCGGACACATCATGGCGAATTGCCCGGAGTTCAAGAAGAAGATGACCTCCTCCTTCAAGCCAAAGAACCAAAAGAAAAGAAAGCGTACAAGGCAACTTGGGATTCGAAAAGCGAGTCCGAGGAAGAGGCAGATGTAGCGAATATGTGTTTCATGGCAAACACACCAAAGGTAACCCCTCAACCTCTTGATGATGAAGATGATGAATTAAGCAAAGAAGTTCTTGTTCATGCCTTTGTTGAACTTTCAGAAACCTATGACAATAAAAAGATTGAATGCTCTAAATTGAAAAAGAAGTTGCTTTTCTCAAAAATCAACTTGCTATTATTTCTAAAGAAAAAGATGAAATTTCTTCAAATCTCATTTCTACCCAAAATGAATTTTGTGCTTACAAAGTTGCTTGTAAAGCAAAATTTCTTAAAATTGATGAAAAAGAAATTTCTTCTTTGAAAACTAGAATTGTTGATTTTGAAAAGACTTTAAAGGATTGTGCTTTTAATACTAAGAAACTTGAAGAAATGTTTTCTAAAAAGCACACCTCTCACGCTAAAAATTCTCATGTTAAGATTCCTCATGCTCACACTACACATAACACTTCTCATGCTAAATCTTTTATGCTCACAATTCTCATGCTCACAAATCACACGCTCACTATGCTTTTAAATATGGTAGAGTGTATAGATGCACATATTGTGGTAAGAATGGACACTTGGCTAAATTTTGTTATGACCAAATAAATAGAACCAATAATCTTGTTTGGGTTAATGAAACAAACTCTTTAGGACCCAAGAAAATATGGGTACCAAAATCAAGTCCTAAATTATTTGATGTAGGTACACACCAAGGCTCCAAGACGTAGGGAGCGGTGGTACCTTGATAGTGGTTGTTCAAGACACATGACGTGGGACATCAATAACTTTACAACCCTATCAAGGTACGAGGAAGGTGGCTCCGTCACCTTCGGGGATGACTCCAAAGGCACTATCATCGGTATAGGTAACATTCAAATTGGTGCATCTCCTACTATAGAAAATGTTGTACTTATTGATGGTTTGAAACATAATTTGCTTAGCATTAGTCAATTTTGTGATCGTGGACTTAAAATTGTTTTTGATGATTCTTCTTGCAAGATTTTTGATGTTAAAATAAATGATTGTATTCTCACCGGTTTTCATGATGGTAATGTTTATATCATTGACATGCTTAGTGTGGAATGTTCTACTAAATGCTTAAATACTTTTGATAAAAATTCTTGGCTTTGGCATAGAAGATTAGGACATGCATCTTTTGACCATCTTTCTAGGATTAATTCTAAGGAATTGGTGAAGGGTATACCTTGCTTGAAGTTTGAGAAAGACCGCATTTGTGGTGCGTGCCAACTTGGGAAACAAACCAAGTCTTCCTTCAAACCAATCAAGGATATCATGTCAACTAGGCCTTTAGAATTAATTCATATGGACCTTTTTGGACCTACTAAAACTAAGAGCTTAAATGGTAGTAGATTTGCATTTGTTTTAGTTGATGATTTTTCATGTTTCACTTGGGTTTTCTTCTTGGAACACAAAGATCAAGCTTTTTCTCATTTAAAGATTTTTCGAAAAAGAGTTGAAAAAGAAAAAGGTTTTTCAATTTTGAGAATAAGGAGTGATAGAGGTGGTGAGTTTGTTAACCAACTCTTCATGACTTATTGTGATGAAAAGGGAATCAAGCATGAAATGTCTTGTCCTAGAACTCCACAACAAAATGGAGTTGTAGAAAGGAAAAATAGAACACTTCAAGAGATGGCTAGGACAATGATAAGTGAGTATGACCTCCCTCAATATTTATGGGCCGTAAACACCGCATGCTATATATCAAATCGTATTTATTTATGTAAAAATCCTTCCAAAACATCTTTTGAAATGTATCATTCTAGAAAACCTAATGTTGCATATTTCAAAGTTTTTGGTTGCAAGTGTTTTGTTTTGAACACTAAAGATAACTTGGGTAAATTTGATGCTAAGGCTTATGAAGCAATCTTTGTTTGATATTCTACAACTAGTAAAGCTTATAGAGTATTCAATAGATCTTCACTTACCATTGAAGAATCCATGCATGTTAAATTTGAAGAGTCTAATGTGTTTGTTGAGAATGTTGCAGAGATTGAACCATTAGGTGAAGACATGGAGAAACTATCCTTGAAGGACTCATCCGCTCAAGATGATAAGTAAGAACCAATTGGTGACGTTCAAGAGGATAAAGAGGAAAGCTCACAACCGCTTCCTAAAGCTTGGAGATATGCCACAAATCATCCCAAGGAGCTCATCTTAGGTGATGCATCCAAAGGGGTAACAACTCGCTCCAAACTCCATGACCTATGTGGTAACTTTGCTTTCATTTCTCATTTTGAACCCAAAAGCATCCTCGAAGCTGAGGCGGACTTATATTGGTTGCTAGCTATGCAAGAGGAACTCAATCAATTTGAGCGCAACCAAGTTTGGCACCTTGTTCCTAGGCCCCACGATAGACCAATAATTGGTACTAAGTGGATCTTTAGAAACAAGATGGATGAGTCCAGAAATGTGATTAGGAATAAGGCTAGGTTAGTGGCCCAAGGTTACACTCAAGTTGAGGGAATTGACTTTGAGGAGACCTTTGCACCCGTAGCACGGCTTGAAGCCATACGGATGACACTAGCTTTTGCATCTTTCAAAAATTTTAAACTTTTTCAAATGGATGTGAAAAGTACATTTTTGAATGGTTTTATAAATGAAGAAGTTTATGTTGCTCAACCTCCTGGTTTTGTTGATCATGTTCATCCCGATTTTGTTTTTAAACTTGATAAAGCTTTGTATGGATTGAAACAAGCTCCAAGAGCTTGGTATGAAAGGCTTTCTAGTTTTCTCATTTCAAATGATTTTATTAAAGGCAAAGTAGATACAACACTATTAACTAAGCATGTTGATAATGACATTTTAATTGTGCAAATTTATGTTGATGATATAATTTTTGGTTCTACTAATGAGTTTTTATGCAAGGAATTTGAAAAGGTTATGCAATGTGAATTTGAAATGTCTTCAATGGGTGAGCTTAATTTCTTTCTTGGACTCCAAATCAAGCAATTGCAAGATGGGAACTTCATATGTCAAGCCAAATACGCAAAGGAACTCGTAAAGAAGTTTGGACTTGAAGACTCAAAGGTTTGCAACTCTCCCATGGGAACTACCACCAAGCTTGATAAGGATGACCAAGGTAAAAATGTTGATATTAAATTGTATAGAAGCATGATAGGTAGTCTTTTGTATTTGACGGCAAGTAGGCCGGATATCATGTTTAGTGTTTGTCTTTGTGCTAGATTTCAATCGTGTCCCAAAGAGTCCCATCTTATTGCGGTAAAACGCATTATTCGTTATATTAAGGGAACGATTAGAATGGGTCTATGGTATCCGAAAACTGGAGATTTCTCAATGACGAGTTATTCGGATGCCGACTATGCGGGTTGTAGAGTAGATAGAAAGAGTACTAGTGGGACATGTCAATTTCTTGGTAATTGTCTTGTTTCATGGTCCTCTAGGAAACAAAATTCCATAGCTCTCTCAACCGCCGAGGCGGAGTATGTTGCCGCGGGGGCTTGTTGTGCACAAGTCCTTTGGATGAAACATACTCTCCTTGATTATGATTTGCATTATAATCATATAAAAATATTTTGTGATAATACTAGTACTATACATATGACAAAGAATGCAAATCAACATAGTAAGACCAAGCACATTGAGATTAGATATCACTTTCTTAGAGATCATTTTGAGAAAGGAGATATAGATATTGATTATGTTTCTACGGATTTGCAACTTACCGATATTTTCACTAAACCACTTGATTTTGCTAGATTTTCATTCATTTGTGGTGAACTTAATGTTTGTGTTATTGAATAAAAATATTTTCTTAACCCTTTTTGATGTATGACAAAAAGGGGGAGAATGAGTTTATGTATGGAAATATGAGTTCATATGGTTTTGGTTCCATATGAGTTTATATATGTTTTGAGTTTTTGATCATATGGTTTTTGTTCCATATGAGTTTATATATGTTTTGAGTTTTTGATGTGTTTTCATGAATTCTTGTAATTTGAGTTTAAGTGTTTTGCAAGTGTTTTGGTTTTCGGTTTCATGATGTTTACTAAATTACAAATTACATTGTTTTTGTTTGTTTAATATAGCATAATTTGAGGGGGAGCTTTCTCCTCCCCTATATTTTTGTTTATAGCCTATTTGTTTTGTCATCATCAAAAAGGGGGAGATTGTTGGCCCAAAAGGTTACACTCTCCATTTGTTTAGAGTTTTGTTGATAACAAAACAAATAAGAGCTATTTGGTACTAATTAGTTTGTTTAAGGTGAGTTTCAGGTTAGTACCATATTTGGAGGTCATTGCTTAGCTATTGCAAGAATTTCTAGGTTCATGAAGCAAAGAAGGCTTTTTGCACATCAAGGAAGGAACATAGAAGAGAAGGCTCTAGCAAGGCATCGCATGGCTCAAGACTTCAAGATTGCTCAAGATAATTTATTAGATTTGTTTTTAGTTTAGAGTTTTGTTAAAGAATAGTGAATAGGTTTGAAGCTCTATCACACACGTTTTTGCGCACATCTTGTTTCCAAACATAAATAGTTTGTATACAATCTTCTACCTACAAACTTACTTTGATATACCTATTCATGTGTTTTAAGTTTTGTGTTTTAACAAAACTTATTTTTGGAATTAATGACAAAAACTATGATATATATATGTTTCATGTATATAGGATTATATCCATATACATCATGCTTCAAAGTGTTTAAATATCATGTTTTTGTATTTGGAAGAGTTTTGGACAAAACGTATTTTCTATTCAAAATCTAAGTTTTTGGAAATACAGTTTTTGGTTTTTGGTAAAAATGATAAGAGACAAAAATAGTACATATTGATTGATATTTAAGCTAAACTTTTTACCACATGTTTATATATCAATGCTAAATAATAAAACTATTTTTTGGTGATTTTTAGGAGTGTTAAAAGATTTTTCAAAATATTTTTAAACTGTTTTTCTGACCCAGTTTTCTGTTCCAGACTTCAACCAGTCGACTAGTCTTCTGACAAGTCGACTTGGCTTGAAGTCGGTCGACCGGGTCAGTCGACCGACGTGCACAAATCTGTGCACGTTTGGCAGACTTTGGACGGTCGACCGTCCGGGTCTGAGAGCAGAGCTCTCTGTTTGTTTGGGTCGACCGGCCGGTCGACCGTAGCCTGCAACGGCTATTTTCTTTGAACTAGCGGTCGACCGGGCCGGTCGACCGAGCTAGCCGTTTGAACAGTAACGGCTAGTTTCTGAGCTGGTTTATTTTTGTTCTTTTCTCACTTAAGTATGTTTAAGTGACATGTTTTGGTTCTAATACTTTCTGATTAGCCTTAAATATGTTTTATCTCCTAACCCTAGCCCTCTCCTATAAATAGGGGTGTTTAGGGAGAGGTTGGTTACAAAAAAAAAAAATTCTCAAAATTTCCAAAAGTTTAAGGCATTCAAAAAGACTTAGTTTCTTGGTTTTTGTGCTGAAATTCTCTCTCATTTTCTGAAGTGTTTTCAAGAACTCTCTGATTTCTTTTTCTTTTCTCCTTGCACACAAGAGCTTCATTCCTACTCATTATTCTCTAAGGACCTTTGTAAGGGAAGAGAATTTTGCAAGAGAGAGTTTGTGGTCTTTTGACTACTCAGAGATTGCTTGTACTTGAGATTGTGGAGTTGGGTACTCCGGTGTATTTGTGACATCTTTGTGATAGTGGAAGTGGTTGGAATCCTTTTGGGGAAGGCGGGGAAGTAGAGCTGGGTGCTCGAACCTCGATAACAATTCTCGGTGTTTGCGTTTGGTTTACTTGCTCTTATTTCTTGCTCTATTTTCGTTGCTCTTATTACTTGCTCTCTACATTCATTGCTATATTCACTTGCTTTGTGAGATTATTGCTTCATAATTTTTAAATTGTGCATTGATTAGCATTATCACCTATTCACCCCCCCTCTAGGTGATTTTCAAGACCCTTCCCCATACTTATCTCAACATTGTTCTCAATATATGAATAATGCTTGTATGCATGGAATAAAATGTAAAAGGAGGTGATGTTTTGTTACCGATACATTGGGTCACATAGACTTATGGCTGTTTCTTCCTCCAGAGCTGATTCCAAAAATGGTTTTAACGTTGATCATTCACCTTTAATTCATTACCATTCTTCATGTTACATATTTCTACTATTCTATGTGGAAACACAGTCCTAAAAATAAATGGTCCTTTCCATCGTGATTTTTACTTTCCTAGAAAAGATGAAGTCTAAAATCATAGAGTAAGACTTTTTATCCGTGGACAAAAGTTTTTCTCATGATAAATTTATCATAAAAAACCTTAACCCTATTCTATGTAATATTCACATTTTCATAGCCTCGTTTCTTAACTCCTCAAGTTCGAAAATTTACAATTTTTGAAGCGCACCAGCCTTATCTAAATCAAAATTTAGTTGCTTAATAGCCTATAAGGCTCGGTGCTCTAACTCAACAGGAATGTGGCAATCCTTTCCAAAAACTAACTTATATGGAGATATCCCTAAAATCGCTTTAAAAGCGGGTTTCTAAGCCCAAAAGGCATCTGCCAATTTGGTGGACCAATCTTTTCAGTTTTGACTCACCGTTTTCTCCAAGATAAGTTTGATTTGTCTATTTGAGACTTCTATCTTCTTACTAGTTTAAGAATGGTATGGCGTCGATAACTTATGAGTTATGCCATATTTTTGCATAAGCGCTTCAAAAGTTATATTACAAAAATGTGAGCTATTATCACTAGTTATGACACGTGGAGTTTCGAAGCGTGAGAAGATATTTTCTTTCAAGAACTTAACAACAACTTTATTGTCATTTGTCTTGCTATGATGGCTTCTACCCATTTGGATACATAATCCACAGCTATCAAAATGTATTGGCGCCCAAATGAAGTAGGAAAGGGACCCATAAAGTCAATGCCCCATACATCAAAAAATTCTATTTCTAACATTGGGTTTAGTGGCATCATATTACATCATGAAATCCTACCCATCATTTAACATCTAGAGCATGTCTTGCAAAAATTAAAGGCATCTTTAAATAATGTAGGGTAATAGAACCCACTTTGTGGCACTTTTTCTGCAGTCTTCCAGGGATCAAAGTGTCCAATGTATGCAAGCTCATGACAAAATGAAAGGACACTCCCAACTAATAAATCTTTTGTGCTAAAATAAAATATATATGGCATTGTAAAATAAGCACAATCTAAATCATATATATGTATGTATGAAAATAAAAATATCAATTGAGATTTGAAGCATACATATATAAGAAAAATAGTATGAGTATACAAAAATGTGAAATAACATTGAAATCATGTATGGCTTATATCAATCCACGCTTATCACGCACCTGATAAAATAGATATTCAATAAGATACACAAGGAATGGTTACCCAACTATCCGCCCTTTGGTTTGGTAAGGATTTTCAAAAAAAAGAGTTTGAAAATAATTTAACATGTTTGAAAACTCCACCAAGTGAAAAATAAATAACTAGTTTAATATCATTTTTGAAAAATTAGATAAAATTCTTTCAAATCATGAAACTAAATGATATATCCCAAGAAGTATGCTAAGTACACAAAAATTGTCACTCAAGATCTATAAGACACAAAAATTAGCTCATAAAAGTAAAATCATAACTAAACAAAAGTAATGTGAGTGCACAAAAATCATGTGAATAGGATATTCATGAAATGAATCAATAAGGCTCAAAACAAACATCAAAACTAAATTTTTTATAAAATTAAGCAAGCATCAGGTATATGTATGTTTTGTCGAAATTAAAAATATACATACATATCCTAAACACAAATGAGTCCATAATAGAATTTTGCATGAAGGCAAGTGACTCAAGGATATACATGTATATCTATTAGTTTTAGATAAAAATAACATACACATGAAGCTAAACATGCACAAATATAGGAAAAATAAGAATAAATGAAAGAATCATCAAAACTAGGTTATACATATACATGTAATGAGTACAAATGAGCAATAAAATACAAACGCATAATAATCAAGTGTAGCTCACTACTTGTACAACTATAAACACGAGTTTTAATAAAAACTTTATCTAAACAAGTAATCACCACATGAAGTACAAAACAAACATGATCATTAGGCTAAATACACGTGTTTTAGAACTAGTATATAAATAGTAGTTAAACAATAGTGAGAATACAAAATATGAATTCATATAAATATGGGTGTATCTCAAAGACTATCTATGTATATCACTTGTCTAATATTATTGCATTTAATATAATGAGCATTTAAACCAAAACATACTAAAAAATCATTAATATAAAAGCATGTAAACTAAAATAGGATTATTAGAGATTGTTACCGAATCTAATGAACCAATCTCTAGGTCTCCAAAATATGATAGTCCTTCCACCAAACTTCCTTGATAGCGATGCATCAAATAGGTGTCTCCTTCGAGCTCCAAATGCATCCACCACTAAGGCACCAAACCTCTCAAGTTTCGTGTACCCCACACCTATATCAAACACAAGAGTTGGAGATTTTGGTACCCATATTTTCATTTTGGGTCCATGGGGGTTAGCATCATAAAGAACCCAAACATTTTTATTTACAAAATTTATATGATTTATTCTATCAAAATGAAATTTTGCTAAATAGGTTTTGCGGCCGCAATGTGTTCATTTGTACACCCTAGCATACATATGATTATGATGTGTATGAGCATGGTGTGTATGTGATGTATACCGTGTAGGGTGTGTATGAAAGTGTGGAACATGTTTCTTGCGAAAAGATTCCAATTTATTGTGTTTAAATACACATTGGCTCAAAGTGGAGCCCAAACAATCAATTCTATTTTTCAAGACATGATCTCATTTTTATCAAAAGAAGGTGTAACATTATTAGCATGAGAGATATGGCAAGAATGAGAATCAAAATTATTTTTCTTTTTAGAAATATTTTCTTTTTCTTTTAAAACAATTTTCTTTTTAAAAAGTTATTTTCCTTTTAAGCAATCTCCTTTTTCAATCAAAATAACTTGGTTTTTCAAAACTTCATTTTCTTTTGAAATAATTTCAAATTTATTTTTAAATGAATCCTTTTCTTTTGAAACCAAAGCATTTTTATTTTTCAAAATTTTCTTTTATTTTTAATAGTTCATACTTTTAAGAAGTTGTTGACAAAGTAAAGCAAGTTCATCATATAGCATGCCAACATTCTCATCAAGCTCAGATTCAGAGTTTACCTCAGGGGGGTCATCCCCTTGGACCATATAACACATGTTGAAGTATCACTTCCATCTTCCGAGTCACTCCCCATGTAGTATTGCTTTTGTTCATCAATAAAGACAAGAGTGTTTCATACTACAAAAGCCGAATCAAAGTTAGAAGCCCTAAATAAATACTCATCATTTAGGGCTTACTAAAGCATGAAGGGCTTTTGCATTAACCTCTAAATGTTTGCCATTTATAAAATATGAATCTTTAATAGTGGCAAAATAAACATGAATACCTATGACTTTTAGGTACATGGACATCTTAACTTTTCAAGTTTGGAGGTTAAGAATGTCAAACATAGGAGGTATCATGAAATCTATGTGTTTGTACAAATATTATTATTAGCTAAATGAGAATTTTTAACTTAAGATTATTAGACTGTAATCATGAGCACCAAAACTGATACAATTGTAAGTGCATCTAGAGGGGGTGAATAGGTGACAAGCTAATCAAATGTAAAACTAATGCGGAATTAAAACTAATTATGCAATCTAGATACCTAATGCTTAAGAAGGACGCCAGGACCCGACCCATTTGTTGAATCCTCCTTCTTCAAGAATCTGATATCGAGATTTAAAATAAAAAGGGCGTAGAAAATGTTATCGTCGAACATCTATATCATAACCCAAATGCTCCTCATAATGAAGTGCTGATAAATGATGACTTTTCTGGTGAACAACTCTTAGTTGTCTTTAGAGAACCATGATTTGCTGACATAGTTAACTACTTAGTCACAAATCAAATACCATCTCATTGGATGAAACAAGATGTCTACCGGTTCTTATCTCAAGTCCGGTATTTTTTTTAAGAGGAACTATATCTTTTTAAGTATTGTTCTGACCAAATCATTAAGTGATGTATCCCCAATGAGGAAGTCGAGAGTATTCTTTTCTTTTGCCACGAGCTTGCATGCGATGGACACTTTGGTACCTACAAAACTATTGAATAAGTGTTACAAAGTGGATTTCATTAGCCCACTTTGTTCTATGATACCTTTGAATTTTGCAAGACGTGCCTTAGATGTCAAATAGTTAGTAGGATTTCAAGCGTAACATGATGCCCTTCAACTCAATCTAGAAATAGAGCTTTTCAATGTTTGAGGCATTGACTTTATGGGTCCTTTTCCTAATTAATTTAAGAACCAATACATCTTGGCTGTTGTGGACTACGTGTCTAAGTGAGTAGAAGCCATCCTAGAAAAATGAATGACAACAAGTTTGTTATCAAGTTCTCGAAAGAGAATATTTTCTCTCGCTTCGAAACCCCTCGAGTGATAATCAACAATAATGGTACTCATTTCTGCAATAGAACTTTTGAAGCTCTTGTATAGAAATATGCCATCACATACAAGTTGTTAACACCATATCATCCCTAAACCAGTGGGCTGGTGCAGGTCTTTAATAGACAAATCAAACTTATCTTAGAGAAAACTGTGATACAAAATCGAAAAGATTGGTTCACCAAACTTATGGATGTTTTATGGGCTTACAGGACCTCTTTATGGGTTACTTTTTGGAAAATCTTACCACCTACCTGTAAAACTTGAGCACCGGACCTTATGGGCAATTAAATAATTGAACTTTGATCTAGACAAGGCTAGTGACCTTTGAAAATTGCAAAATTTTGAACTTGAGGAGTTGAAAAATAAAGCTTACGAAAATGCAAAGATAATGAAAAATAGGGTTAAGATCTTTCATGATAAATTTATCATGAAGAAAAATTTTGTCACCAGATAAAAAGTCTTACTCTATAATTCTTAGACTTCATCTTTTTCCAGAAAAGTTGAAATGGAGATGGATAGGGCCATTTATTGTGAAAACAGTGTTTCCACATGGTGCAGTAGAGATTTCGACGCTAAGAATGCTAATGAATTCAAAGTCAATGGTCAATCCCTAAAGCCATTCTTAAAATAATTGCCAGAAAATGAGACAGTGATGGGTCTATTTGACCCAATGTATCAGTAACATCACCTTTTTTATATTTTATTTCATGTATATATGTATTCATTCATACATTGAGGACAATGCATAGATAGGTGTGGGGGAGGGTTCTAACTAACTTAGTTACTAAAATAGGACTTCTCTTTGTATACAAAAATAAAAAATAAAAAAATTATTTTGCAAAAGGTATAACTAGTTTTTAAAGAATTAATAATCTAAAAAAGTTTGGAATTTTGATGGTAAGATCAATTTGAAAGAATCTATATTTTTTGACTTAGATATAAAAAATTTGAAAAATAAACACCAATAAGAATTTGTTGACATAATTATGCATCTTATACACACACACACATAAGTTTTATACTTAGGATGATGATGATAACTTAGCCTATTTTGAATATATACTATAATAAACAAATCTAGTTATTGATTAGCTAGGTGTTTTGACCTAAGCAAGCCTTGGTATTTACGCAGAACGTAATTGGGTAAGTTTGAATAAAAAATATATATAAATATAATATACGTTTTAGCACATCTTATAATCAATTATTTAGGTATTAGGGTCTCAAGAAGCCTTGATATTTACATAAAAAAATTAGATAAGTTATACATATTAAAAAAAACAAAAGTGCCTAAAGGGCAATGAAGTGGTAACACTTTGAACTTCTAAAGTTTTTTATTTTACGTATATATATTTACGAAAGGTGAAGGTTGAATCAAATATTCTCAAGCTAAGACTATTTTCACTTACACAAAAATGCATAGGATTGGAAGACTTAGGAAGGAGTAAAAATATTGAATTTAAATCTCTAAGGAATGACAATTAGATTTCTTGATTTTATGATTGAACTTGATTATGCTTAAAGTTGTTGAATAGTTATGAATTTAATTACTAGTGACTACTTGTTGTGAAATGGAAAAAGAAATCTCTTTTATTTTTCTTTTTTATATATATATTTTATTTTTTTAATTATCCTTATTTTTGTTATGTTTTTTTATCTTAGTCTTTTCTTATCTACTATTTTTTTTATCAGATTTTATGGGTGCAATTCACTGAGAACCTTATGAGGCAAAAACTCATCCTCTAGGGCTAACTTAGAGGTTTAACAGCTTGTTGCACGTTCTAAATGCAATCATGATTCCTATGAAAGTAAGTTAGGTTAGTGTTAGATTAGTTTTCCTTCTTAGTTTTGCTCGAAGACGATCAAATGATAGGTATAGGGGTGTGATTACATTTCAATTTGCTTATTTATTATACTTTTTTATATTATCCTTTGTTTATCTTTTATTAAACTCTGCTATTTAACACTCTTTTTGTTTATGAGTGTGCGAATACTTACTTAAGTAGGTTTAGGAAAAGAAACTCCAAAATTCTATAAATCCAACCTAATCTCGGATTCCAAATCAATTGAATTTCAAATCTAGAGGAGAAAAGAATATTCTCAGAATATTCACATTTCAAATTCAAATTCTAAAAAAAACCTTTAAATGTCTCAGCGAGGTGATGATGCAGCAAAAAACACTGAGTCAGGGGCTTTAATCTTGCCGCGCCTTCTCTTATTTTTCCGTGGAGGCACGACATTGTTAAGGCGGTTGGCTATGCGCTTTGGTGTCCAACTTCGACTCGTATACCCCTTCATATTTTTCTATAAATATACTAGTAGAGGCAGATGAACAAAAATATCCTAGAGATCAATAATTAAGGTTTTCTTTTGTTGCTTTATCTTCTAAATTTCACTTCTAATTTTTTAGTTTTAAATCAATAGTGATTTTGTAAGAAGGAAAAAGCTATTGTAATTGAAGGTGATAGATCAATATAAGGTTTTTATTCTTCTCTTCATTCTCTTTTGTTATTTACTTGCTTTTTCAATTATGCAGTCCTTTATTTCTTCACTATACCTTGATTTACGTTAATCATGCGTAACTAATTCTTCTTCATGGATTGCTAATCTCTACCTACAACTATTTTAAATCATTGCTAGATAACCCGATTGAATCTGATATTTGCCTAAGCTTAATACTGGCGAAAAGGCGAGTGTTCTTGCAGGCACATGAGGATGGGTAACTAGTAAATAATTTTTTTAATCTATACATGGTTAATCTTGATAGTTCAATGTTGAATTTTAGCTTGTGTTATTTCAAGTAGAGTTTTCTTTTCCCCTGATGTAGCTTGCTTGAATCTTATGCAAACTCCAAGGCATAATTCTTTTCTTATGATTCAAAGTGATACAATTATCTTTCAAAGATTAGTAAGTTAGTGGTGATAGATGATTAGTAAGCTTTTTATCTTTTATCATATTTAAAAACCCAACAAAATCTCTTTTCTTCTTAGTTCTCTTTAGAAACCCTAGTTTTCTTTAAAACCATCTTTTAAGTTTTTGTTTGCTTAAATTTTCAAAAACAGAAACAAGCAAAAACCAAATAGACAATTTTCCATTTATTTTCTTTTCTATTTTAGTTTCTTAAGCTAAAGAAGATTACTTTAAGGACCATACCGAAAAACATGCATCATATCCCTCCTTGTGGATCATTACCTGTATAGCCATTACTATTGCAGTTAAATTAGGAGAAGTCAGAGACACAGACTCGTTTTCAAATAATATTTTTCTAAACTCTATAGTTTTCGACAATCAACAATCAAATCAAGATGTATCCCTCTGATGAGAAGCTTGCATCTTTCAAAACGCTACGGGTATACTGCTATACTGTGATGCCCTTCGGATTCAAGAATATAGGCACAACAAATCAACGCGCCATGAATACAGTTTTTCACAAGCACATATGTATGACAGCAGAATACTACATCGAAGATGTTGCGGTGAAAAGCCACAACAAGGTGATCATTTTGCAAATCTGAAGAAATTATTCGAAATCATGTGAAAACATCAACTAAAGATCAACTCAACCAAATCTTTCATTGGGGTGGCTAGTGGCAAATTCTTTAGATTCATTGTAACATCTAATGGAATTCACCTTGACCCGAAAAGATTCATACCATCCAAAACAACCTCCGTGGAATATCAAAGAACTAAGATGATTGCAAGGAAGATTATCCTACATCCAAAGTTTTATTACAAATCTCTCAGGATGCTGCCAACCCCTCATCAAGTTAATGAAGAAGGGAGTTTCATTCATTTGGGATAGCACTTGCCCAGAAGCGTCTAAGGAAATCAAAGAATATCTCACGCATCCGCCTGTTCTTGTAGCTCTAATATCAAGAAAACCCTTCTTAATATATGTTAGAGCAATGAATCATTCTTTGAAAGCTTTGTTAGCCCAGAATAATGACTAGGAACATGAGCAGCAAATTTATTACATAATCAAACCATGATCAAAATTGAACATCATTACAACCCGATTGAAAAAAGGTGTTTATCTTTAGTCTCGCCGTTTAGAGGATGTGACGCTATCTTATGGTCTAGTTCATTCATGTCGTCTCCAGAGTCAATCCTTTAAAATTGCCTATGACAAACCCTCGTTACTAAACTATAGATTAGCGAAACGAGCTACATTGCTCTCACAATATGAGATGCGATTTATGTCACAGAAAGTTATGAAGGAACAAGTCGTGCCAGATTTCTTGGTTGAACATCTTGTCTCATGATCCACTAAATTTTATTAATATCTCCCAGACGAGATCGTAGAAGTTTGCATGACCCAGGCATCATTCAAAGAACAATTCTGGCAATGATTCTTCGATGGTGCCTCAAGAATAGGTCCTAAAGGAAATATCATAGTAAGAGTGGGGGGTAGTACTTGTGTCTCCAAAACGTAATCCTCGCGCATTTTCATTAATAGAACCATATTCCAATAATATTACAGAATATAACTCTCTAATAATCAGAATGCAACTCGTGCAAGAGATGGGTGTCAAGAATCTTGGAGAGTACGGTGACTCGGAGCCCATCGTCAATCAGGTCCCCGAAGAGTACGATGTCCAAAATGAAGACTTGGTGCCCTATCACAATACAATCATCAGCATGGCTAAGAAGCTTAAAAGCTTCTACATCAATCATGTACCTCGCCAATAAAATGCACATGCAGATGTGCTGGCATCTCTTGCTGCTTCACTAGCTCTTTCAGACAGAGCAACAGAGGGAGTACTTGTTTATAACTTTGACTTGTACTGCCTATAGTTCGCTCTTGAAGACAGCAAGTCTCCAAAAGGAAATTTTCAAGTTAAACAGGTTCTTGAGACGTCAATAAGTCCAGGACCCAGGGATTAGCAATTTTCATTTATTGACTTTGTTTTATAAGGCACACTGCCTGATGATTCTAAAGAGGTGGCTGTAACAAAAGGAAAGCCCATTGGTTCTATTACAATGTGATCAGACGAGCACTATATCATCCATTGTATGATGAAATCCTATTTTACTGTCTTTCACACAAAGAGGCACTCAGGGAAGCTCACGACAGCATGTTCGAGGCTCACTATCCTGGACCTAAACTGGGGGACCGACTTCGAAGACTTGGCTACTACTAGCTGAAGGTGATCTCTGATGCTATCGTCTACACTAGATGGTATCACTCTTGTCTGATTCATGGTGACTTCATACATCAAGCGCCAAGACATCTTCATCCAATGTCTTCTTCAAGGCCCCTTGAGATGTGGGGAATGGATTCATCGGACCCATCAACCCATCAACGTCTAGAGGTCTCAAAATGGACAGAACTATCCCTCTATAGGATGTAAAGACGTCTGATGAGATCAAGTCTGACATGATAAGTTTATCAAACATCACGTAATATACCGTTTCGGTATACCTCGACGAATCATCCATGATAATGGACCCCAATTCATCAGTCAAGCATTTCAAAAATTCTGCAATAAATTTAGAGTTTAGAGTATATCTTCAACAACATACTATCCAGCCACCAATGGTCTTGTAGAAGCCTTCAATAAGACCATTCGAAAACTTCTTAATCTCAAAAAGTCAATGAGAAGTTAGGCAAATGCCTTTAGACCTACCGCACAATGGTGAGAATCCGAACAAAGGTCACGCCATTTTTCTTGATGTACGGATGCGAAGCTGTTCTTTCACTGAAAATTCAAATTCCATCTCTGCGTATTGGCTTAACAACATAGATGACAAACGAGAATAAGTATTCATTATGCCTCCAAGAGTTGGAAGTTTTAGACAATAAATGCTTACAAGCTTAACAACAAATCGAGCTCGATCAAGCTCGAATTTTCAGAGCCTTCAACAAGAAAATCAAAGAGCGAATCTTTAATAAAGGCGATCTTGTCTTACCTGTCAGACAACCAATAGTCAAGACACATAAGACCAAAGGCAAATTCCAACTCAAATGGAAGGGACCTTTTATAATAGAGACAGTCTACTTAAATAGAGCTTATCGCCTTACAAATTCATATGGCGATATACTCATGATGCCAATCATTGGCAAATTCTTAAAAAATACTATCCATGATTAAGTTAACACCATATGTCTGATCAAATAAGTACTCTGGTTGATCAGTGATTGGTCACCAATATTGCATATTTATCATCATATTCCCATATTATTTTGTTTAATAAACTTTGTTATTTAATTATCTTTTTGTCTAATTATTTGTAGGGTCTTTACTAAATGAAAGAGAAAAAAATGAGCCCAAAAGCCCACTAAAATTCAGATTAAATCAAAATCAAGGATGAGAGCAAATGGTTAATTGAAGATTAGAGTAAATCAGAAAGATAACACTAAATGAAAACCAGTTAAATTCAGATTTTTAAGAATCCATTTTGGTTAGCTAAATATCAATACTGATATCATGAAATTCGTAGCTCAAGTTGAGGAACCAGATAGATAAATGGATGAGACATCAAACTAGGGAACTGCACCCCGGATGTGGCCACCTAGCCACACCCAAGCTGTGTTTTCATGGTAAGATAGTTAAGATATGGGAAGCATTTGCTCCCCTTATCTTCAGACGCTCTCCCCCTTTCTAGTTTTACTATAAATATCTGTAAATTCAGAGGCCAGAGGGAACAATTCAGCAGAGTGTATAGGCTAGGTTGTACTTTAGCTTGTAACTTAGGTTCTTATTTTTTTATTTATGTAATTTTCATTTTTCATTATGTAAATGAGAATAGAGGAGAGTTCCATGGAGGAATGAGAGTGAAGCTTATACTGAGCGTGACACTGGTGTAAGTCTTTCTTCTTTTCTTTCATTGTTATTTTAATCGAATCAAAAGTTGCTTCTTCTTTTTCTTTATTCTTGTTTTTCTTCTACTTCCTCTTCTGTGTTTGTAAATCCAAAATGACTTCGATAGCCTCAAATTTGCCTTGCCTTTGCAAGTGCCATTGACAGCTAATGGTGATGGATAGCCATTTTTATGTTAGTGTAGCTTGCACCCTTATTTTGTAGTTTAAAATGGGAGTGGGGAAGGTCCTATATGTCATGCTTCAATCATATTCAAGCCAAGGTATATCATCGATACGGATCAAAGGTAAGCAAGTATCGAAAAGGTAAGTGTTTTATTTAGCTTTTCTTTATTCTCATTTCTAAGTTTAGAAAACAATTTCAAAGTACCAACTCTTTACTATTTTCACTTTCTTTGTATAAAAAATGATTTTCTATTAAATCTCCACCTTCTCAATCTACCACTTTCTTCTTAACTTAACAATAAATTCATTTACTTTTTCTTTTAAAGAACAAGAGAAGAACTTTTAACTATTTCAGGTAACTTAAAAAGAGGACTTACAACACCCTTCCATCGCAAAGTCCCCCCTTGTGAATCATAACCCGCATGGCCACTTGTTATCGCGATAGTACTGAGTACACTGCACTATCTATTTATAAGTTCTGAAATTCTATATTTTCTGTGCAGGTAAACTCTCAATCAAATTTTGGCGTCATTGCCGGGGAGGGATGGCAAGTGACTCTCTTTTTGTTTTCTTTATTGATTAACTTTCTTCTCTATTCTTGGTGTGTAGTGAAAGACATCAAGGAAATTTTTGCTATAATGGACATATAAGTGGCCCTTGACATTGCTCAAGAAAGTAAAGCCCAGAAGCCCTTAGATTTGTCGCGTTCCCGCGGCAATCTGAGTGAACTACTAACCTATTTTTGTTGCTGGTTGGTTGAATTGCAAAGTTTAAGTTTCTGCAGCTATTTATTTTGTTGTCTAACTCACTGTACATACTTTTCTAGCCACAATAGTAAATTGTTGCTTGTAAATGCTAAAAACATTTTGATTTGCATTTAAGTACGTGTCTATATTATTACATTTTTTATCTACTGTTGAAGAGTGCTGGAGCCAAGGTATGTGTGCATAGCATTTAGTATAAGGTTCATTCTTGTATGAAATATTTTTTGAGTGTTACTTTTTTACTATATACTTGTATACTGCACAAATACGATTAACGACACATCCTTAAACAAGATAAGGTGGGGAAGTCAATACCCTCCCTTAGCTACAAACAATCTCCTCACTCACTAATCCAAGTCTAACTTAAAACTGTATAGACATTGGCCCTATAGATATCTCAGATTCAGTGGGAGACTGACCTAATAGGGAAGTTGATTAGAATTTGACTCTTGCAAGCACGGTGTCAAAGGTTAGGGATTGAGAGGCGAAATCTTGAAGAATAGTGGTTTGGCATAATTAGGCCAGTAACTAGGCACAGACACCTCCCACTGGTCTTAGCCCTACATGGCCGATTAACGTGTGTTCAGATTCTGCAATATACTTCAAGTGGTAACCAGTTAGGAATCGTAGGTCTACTTAACTTAGGCTAGATTTTTTTTCTTTGTTTATTTGTTTGTTTGCTTATTTTTTATTTTGTTTTTGACATCTTTGTGATATGAATTATAATCATAATTATTCCTATGCATATAGTGATTCATACTTCATCCCGACCTCTTTTGACTCGGATATTACCAACCCAGCATATCATAACTTTAACAAATTAAGTATGCCAGATTGGTCTTATTCAAATCAATATATGCTCATGCAAAACATTATGAACAATACTGGAACAATCATCACTACTTTTCACAGAGTCAATGGGTATGTAACTCCCCGAGTCATATTATCAACCACCATTCCAACATTTAGCTTCAAATTTTCTTAGTCATGATCAATACATAGAAGAAAAATCTGAGGTGACTAAGAGTATAAAAGCTATGATTGAGCCCCAAGAACAATAATTGAAAATGATGAATTCATAATTCCCACAAAATTTTCAAATCTAAGATCCTTACTTCATTTTGAAGTCCCGTAATAAGAAGAAGAACCTATAGACTTAGATAAGAGTATGAAAAATCTAATTCAATCTAAAAGTAAATTTTCCAATCTGTCAATAGGCTAGAAGTAAAAATTAGTCATTTGATCAATATAGTGAAAGATAGGAATGAGGAAACTCTACCTGCACATTTTCGACCATTCTCGATTGCCCTAGCCATATTAATAGGAACGAAGAATCATGGTGTCTTAGAGACTTTAACCAAAAGTCAATTTTGTCACACAAATTTGTACTTAATCAATTCCAAACCTTGGACGAATTGGCACGTTTTTCATTCAATGAGATTGAATTTGAGCATGAATGTTAACCCGATCCACAACTTTGCTATTCAATTTTAATTTTTGAATCTATATTGACTCTTGTATAGTTACCCAATTTGGACCCATTTCCTGAGTCAACATTGATTTCCGTACCTATAGATTTTGAAATTGAATCACTCTTTTGGATAGTCACATTTCATTGATCAAAAAAAATGTGAAATTAAATTTTTTGATTTGGATACAACTCTTGAATCAAAAATGACTCTTGAAAACAAAGTTGATTTTCTCGAATAGTTAATGGTTCCCCAAACCTATCACTTTTGAGCCTAAGTAAACCATTCCACTAAGTCACATTCTTTTGTTGGACATAGGTATAGATTATGATGACTCCAAAATAATTTTTCAAGACGGTCATGTAAAAAGAATTATTTTCATGATAGGATCTTGCATGATCCCATTCATATTGGGGACTATAAATATATAAATAGAAAAGAGGTCAATAAATGTGAACCACCTCATTTATTGATTGGGCAGCAATGATTTGCCCAATCTGACCCCCACCGGAACCACCACCTTAAGGTAATATTTTTCTTCTCTTTCTTCCTTTTCATGCATTTATGCATTCATTCATACATTGAGGACAATGCATAAGATAGGTGTGGGGGAGGGTTCTAACATAACATAGATTTTTCTTTTTATTTAAAAAACTTAACATTTTCTTTACTTGTAAAAATTTTTTGAAAAGAGAAACAATAATTTGACCTATTTTTTGTAAGAAATTAAATTAATTTTAAGCAATAGGAGAATCATAATTAGGATTCTTATACTTGGTCAAAATAAGGTTATTTGTTTAATTTCTAAGGTTAGGAAAAAAAATTTGGAAAGTAATTTTTTTTCTTGATAAAATATGCATGCTTTATATACTTACACACTTAAGGTCAAAAACAAAGATTCTTATGCCTTATAAATATACATATGCATATATATATATATATATATACACACACACACACACACACACACACATACACACACACACACACACACACACACACACACACACACACACACACACACACACACACACATATATATATATATACATATATATATCAAAAATCCTCTGATTAAGCTGGGTACTTGTGCCTCATAAATCATAAGTATTCACACCAAAAAGTGCTCCATATAATAAATAAAATCCTTAATTTTGTGGCTTTGTTTGCTCGAGTCCTCAAGTCACTTGGGGTGTTTCCTTATCCTGTGCCCTAAGACTGTCCGGTTTGGGTTTCACTGACTAAAGGCTTGTTACATGGGCAGATTAGAAAGCCTAATAGAATTAAGAAATAATACAAACAAAATATAAAAAAAATGAAAATAAGGTATAAGAGTTAGAGTTAAAGAACCCCGAGTAAAAATTTCACAGTCACGAAGATGCATATGATTTAGGGTAAAATAATGACTATATGAGAAATATAGTTGACTCCTTACCATGATTGATAACATGTTTTTGAATAGAGACTAAGCTTAGGAACTAAAAATTCGATTTTTCTATAACTTATAGATTACTTGAACGCTTACAATAATATTTCAAATATTTTCTCTCCTTCAAAATGCTTTTCAAAAATACTAAAACTTTGTTTCTCTTTTTTAATGGATTTTGTGGGTGTAAAGTGCAATCCTTACTAGACAAAAACTCGTCCTCTAGGGAGATCCTAGAGATTTAACGGCTTGTTGCATATGCAAAGTGTAATCGTGATTCCTTTTAAAATGGATAGTTAGTTTTGTTTTGCTCAAGGACGAGCAAAAGATAGGTGGGGGGTTTGATCGGTCACCAATATTGTATATTTATCATCATATTCTCATATTATTTTATTTAATAAACTCTACTATTTAATTAACTTTTTGTCTAATTATTTGTAAGGCGTTTACTAAATGAAAGAGAAGAGAAAATGAGCCAAAAGCCCAATAAACGTCAGATTAAATCAATAAGGGCAAATATTCAGCTGAAGATTAGAGCAAATCAGGAAGATAACACCAAATAAAAATCGGCTAATTTAGATTTTTATGAATCTATTTAGGTTAGCTAAAGATCAACACTAATATCATCAAATCTATAGTTGAAATCGAGAAACCAGATAGATAAATGGATGAAACATCAACAAGGGACTTGTACCCCCCCGGGGTGGCCACCTGTCTACACCCAAGCCGTGAAAATGCTGCTTTGGCCTTGTTTTCATGGCAAGATAGTTAAGATATAAGGAGCATTTGATCCCCCTATATTTTGACGCTCTCTGATAGAGGGAAAACCATGAACAAAAAGTGCCATTTTGAAATCACTTACTAAAATGTGTATGCTTTGGCTTCCTTGATACTTCCATTATGGTATTGAGGCTAAACGGGTCGAATCTATAGGGACGGGAAGCGATAGAACTTTACCGGTCTATTCACATGTTTGTTAACGGTTCTTCTATGTTTTAAAGCATGAAAAGAAAATAAAAAAAAAAGTGGAAAGAGAAGAGTACGGTGAAACACGAAGAAGTGAGAACATAGAAGAGAAGGTATTTGTGATTTTTAAAATTATTTCTAAAATAAAGTGAAAAAGAAAGAAAACTCATGGCTGCTAACCTCTTAGTGATAATTACCTCACATGTATCCTTAGCCATCACTAGTCCTTATTTCAAGAGCGTTTTAAAGTATGACCCATAAGATAACTCATCACATCCAAACTCAACAAACAAGAGCAAGTTACACTTAAACCATCAAAACTAAACAAGAGAAAATATGGAATAATGTAATGTTAGCTTGTTAGAAAGTTAAGATGTTAGAGTGTTAGAATTCATCATTATGAGCCATCAATGGCTCTTGCAAGAGTAAGACCAAGTAGATGCTATTAGATTCATATGGATTATCAAGTAAGGAGTAAGCAAGTAAGTGGTTAGTAGTTAGCTACCATGAGAGACAATTACCTAAGCTTGTAAAAGGAGTTAGAGAGAAGAAAACAAGGAGAGATAAAGAGAAAACCTTTCATGGATTGTCACCTTCCATTACAAGAACTCTTGCTTTCATCCTATATACTACTCCTATGTACTACTCTCTTCCCTAATGCAAGATCTATAAGAAAATACAAAAGAGAAAGAAGAAGAACAACTAACCTAAACTAAAGAGAAGAAACTATTCTAAAAAATACATACATGGAGAAGAAATTACCCTAAAAATCTCCTCTAAAAACTCCTCTTCTGAGCTCTGAAACTCCCAAGGTATTTATAGGCCAAAAGAGCACCAGGAGGGTGTCATGGGGTAGCGCGTAGAATCTCGATGCATGCCTTCATGGTACGGCCGCAAAAACGCGGCCTGGGCCGTGTTTTTGCGGCCATACAGGCGCCGCGCGTGCAACGCCTTCTGTCACGTCATGTCAATTTGCTCCCCTGTTAGATGTAGTCCCTGGTTTCTGGATATGTGCACCTGATTTTGAGAGAACCACCTTTCAAAGTCAATTACTATATATATAGATTTTAAATCAATAAATAAATGAGAATTTTGAGCTTCTTCTTCATTTCATGCCATAGACCTAGAAATTACATGAGAGGTGTTATAAACAAAATTAAATATTGAATAAACATGAAGATGTGGTATAAAATATGCATATTTAGAGACTAACCACACCCCACACTTAACTTTTGCTTATCCCGGGCAAAACAAAAAAAATTAAGAAAATTATTACACCACTTTCGCAGGTGATGCAAATGCACTGAGCATGTGCAACAACCTGTTAAACCTCTAGATTTTTTTCCTAGAGAAGGAGTTTTGTCTCCTTAGGGTTTTCAGTGGATTACACCTACAAAATCTATAAAGAAATAAATAAAATATTAGCATTTTGAAAACTTATTTTGAAATAGAGGAAAGTGTTGAAAAAGTTTTGTGAAAATTTAAGGGATCTAAGGTTATTGGTTAACCAGAAATTTTTTTTCCTTAAACTAAGTTTAAATATAAAATCTTGTTACAAATTAAATGTAAGAATTTAAAATTGGATCGATTCTTTTATCTTTCATAAAACTCTTAGAAAAATATATGCTTTATGAACTGTGAAGATTTTTTGGAATATTGACTCTAACTTTCATGTCATTTATTTGTTTATATTTATTTATTCTTTCCTTAGTTTTCTTGGCCTTTCTTATTTAACCGGCTAGTGCGCGTTTAGCCGGAGACTCCCAAACCAGATAGTTTTAGGGCACCAGATGAGAAAATATCCCTCGGGTTTAAGGACTCGAGTAAACAAGGCCACAAAACTAAAGGAGATTATTTTAGTTTTCTCTATCATTTTAGGCGTGAATAATCATGTTTCCTAAGGCATAACTACCCAGCTTCAATAAGTGATTTTATCATCATTTATATATATATATTTTTATGACATTTTCAGTCATTGTTTCAATCCCAAAAAAAATTGTAGAAGTTTGAAGCATATATATCTAAGGCAAAAAATTTGAGATCAAATTATCTTTCTAATCTTACTTTCTTATCCTAAAATTTAAACAAGATCTATTATTTTGACTCAGTTTAAAAATTCATCATTTTAGGTCTTCTTAATTTCTAAGATAATCTTAATTTTCTTAAAAATAAATTAAAACTATTTCTCTTATTTCAAAATGTTTTTGTAAAATGAAAAAAAGAGTTTCTATACAAGAAAAATCTAAAAGTTTCTAAAAAAAAGTGTAAAAGAAAGAAAATTTAAAACTACTATGTTAATAAATCCTTCCCCACACTTATCTCATGCATTGTCCTCAATGCAACGTGAATGTGTATATGCATGAAACAAAATAGGGAAGAAAAAATTATCTCAGAGTGGTGGTTCCGGTGGTGTTCTAATTGGCCCATGAAATGCGGCCCAAATCATATACTGTAGAATTCATAGAAACCCACCAATGACCTTTTGAATATAACCCATAAAAAGAATGATGAAGTGAATGGTCTTATTTAAAAAATTATCCCCACCCAATTTTAATTTTTAAAAATAATTCTTGAGTTATTTTGTTCAACACCTTTGTCCAACAACGAAGTATGATTTTGAGAGATGATTGATTTGTACTCAAATAGAATAGGATTAAAACCAATACCGACTAGGGAATTTGACTCAGAACAAGTCGAGATTCAAAAGTGGGAGTCAAATTTGTTCAAAAATAGGGTAACCAAAGAATTGATGTTCACACACTGTCCCCATCAATAAAGTATGATCGTAAAATATTTCTGATTCAATTTCACGGCGTACTAGAATAGGATTCAATTTTGACTTCAGAATAGAGAAAAAAATCTGGTGAAGATACCGGAGTCATTATTAAGTCAAAAAGTGAAATGGAATTACCAACTTGAAGTTCAGGATCACTTTCATATTCAATTTCAATTTCAGAAAAGGGATAACTTGTCAAAATGTTAATGTGATTTTCAAAACTTAAAGTTTGATCAAGTTCAAATGGGTGTGCTAAAATTGAATCTTAGTTTTCAAAATAACATTATTCTTGGTTTCAATTGATAGAGTTAGGGATATAAGAATTGGTCAAAGATTTACAAGAAAGACTTTTCTCATTCTCATTGATCAATTCACTCATTATTGAATCTAACCTACTGATAGGTCGGGTAACACAATTTTGAGTCTGAATCTTGTCTTCCATACTCTTTGCTATTGATTCTTCTTGAAAAGGTGAGTATGGAAGTTGGTTTTAGAAATTATGGTAAAGTCATGAGTCCATTATATTTTGTGATTGTCACACGGACTCACACAAGAGTTTCATATTCATTTCCAGGATGGATGATTTTTCATTTTGAATTGGTGTAACTGGAAAAGATGAGTATGACTCTTGAAATTTTGGTTGAGATGATGAGTCCAATATATTTTGAAATTGTTGCGATGTTTCACAAAAGACTTCCAAACTCTTTTCTAGCTCAGATTTTTCTTCAATTGGATGTTGTAGAAAAAGAATAGATGAAGTTTGATATGGGAAGGATTGTTAATTGAGCAAATTTTGAATTTGTTATTGGAACTCAAGCATGGCTTCCATACTCCTTTCCAAATCGGATTTTTCTTCAGAGGGTAGTTCTGAAAAAGAAGTATAGTAGGCAAAATCGGGGAATGAATATAGCAAAAATTATGGACAAGGTGGTCGAAAATTTGACTCTGAGGAGGTGAATCCCCATGAACTCTACGAAGAGTAGAAATTATTTTGAAGATCTTGGTTGTAGGATTAGGGGTATGGGTCATATTTAGTCAAATAATCCCAATCCTGCCTATATGGGTGGTTCATGTTTTGCATAGCCGGGTCGGAGCTATCCAAGTCAGATGAGGTCGCAGTGAAAAATGGATTCATTTGGTTGAAAATTTTTTGGTTATATTCCATTTTATCACAATAATCACAAAAAAATAAAAATCAAACAAAAAAACAAAAAAACATAAAGACAAACAAACAAAGAAAAAGAAAAAAAATTCAAAAACAAGCCTATATTAGGGTTGACCTGAACCTAAATGACTCCTAACTGGTTAGATTGTCTATGGCGGTATATTGTAGGAATCTTATCACAAGTTAATCGGCCAGGTAGGGCAAGATCAGTGGGAGGTATCCGCACCGAAGCAACGAGTCTAATTATGCCAAACTACTGTTCTTCAAGGTTACGCCTCTCAGTCCCTAACCTTTAATACCGATTTGATAAGAGTCAAATTTTAACAACTTCTTCCTTAGGTCAACCTCTTAAATGAGTCCGAGATTTTCCTAGGGGCCAAATTCTAGCAAGTTTTATTTAGACTTGGATTGTTTGAGTAGGGAGGTAGTTTTTGGGCTAAGGGAGGGTAATGACTTCCCCATCTTATGTTATATTGTGTTTTGCCCATAATTTTTTATTCATGCAAGTGTGCAATATAGAAAAAAATGAACATAAAAAGGTGTGTAACTCACTCAAGTGTTTGTTTGTCCTAAGCTATATACAATGCAATATGTACACCTCCGTCAAGATCACAACAACACAAGAAAAAATACAGTATATTAGAATTGAAATTAACACGTGCCTAGATGCGAATGTCTAAACTGTTTTAAAACATCCAATTTTTGTATTTTAGTTCTTAATTATTATAGTGCACAGGTAATCTAAACAAAAAAATAGCAGCAGAAGATATCAATATACAAAGATTTACTCAACCGCACAAAAGCAAGTGTGGATTCTGCAATGCTAAAGATTTAACCAGCACACCAAAAATAAAAAAGAAAAGTTAACAAAAACTTGAGATCAAACCGCTCCCATCCCTGACAACAACGCTAAAATTTAATCAGGGGAAAATCATGCACAAAAAGTGCCATTTTGAAATCACTTATTAAAGTGTGTGTGTTTGGCTTCTTCGATACTTCCGTTATAGCAAAGAGGCTAAATGGGTCGAATCCATAGAGACAGAAAGCGATAGAAGCTTTACCGGTCTATTCACGTGTGTGTTAACGGTTCTTCTATGTTTTAAAGAATGAAAAAAGGAAAAAAAGTTGAAAAGAGAAGAGTATGGGGAAACAAGAAGAAGTGAGGACATAGAAGAGAAGATATTTGTGGTTTTTAGAATCATTTCTAAAATAAAATAAAAAGAAAAGAAAACTCATGGCTACTAACTACTAATGACTCTACTAACTATGCTAACCTCTTAGTAATAGTTGTTTCACATGTATCCTTAGCCATCACTAGTCCTTGGTTCAAGAGTGCTTCAAAGCATGACCTGTAAGATAACTCATCACATCCAAACACAACAAACAAATTCAAGCCACACTTAAACCATCAAAACTAAATAAGAGCAAGCATAGAACAAAGTAATATTAGCTTGTTAAAGAGTTAGAATGTTAGAGTGTTAGAATCAATAATCATGAGCCATTAATGCTCTTGCAAGAGCAAGGCCAAATAGCGACTATTAGATTATTAAATAAGAAGTAAGTAAGTTAGTGGTTAGTAGTTAGTCGCCATGAGAGAAAATAGCTAAGCATGTAAAAGAAGTTAGAGAGAAGAAAACAAGGAGAGATAAAGAGAGAACCTTTCATAGATTGTCACCTTACATTACAAGAACTCTTACTTTCATCCTATGCACTACTCTCTTCCCTATTACAAGATCTATAAGAAATGAAAAATACAAAAGAGGAAGAAGAAGAACAATTAACCTAAACTAAAGAGAAGAAAATACTTTAAAATCTACATACATGAAAAAGAAACAACCCTAAAAACCTTCTCTAAATACTCTTCTCTTCTGAGCTCTGAAAATCTCAGGGTATTTATAGGCCAAGGGGGGCACCAGGAGGGTGTCACGGGGCCGTGCATCGAATCTTGATGCGCTGTTCCATGGTATGGCCACGAAAACGTGGCCAGGGCCACATTTTCGCGGCCGTATAGGCGTCGTGCACGGAATATGGGCACCTGGTTTTGAAAGAACCACTTCCAAAAATCAATGGCTATATGTGTAGGCTTTAAATCACCAAATAAATGAGATTTTTGGGCTTTTGCTTTATTTCGTGCCATGAACCTAGATACATCTAAGAGAGATGTAACATAATTTAATATTAAATAAATGTGAAGATGTGATATAACATATGTATGTTTAGAGACTAATCACTCTCCCCCTTTCTAGTTTTATTATAAATATCTGCAAATTCAGAGGCCAAAGGAAATGATTCAACAGAGTATATGCTACGCTGTACTTTAGTTTATAACTTAGGTTTTTACTTTTTATTTATGTAATTTTTATTTTTCTTTATATAATTGAGACTAGAGGAGAGTTTCATGGAGGAATGAGAGTGAAGCTAGTACTGAGCATGGCACCGGTGTAAGTCTTTCTTCTCTACTTTCATTGCTATTTTAATTGAATCAGAAGTCGCTTCTTCTTCTTCTTTATTTTTGTTTTCCTTCTACTTTCCTCTTCTGTGTTTGTAAGTCCAAATGACTCCGATAACCTCAAATCTGCCTTGCCCTTGTAAGTGTTATTGATGGCTAATGGTGATGGGTAGCCATTTCTGTGTTCATGTAGTTTGCACCTTTATTTTATAGTTTAAAATGTGAATGGGGAAGGTCCAATATGTCATGCTTCAGTCGCGTTTAAGTCAAGGTACATCGTCGATATGGATCAAAGGTAAATAAGCACCGAAGAGATAAGTGTTTTATTTAGCTTTTCTTTTGCTCTTTCCTAGGTTTAGAAAATGATTTCAAGATACCAACTCTTTACTATTTTCACTTTCTTTGTATAAAAAATTATTTTCTATTTTCTCCACCTTCTCAATCTACCACTTTTTTCTTAGCTGAACAGTAGATTCTTTTTTCTTTTCCTTTCAAGAACCAGAGAAGAACTTTTAACCATTTCAAGTAACTTAAAAGAGGACTTACAACATGCTTCCATCTCAGGTCCCACCTTATGGATCATGACCCGCATAGCCGCTTACTATTGCGGTAATATTGAGTACTTGCACTATCTATTCTTAAGTTTTGAAATTCTATATTTTCTGTGCCGGTAAAACCTCAATCATTTGGCCAATTTGGGTTTAGGATCCAAGATATTTGGTAGAGAACCAAAGAAGAGCATACTCCCTCAAAGAATTACATCTCAGATGTACTAACATCGAGCCAGACGAAACTGGGAAGACCATGTTGCATGATGTCAACATTGAAGAAATGAGGAAGATGAAAATGCTCATGGTAGCTCTTCGATAGTGCAATGTAATCGACGTTCGACGATCGCAAATTCCCTCCCTAAGAGAGTTATCACCTTAATGATTACCCCTGATAGTTCTCACGAAACCCGCCAACAATGCTTTGATTTCACCATCACAGGCAAACTTTCTATGACATTCTCCTTCTTATCATCATTCAATACCTTTCTACAGGTATATGGGTTTTTTCTCGGTTTTAGCCTTGTCACCCTTCTCTAGTATATACACCCTCATTCTTACTTCCAATTTCAATTTGAAAGAATAGGTCATATTTAAAGTCAAGCATGCTTAGACAACAGGTTTAGACACTCTTCTTCTTGATCATTCTTTCGATCCAAAAGGATGCCTTTTCTAGCCTGACTATTTTCGTATGTAATAGTGGCATGTTTTCAACCACCTCTTTCCCCTTTCAGCGGATCGTACCTCGGCTTCACAACTATTTCAATCAAACAGTCCCTGCAACCTATAAATTGATTGAATGAGTTTATCTGATGACTTATTAAGCCGAACTCATTGAATAAGACTCATGGTACAAACTAATTGAATAAGTTTATTTGATGACTTATCGAGCTGAACTTATTGAAGAAGGCTCGTGATGCAGCTTACAAACTAATTGAAGGAGTTTATTTGATGATTTATCAAGCCTAACTCATTGAAGAAGGCTCATGATGCAGCCTGTAAACTAATTGAATGAGTTTATCTGATGATTTATCAAGTCAAACTCATTAAAGAAGGCTTGTAGTGCAACCTACAAATTGATTTAATGAGTTTATCTGATGATTTATCAAGCTAAACTCATTGAAAAGGGTTCGTGATGTACTTTTACATAACCTTTCCAATGTTTTCATATTTATGTCAAGGCCTAACGATTGACTGAGAACTAGGGTTTTGGAGAGACGTTAGAAATTTTACAAGGAACGCTAGCTTCCCGATGAATTCCTCACGAAGTTCCTAATGTCATGTTAATAGTTACCTCTGACGATTCCCTCAAATCTCACTGAAAATGCTAAATTCTCTATAATCCCTTATAGGATTTCCCCTTTCTCCCTAGCAAGGTCCTTTATAGTAGAGACAGTCTACTCAAATGGAGCATACAGGCTAATCAATCAAGAAAGAGATCAACTCAAGATTCTTGATGGTACGTGTTCTTTGATCACTACATTCAACAGTCACCTCTGGACAGTCGAAGTCATTCTATCAGTGTAATCTTGAAGATTAGCTACGGAGTAAAAACCCTTAGAAGTACATCACATGCTACTCCAGATAAAAAGTCACTCAAAGTGACATAGCATCCAATACCTTCAATGGCTAGGGATAGGGAAATATGTTGGCTTTTAAGCCCAACAAAAAAATCCTCGACAACTTATCATCCTGAGAGGAATTGCATCGCTAGCCCAACTCGAACAGTAATTGTAAAGGCAAATCAAACTCGTTGATAGCTGAGGGTTTGCTAAAAATCTTAAGGGAACTAATCCCACCTAACTCCACCAAAATCCTTTACCAATTTTCTCCCATGGATGGTTGACCTACAAAAAAGTTGTACTCACTTCCTTAACGGAATGAATTGCAGATTGAACTTGTCATGTTAAACCTTACACCTCTGACAGTAAGACTTCTGCGCATCCTTAATGAATCAAATTTATCAATTCTCTTTAACAAAATTATAGATCCACAAATTGCAAAATTGATCACTGTTATGTTAAAATTTCATCTATGATAGTAATCCCCTTAATTTTCTTAATGAAAATGAGAACTATGGATAAAATCATACCTACTATTGGTTAAAATTTTTCCTCTTATTCACTTTCTCAAAGAAAGTATCAAACTTGATTAGAATCACACCTTCAGTTGCTAAGTGAACCATTACCTCTAACACGTAAAATTGATCTCTATCATGTTAAAGCTTACACATTGATATTAAAACTTCTACTTGTCAATCTCCTCCAATGGAATGATAAGTTCATTAAATTTGCTCAAAATACAAAAAGAATCAATCTTGTCATTTTAAAGCTTACACCTCTGACAGTAAAACTTCTACTTTTCATCTCCTTCAATGGAGTGATAAGTTCATTAAATTTGCTCAAATCGCAAAACTAATCAAACCTGTCCTGATAAAGCTTGCACCTCTGACAGTAAAAATTTCTTTTTGTCAATCTCCCCCAACGGAATAACAAGTCTATTAAATTTGCTTAAGTCACAAAACAAATCACTGTTATGTTAAAACTGCACCTCTGACAGTAATCTCCTTAATTTTCTCGATGAAAGTGAGAAATATGGTTAAAATCTTATCTCTCTTGCATACTCAACTTCCTCAATGAAAATATTGAATTTGATTTTAAAAACAAACTTTCAGTTGCTAAGTTAATTGTTACCTCTGGCATTCCAATATTTATCATTTTGGTCTGTCTGAATTTCCAGTGAAAAGAAGACAGTATAATACAAATTTTGATAGTTTACTTTCAAAGAAGTAAAAAACTCAGAAAGAGTTCAATAGTAAATCAACAAGCAAATCAAACTCTTAGTTTTTACAATGAGTTGACAGTACACTAGCAAAAGAAATAGATGGCTTGACTGGTTCTAATAGTGCACCAATAAATGAGTCAAATCTCAGAGAAGTTCTAGACTACATCTCTTGATACTTACGAAGATCTTCCCTTGGGGCTTTAAGTAGCTTAACAGTATAGTCACAATGAGTAGAATTCAGACAAGATCAAGCTTAAGGGCACTTTAGCAGATTGCCAGTACACTCGCGAAAGTCTAAGTCAACATGAAGTCCAAAATATTTTGAAAACATTCCCAGTCAACAGCGGAGTTTCAAAAATTTTGAAAGGAGTTCTGTAGGCCGTAAAAAAAATTGCTAAGAACAAAACTCAAATGCGGGCCTCACACAAATGTGAAGATCGCGTTTCAATCCTAAACGCGAGTCTCACACTTAATGTGAAGGTCGCGTTTCAATCTTAAATGCGAGCTTCGCGCTTCATTAACAAATGCAAGGGTCACATTCCTTCTTCAAATGCAGACCTCAATCAAGATCGTGTTTCAACTTCAAATATAAGCTTACGAGCTCTGCGTTTCAAATCAACACGAGGTTGTGAGCTCCACATTTCATATAACGCGAGATCCGTGTCCAACGCGAGATATGCGTTTCTGCTATTACAGACAGCAATAAAAGTGGGTCAATTATACTCACTTTCTCCACTTAATAAGGAATAAATCCCCATTATGGAGAGATTTAAGGGATCAGGTACACCATAAATCCTCTATAAACAACTGTTGCACAGTTGAAGAAAACACACAGAGTGTTGGAGGAGAAAAGATTAGGAGAAAAGAGAAGACTCATTAGAACTTGCTGAGCATAAATTTGTTTTCAATCTCTTTGAAATTTTGACCATTGTTTAAGATTTATACCTTACGTAGTGCGATGTCAACGAGAGCAAGAAGTCTAACAAGCTACAAGTCTGACTCATCAACGGAGAAAAAGACTCACTCTTCACTGCCACATGAAGTACCCAGTATTAAATAAAGAGGAAACTCATCTCTTTTCTCTTTTGTAATCGGTTATTGATCCATTGTAATTCTCTTTTAAATCAATTAAAGATTTTTACATTGATTTTTTTTTGACAAACAGCCAACAGCCTTTTAAGCTTCATTTCTTTTTTGCTCTTGTTTATAAAATATTAAAATCTATGATATGTGTAACTGTATTAATGTATTGGAAAATTTTGTTACAGCTATCTACTTCTCTTCATAATTGGAAAAAAATCAGCTTCATAATTTTATTTGCTACAGCCTTATCTATGTCAGTATAAACTGATTTCTCTCAACCACTATTTTTTATATATTTTTATTTCCTCTTTTATCTTTCCCATCACCCCCAACATTGCTCTCCCACAGCCTTCACCCTAACGCATAGTTATTCATGGGTCGACCTATTTGTGTTTAAATCTAGAAAGAATTAGGGATCATTCGATGTCAGTGGACGGGGGTCTACTGATGATGACGATGCTGATATGAGATTGCAACTAATGATTGCAGTCCTCTATAAGGACTGACTCAGAAATAGGATAATTTTTTAGGACTGCGATCATGGTGTCGCAGTCCTCATAAAGACTCAAATATAGGGCAGTTTTATGAATACTGCGATCATGGTCGCATTACTAATAAGAGGACTGCGATCATGATAGCATCCTATAAAGACTTAGAAATATGATATTTTTGTGGGATATTTTGTGAGGACTGCGATCATAGTCGTATTCCTCATAAATAGTGCATTTTGTAACTACTACGATCATAATCGTAATCCTAAAAAATAAGGCATTTTTGTGAGGTCTGCGATCATAGTCATAATCCTCTATACTATGATTATTTTGTGAAGAATACAATCATAGCCGCGTCCTTAAAAATATTACATTTCGTAGTAGTCCATTTTTTTAAGCGGTTACTTAGGGGCATTTTTGTCTTTCATCATTGATGAGTACTTACAGCACTTGACATGTGGGCGCACATTCTTACTATAGAAAAGGAGATGGCTGAAGTGAATAAAATTATGCAAGTGAGTTTTTTTCTAATTACGTTTTAACTTAGGTGTTGAAACGAAATCCCCCTAATGTATTTGGTGAAACGTGATAATTGATATATATATATATATAGTTATATTTATAGAATCATGTACGATAGGATGGGCAATGATGATTTTACTTTTTGATAAAAGTTAATACACACACACACACACATAAAGAGAGAGAGAGGCTTGTGTCACTCCAAAAGGATTCGAGGCCGAATCCTTCCCATTCAAATACCTTTCGACATCCGAATGCAAAATCCACTCCATTGAGGTTAATCTACAATATTTCAAGTAACTAAAAATCAAACATTATGTATTTGAATATTTTTTGATCATCCATCAACTAGGTGCAAAATAGATAGCCGAAACTAGCATATCGCTTAGATCGATGTCTTTAGACATACATATTCTCAATTCAACCATCTCATCATGATCTAAACACTTAAAAAACCTTATAGACAAATTTTTGTTAGATTTTATATATTTTACAACGTTAAACTAATCAACTCTCTATTTCAACCGTCTATTTTGTGTTTACTTGATGGATGGGCAAAAAGTATTTAAAATACATAATTTTTTGTCTATATTACTTAAAATAATGTACATGAGCTTTAACAGAGTAAAACTTGTATTCGGATGTCATAGGGCTATATTTGAGTGGGAAGGATTCGGCCTCGAGTCCTTCCAAAATGACACTAGTCTCTTGCTCTTCACGATCCGACTTCACATTATCCTCTTCATGTTCTAAGATGTACACATATAAAAAAATCAAGTGACTTGGAGTTCGTCTACTCATTGATCTAATCGTTCCATTTTGTTCTATTGTTAAAATTCATTAATGTTTAAACCCAAAAGAAAATTGAGTAAACAAACTCCAAATCACTTGATTTTTTAAATGTATACATCTTAAAACATGAAGATGATAATATGATATCGAATCACAGAAAAGAAATTGAGATGTTGGAGTTTTAACCTGCCTCCTCAGATTATAATCTAAGGAGACCTACTAGGAACACTTCACTCATATATATATTGTGGTCAGGACTTTCCTATGTGATTGATCGAACAGTCAAGCTCACATCACAAGCAGAAGGGAGAGTCTGTTTAATCTAACTTAGGACATGAAAATTCGACATAGTAAGCAGAGGAGACTAGAATTTTATGTTGAAAACCAGAATGGGAAAAACCACAGGGAGGAAAGAAGTGGAATTCACTATTTTCTCTATGTTCAATGGCGGTTTATAGTATTCGCTTTTTTCCTTCCCTCCTCTTCTTTTCTATCCTTGCCCTATCTATAAGTAGTTGGTTGTGCTTTAACGGATGGAGCAGATCTTTCTCCATAATTCATGATCTATTGTTAAGATCCTTCGATGTCTGTTAGGATTGTTGCGCTTCTTTATTGGGATTGGCATCCTTGGATATCCGCCACCATTCGTAACCTTTCTCGCTAAAATATGGAGGTGTTTAGAATGTGGGGAATACCATTACAATGTGTTGGCCCAAAGGCCATTAGCCCCAAGTTTTGATGATAACAAGCCATATGTAGTTAGATATTAATAACATTGTTTAAATGAGTTTCAGCTAAAACCATAGGTTGATTGACGGCTCCAACACAAGACTCACACATTTGGAAGCCGCGAAGATTTAGGTCCCAGAGTCTAGCACACTAGAAGAGCTCTAGGATCAAACAAGTTGAGAAGACTATATTACAAGATTTGTATCTTTGCATTTTTCATTTTAGTTAGGATTTATAGTCTATTTGTCAAAACAGAGATGATAGAGGTTGATAACTTTGGATTGCCACACACACATTTGATGTTGCTTCATGCTTTTAAAAAAAATTTTATTACAAAACTTCTTACCAAGTTTCAGAAGAACAAAGTTTGGAAAAATCGGTTTTTAGAAAAATAAGTTTTTGCAAAAATGGTTTTTAGTTTAGAAACAAAATTTTTATCAAAATATAGTTTAAATTTTATTAGTGTTGATCTATGATCACACTCTGGTCTTTCCAAGCCCTAGAACTTTACTTTGTATCTACCCATCTAAAAGAAATTTTATCGGAAAATTTTAGACTTCAAAAGGCTTTTCAAAATCTGTCTTTTGGCCTTGTTCGGTAGACCGCACGGTCAACCGCTGGCAGAGTAGAACTGCTCTGTCAGTCGATCGGGTGGTCGACCAACATGCACCAATGTGCATGTGTGCACATCGGTCGACCGTCCCAGTTGACCGGCAGAAAGAGCAGAGCTCTTTGTTTGTTCTGGTCGACCGGTCCGGTCGACCGATAGAGAGTGTTCACTCTCTGTTTGGGAACTTCGGTCGACCGTCCGGTCGACCGCTTTCCCAACGGTCAGAAATCTGATCGTTGGTAGTCGACCGGCCCGATCGACCGACAGCAGACAAAGTCTGCTGACAGACTGCCAACGGCTATATTCTGTTTTGTCTTTTGTTGGGGCTTCTCCCAATGAATCTATTGGCTTTTCTAACCTAGTTTTGATCTCCTATAAATAGTAGGAGTGTTATACAAATTAAAGACAAGATTTACAAGTTTAAGATCAAAGTTTTTTAAAAGTTTAGCCTTTTAGCAAAAGATTTTCATTGAGCCATATATTTCTAATCCTTGAGTGTTTTAGCTTGAAGCATTCTCCACTTCTCTTCTTTGTTTTAGCACTACACAATCCCTAAAGTCTCATCTCCTCATCTTGGTGTAGGATTGTGCATGTGAGCTTAGTTTTGGTCAAGTGTTGATCACCATTTTCTCAAATTGAGAAGTTGTAGAGGTTGCGGCCTCAAGCGAGCTATTGAGCTCTAAGTTGGTGTTGCGGCACCGTGAGAGAGGACAAGTGTGTCCGAAGAGTTCTAGTGAGAACTTATATTGACAATCCGATGGGATCAAGCATAGTGGAAATCCTTCATCGTGTTGAAGGCGGGACGTAAAGCAGTGGCTCAAACCTCGAAACATATTATCGTATTTGTGATTGTTCACTTATCTCTAAACTCTACTCCCTCCTTTACTTGCTATTATTTGTCTACTGCCCTGCAAGTTTTAATACTATTGTTATTTATTGTTAATTAGTTTTTAATCCACATTATTTGCCACTAAGTATAGCCATCACCTATTCACCCCCCTCTAAGTGATTTCAATTGGTATCAGAGCCTAACCCTAGCATTTGGTTTAACCACCTTAGGGGATCCTCATTATTGGCTATATCTATTTGTTGCATTTATTATTTGTTGTGCACTATACTTGTATTCATGGCATCTGTTGACTTTTCTAGCATCAAGTCCCCACCCAAATTTGATGGGTTGAACTTTCCCATTTGGAAGGTCAAAATGAACTTATTCCTAAAGTCCCTAGAAGTTAGAGTTGCTAAATCTATTACCAAAGAATTTATTAAACCTCACGATGATGAGAGTACATGGTCTGAAGCAACCACTAAGGACTGTGAGGCCAATGCTAGAGCCCAATATGCACTCACTCAAGCTTTAAATGAAGATAATCTTTCCCACATCATAAATTACAAATCTGCTTATGAAGTTTGGAATGTGCTTATTGTTACTCATGAGGGGGCATCGCAAGTTAAGAGATCTAAAATTGACTTGCTCCATTCTCAATATGAGAATTTCTATATGCTTGATAATGAAGGTATAGATGATATGCTCACTCGTTTCACTAAGATTACTAATGCCTTATCTTCTTTAGGTGACAACATCGATAATGACCAAAAGATCCGGAAGGTCATTAGAGCTCTTCTCATGTCTTGGGACGTCAAGGCAACCACACTCAAAGAGCTAAATGATAGGGAGGAGATGGACTTCTCCGGCTTTATCGGCAATCTCAAAACCCATGAGATGGAGATGAAGGTAAGAGAAGAAAGGGAGCCACGAAAGAAGAAAGCTCTTGCTTTTAAGGCGGCTCCATCCTCCTATGATGAAGAGGATTCATTAGAAGACTACGATAAAGACTTTGCCATGCTCATAAGAAGGGTAGGTAAAATGTTTTATAAGAAAGGTAGACAAAGCAACTTCCGAAGAGAAAGACCTCAAGAAAGATTTGAAAAGAAAAGGGAGGAACCGGGTCCATGTTTCCATTGTAAGAAAAAGGGACACCTAATTGCCGATTGCCCCTCTCTACAAGCTACTAACTCCAAGAACGGGCAAAAGAAGAAGAAGGCAATGCTGGCCACATGGGATGACTCGGAGTCAGATTCCGACGAGGAGGTCGACGCCGCTCACATGTGCTTCATGGTACATGACGATGATGCTTCCAAGGTATATCTAGAAAACTCCTTAGATGATGAAGATTTAACCATGGATGAACTAGCTCATTTTTTTTTGAAGAATGACAAAGTAGGTATGAAATATCACTTGCTCAAAATAAAAAATTGAAAAAAGAAAATGATTCTTTAAAGAATAATTCGAGCTTGTTTTAAATGAGAAAAATGAATTGTTTAACTCTTTTGAGAAAATGAGAAAGGATTTTGAAAACTATAAAACCTCTTGTAAAGGGAAAAGCCCAATCTCTACTTGTAATAAAAATGAATTTTTAGAAATCCAAAAATGTATTGAAGTTTTGGGTACAACCTTAAAGAAATGTGCATTTGACATGACTAAATTGAAGGTTCACCTAGAGGGGGGGTGAATAGGTGAAGGCTAATCTAATGGTCACTAAATGCCAAATGATGCAAATAATGCGGAAGCTAAAAACAATTATGACCTAATTAAAACTTTTACACTAAACACCACGTATAACCAAAGAGTGTTGCCGAATTTCCCGTAAAGGGCTCTGGACAAACTCCTTTAGATTCCCCTTGAATGGGTTGAGGTGCCGCGTTGGCTCTCTTGGTTGAATACAAGTGTTAGCAAACAATCCCAAGCAAGTATATCAATATAAGCACAATATATCAAGCATGTAAATGTAAAGACAATAATTGAATGCAAGATATAAACAAGGGAGAGAGAGAGAAATGGCAATCGCAAACACAAAGGTATGTTTCGAGGTTCGAGCACACTTGCTCTACATCCCCGCCTTCGGCACACGAAGGATTTCCACTATGCAGGATCCAAATGGATCTCTCCTCGGTGCCGCAACACCTACAAGCCCTCGGACTCCCTAGTCCCGTATACACCGCAAGCTCCCTAGCTCGCCGAGGCCGCACCTCAAACAAGGAGTTCGCACCCGAAATCGAAACAACGCGGGCACACACGTCCGCCTCCTCAAAGTGACAAATGAAGTCTTTGGTGATCATAACACTTTGATCACCTAAAAACAATCTCACTACAACACTCCTATAGGATGAATAGATCAATGGATAGCTCAAGTGTTTGTGTGAGAAAAACTAGGAAAGAGATGGTGGAGGAAAACTCAAGAAATTCTCTTTTACACTCTTGATAAAACTTTCCTTTTGATTAGAAATATTTGCCCTCAATTTTGTGGAGAAAAACCTCTGAAAAGAGTAGGAAAAACTGGCTCTAAAACTTCTTCAAAATCTTATAGAAAACAGCCCCCAAAAGACCCTTTATATAGAGTCTGGAAAACTAGCCGTTGGGGCTCTGTCAGAGCTGCTGGTCGACCGGGTCGGTCGACCGCCAACGGTCAGAAATCCGACCGTTGGAGCCACGGTCGACCGCCCGGGTCGACCGAGCCACTGGAGCAGAGAGTAGAACTCTCTGTCGGTCGACCCGTACGGTCGGCCGAACTTTCCAGAGAGCAGAGCTCTCTGAAGCGGTCGACCGTCACGGTCGGCCGTCCTCCAGTGCACAAAGGCGTGCACGTTTGTGCACGTCGGTCGACCGAGCCGGTCGACCGACTTCAAGATTAGTCGACTATAAAGGAAGCAAGTTGACTTATCTGAAACCTGAAACAGTTTTCTAGGATAAAAAAGTTAGTCTCTTTGGCTCAAATAAAATCCCATAAAATATATAAAAATCTACAAAAATAGTTTAACCAATATACTTTGATAATCAAACATGCTTGCACAAAATCAAGGCAGTTATAAAAGATTGGACTATTTTTGTAACTTGGAAATATTTGGCTCATGATAAAAACTGTATTTTCCAAAACATGTTTTCTAAACTTTGTTTTTTCAAAACATCTTCAAATAAAAACTAGATATTTTGAACTCATTAAAGCATAGTGTGCATGGATATGATCCACTACACAAATAAGATGAAATATCTAAGTTTTTGACATTAAGCTCTAAACTTGATTTTGGTCAAAAGATATGTAAACATGAAAACCAAAATCCAAACATGTATTTTCTTAAACTAGAAAATCTTTTGTAAAAACAAAACTAAATCAAGAGTGTGTGTGCATGGTATACTTGAGCAATCCACCAACTACTCTATCCTTTACATTTTATCTAAAACAAAAACAAAATCTTATACCTAGACACAAGTCTTCATCTTCTTGAAGTCTTCACTTGAAGCCTTCTCATCTTCTTGACTTGGTCCAAGCTTGATCCAAAAGCTCCTTGGATCACACCGTGCTAGCTCCAAATCTTGACATTTTATCCTTTGTTGAGCTATGCACCTACTAAGATCTTGATAATGAATCTGTCACTAATTAAATACAAGATCATTAGTAAACATAACTTCATTAGTTGATCATCATCAAAACTAGGGTGATAGGCCTTTGGGCCAACAATCTCCCCCTTTTTGATGATGACAAAACTCATGAGGTTATATATGCATGGATTAAAGTAAAGCTTCAAAGAAGCTCCCCCTTAACTCATGCATACTAAATAAACAAAATAAATATGCAATGAGGCACATAAACATGTATGCAAATGTAGGAGTAAACATGCTAATCAAGCATAAAATAAAATCTTTTTCTCCTATTTGCAAAACAAAACATATATGCATAAATAACAAGGAAGACAAACACTTCTCCCCCTTAAGCAATGAAAACATGCATATAAACTCAAATACTTCTCCCCCTTTTTGTCAATCATCAACAAAGGGTTCAAAGTAAAATCAAATCAAACAAATTTTCTCCCCATTTTTTGTCAAAAATAAAGAGATCAAGAAGGGGTAATACAAATCAATCAATAAAGATTTATATGCGATATACATTCATGAAGAGGAAGACGCTAAGTTAGCTTCCCTACACATATGCATTACATGAAGAAGGGATGACAAGCCCTAACTCACATAACACATATTATGTAATGCATAAGAGGAGATGTGAAGCTCCCCCTACACACGTATATCATATAAAGAAGAGTTGTCAAGCTCCTCAATTTATAATATACTCAACATGAATCTATATATAGAAGAGATGTTAAGCTCTCCTTGCATATAGGAAATACACATCAAAACATTTTTAATTTTTCTTTAACAAAATTTTTAAAGATATCAGAGCTCTTGTAAAACAAACAAATTTTAAGATACCAAATTGAAAATAATCATTATTATAAAACATATTGATACCAATTGAAATTTAACAAATATGAAGTTGAAGCATTTTGATACCAATTGAAATTTAACAAATATGAAGTTGAAGCATTTTGATACCAATAGTAAACATAATGATCAAAAATTTTTATTTTTCATCATAAACTTTGTGCTTTTAAAAATGTGAGCCAATTGTAAGTTAAGCACATGAAAATCATATATATATATGAGAAATGAGTATACCAAGTTAAATTGATACATACATATATAAGAAACAAAATATGAGTATATATAAAATTATCAATTTAGATACCAATTGAAAGAGTCCAATGATACCAATTGACATAACAATAAGATCAAGTGTATATCTCATAACCTACCACCCTTCATATGCTCAAGATAGAAGATTTTCAAAGAAGCATACAAGGCATAATCGCCCATCCATCCTCCCATAGATGTTAGGGGTTTTTAAAAATAGATTTGAAAATATTTTAGCATTGAAAATCACTACCAAATGAGGAACAATAACTAGTTAAAATAATTTTTGAAAAACTAGTTAAAGATCCTTCAAAACATGAAATCAAAGCATATGTATTTCATGAATCATACCAAATACACAAATATGACACTCAAGATCTATAAAGCTCATAAAAAGATGTTCAAGAAACAAGGTCATGACAAAATGAATAAAATGTGAGTGTACAAGAGTCATGTAAATAGCATTTTCATGAAAATAGACATTGAAGCTCAAAAGTGATCATGTATCAAATTTTTTAAAAAAACATGAAAAATCATTTTTCAATAAAACAAACAAACTTCTAGGTATATGTATGATTTATCCAATCCTAATAATATACATACATATCCCAAACATAAAAGAGTCTATTAAGGTATTTGCATGAAGGCAAGAGACTCACGGGTATACATGTATATTTATTAGATCTGAGTTAAAATACATATACATGAAGTAAAAACATGAAAATTGGCAAAACATGTATAAATGAAAGAATCATCAAAACTAGCCTATACATGTGCATAAAGTGGGTACAAATGAGCATGAAGTGCAAACATATATAAGTCACGTGTAACTCACTATTTGTACATGATAATACAAGTTTTGATAAAAACTACATCTAAGCATGTTTTACCACATGAAGCATATAAAATAAATAAAACATGATCATGCTAAAAATATCATGAATGAACAAGCATGAACATAAATAAAATGGGAGTTTAGAGATTGTTACCAACTCCAAAGCTCCAAACATAGTGGTCATCCCACCAAAACTTCCTTGATAGCGATGCATCCATATATGTGTCCATCAAGTCCAAGTGCATCCACCATCAAGGCACCAAATCTCTCACGTCTTGTGAGAGCCCTCACCTACATCAAAAACAAGAGGTGGGGACTTTGGTGCCCATTTTTTCTTGGGTCCACGGGGGTTAGCATTAAATGGAACCCAACAATTTTTCTTAGCAAAATTTAAAACATATATCTTATCAAAATAAAATTTTGCTAGATGGCCTTTGCGGCCACAATGTGTACATTTGTACACCTTAGAATGCTTATGTGAATGTTTGTGGTCATGTCGTGCAACATAAGCAAATGCATGATGATGTGCATGAACATGTGGAGTTTGTTTCTTTGCAAACAAAGACTCCAATTTAGAATGGTTGAATGCACACGAGCTCAAAGTTGAGCTCAAACTATTAATTTTATTTTTCAAAAGACTAATCTCACTATCATCAATGGTGGCATGTAAAGACATGTGAGATAAAGAGTCATTTTTCTTCTCTTTAAGAACTTTTTCTTTTTCTTTTTCTTTTTCAAAAATTTTCTTTTTCAAAGAGTTGTTTTCTTAAAAAACAATTTCCTTTTGAGTTTCCACCAAAATAATTTTATCTTTCAAAATCGTGTTCCCTTCACAAAGATCATTTAATTTAGACATAAGGGAAACATTTTCATTTTTCAAATCTTTATTTTCTTTTTCTAAACATGCAATGTTATCTCTAAAAGAATCATGTTCTATATGCATGCAAGCAATATTCTTTTTCAAATTTTTATTTTTCTTTTTAAGCTTGTCATAATTTTCAAGAATTGTTTGACAAAATGAAGTGAGCTCATCATATGACATGTCCTCATCATCGGATTCGGTAGTTACCTCAAGGGGGTTATCCCCTTGGACCATGTAGCACAAGTTGGAGGTGTTGCTTCCAACGTCCGAATCGCTCCCCGCATAGTATTGATCATTTTCGCCAAGGGAGAGGAGGGTGTTCCAAACTACAAAAGCCAAATCAATGTTAGAAACCCTAGATAAATAATCATCATTTAGGGTTGACTTTAAAGCATTAAGGGCTTTTGTATTAGCCTCAATATTCTTACCATATAAACAATAATCATTATTAGTGATGGCAAGATAAACATGATAACCTAGGGCTTTGAGGTACAAGGACATCTTCACCTTCCATATATGGATGTTAACAATGTCAAACATGGGTGGTGACATGAAGTCTATGGTGTGTGTACAAAATATTGTGATTAGCCTAAAAATGAGGATCTTTAACTCTAGGTTGTTAGACCAAATCAGAGTACCAAGCTCTGATACCAATTGAAGGTTCACCTAGAGGGGGGGTGAATAGGTGAAGGCTAATCTAATGGTCACTAAATGCCAAATGATGCAAATAATGCGGAAGCTAAAAACAATTATGACCTAATTAAAACTTTTACACTAAACACCACGTATAACCAAAGAGTGTTGCCGAATTCCCCGTGAAAGGCTCTGGACAAACTCCTCTAGATTCCTTTGAATGGGTTGAGGTGCCGCGTTGGCTCTCTTGGTTGAATACAAGTGTTAGCAAACAATCCCAAGCAAGTATATCAATATAAGCACAATATATCAAGCATGTAAATGTAAAGACAATAATTGAAAGCAAGATATATACAAGGGAGAGAGAGAAATGGCAATCGCAAACACAAAGGTATGTTTCGAGGTTCGAGCACACTTGCTCTACATCCCCGCCTTCGACACACGAAGGATTTTCACTATGCAAGATCCCAATGGATCTCTCCTCGGTGCCGCAACACCTACAAGCCCTCGGACTCCCTAGTCCCGTACACACCGCAAGCTCACTAGCTCGCCGAGGTCGCACCTCAAACACGGAGTTCGCACCCGAACTCGAAACAACGCGGACACACACGTCCGCCTCCTCAAAGTGACAAATGAAGCCTTTGGTGATCACAACACTTTGATCACCTAAAAACAATCTCACTACAACACTCCTATAGGATGAATAGATCAATGGATAGCTCAAGTGTTTGTGTGAGAAAAACTAGGAAAGAGATGGTGGAGGAAAACTCAAGAAATTCTCTTTTACACTCTTGATAAAACTTTCCTTTTGATTGGAAATATTTGCCCTCAATTTTTTGGAGAAAAACCTCTGAAAAGAGTAGGAAAAACTGGCTCTAAAACTTCTCCAAAATCTTATAGAAAACAGCCCCCAAAAGACCCTTTATATAGAGTCTAGAAACTAGCCGTTGGGGCTCTGTCAGAGCTGCCGGTCGACCGGGTCGGTCGACCGCCAACGGTCAGAAATCCGACCGTTGGAGCCACGGTCGACCGCCCGGGTCGACCGAGCCACTGGAGCAGAGAGTAGAACTCTCTGTCGGTCGACCCGTACGGTCGGCCGAACTTTCCAGAGAGCAGAGCTTTCTGGAGCAGTCGACCGTCACGGTCGGCCGTCCTCCAGTGCACAAAGGCGTGCACGTTTGTGCACGTCGGTCAACCGAGCCGGTCGACCGACTTCAAGATTAGTTGACTATAAAGGAAGCAAGTTGACTTATCTGAAGCCTGAAACAGTTTTCTGGGATAAAAAAGTTAGTCTCTTAGGCTCAAATAAAATCCCATAAAATACATAAAAATCTACAAAAATAGTTTAACCAATATACTTTGATAATCAAACATGCTTGCAGAAAATCAAGGCAGGTTATAAAAGATTAGACTATTTTTGTAATTTGAAAATATTTGGCTCATGATAAAAACTGTATTTTCCAAAACATGTTTTCTAAACTTTATTTTTCCAAAACATCTTCAAATAAAAACTAGATATTTTGAACTCATTAAAGCATAGTGTGTATGGATATGATCCACTACACAAATAAGATGAAATATCTAAGTTTTTGACATTAAGCTCTAAACTTGATTTTGGTCAAAAGATATGTAAACATGAAAACCAAAATCCAAACATGTATTTTCTTAAACTAGAAAATCTTTTGTAAAAACAAAACTAAATCAAGAGTGTGTGTGCATGGTATACTTGAGCAATCCACCAACTACTCTATCCTTTACATTTTATCTAAAACAAAAACAAAATCTTATACCTAGACACAAGTCTTCATCTTCTTGAAGTCTTCACTTGAAGCCTTCTCATCTTCTTGACTTGGTCCAAGCTTGATCCAAAAGCTCCTTAGATCACACCGTGCTAGCTCCAAATCTTGATATTTTATCCTTTGTTGAGCTATGCACTTACTAAGATCTTGATAATGAATCTGTCACTAATTAAACACAAGATCATTAGTAAACATAACTTCATGAGTTGATCATCATCAAAACTAGGGTGATAGGCCTTTGGGCCAACTTAAATTTGCATCTATGTTTCCTAAAGGAAAATTCCAAGGGAAACACACTCATCATCATGCATCTAACACACATAAGCATGCACACATGCACAAGCATGCATTTATGTATGATAAAATTTATATATGTGCACATTGTGGTCGCAAAGGCCATTTAGCAAAATTTTGTTATGCTAAGCTAAACTTGACTAATAAAAATGTTTGGGTTCGAGAAAACACTAACCCTAAAGGACCCAAAAAGATTTGGGTACTAAAAGACATGCCGAACCTAAACTATGTAGGTGCGTCATCCTCCTCCAAGGCTTAAGGGGAGATGGTGCCCGGGTGGTGGATACATCAAGGCTTAACGAATACATCGTCACTTGCATCGCTATCAAAGAGGCACCCATTTTGGAGATTACACATGGTTTGGTAACTTCTCCACCTAAAATTTCCTTTTATATATATAGGATTTGCTAGTTGCATCTTTGCGATAATATTCCTTGCATGTGTAAACTTGCATATCCATTTTTTTCTGTATCTTAACTATGATTTGATTATTTATTAAATTTGTTTTGATCGCTTGCCATATTTTGCTTGTACATACATCAAGATTTTGTTAACAAAATGTTTTATAAGAATACTGTCAAAATAAAAATTTATTTAACCAAATTAAGCAAATAAATAGAGATGGCAATTGCGCGCTTCAACTCTTATCTAGGGGAATTTAAAGGAGAAGTTCAGAACCCTTAACGGGGTATTTGGCTTCAACATCTTATGTTTATCGCTTAATTAATAAATGAAAATTTATTGATAATAAAAATAAATGAAATTAAAAATAAAACTTTTTATTGAGTTTTTCAAGCCAAATGAGATTTCAATTTCATTCTTATAATTATATGAGAAATTCCTTTTAAAAGAAAGTTTTATTAAAATTAAAATTTTAAAACAGTTTTACTTAACTGTTTTTAGCTGTGTCGGTCGACCGATCTGGCCTGGCATAAGGTCCGGTCGACCGCGCGGTCAACCGATCTAGCCTGGAACAGAAAAATTTGTTTTCTGCCCGTAGCCGGTCGACCGAAGCGGTTGACCGACTGAAACTGAGATTGCCCTCGGTTTTCACTGGTTGACCGGCTCGGTCGACCAGGAGTTGGGTAAGCTATTTTTTTCCCGACTCTATATAAACCCTAACCCTAATTTCTCTCATATCTTCTCCTTCCACCGCCTCAAACTCTTCTCCCTTCCCTAATCTCTCAACCCTAAACCCATTTCAACTCCTTTCTATCTCTCCAAACCTCCAATTTCTTCCACAAAAAATTGAGAAAAGTATTTTCAGGCTCCAGATCTACTCACTCTTGGGCATTTCTCTTGATTTTTAAGGTATAATCTATTATCCCCTAAATATCTTATTTTTCCTTGATATTTCTAAGTTTAATAGTTTAGATCGTGCTATTTTCGTGCCTAATCTTGCTAATCCATCAACTATGTTTAAAAGATCTCAATCTAAAAAGGGGAAACCCCCCAATAATCATCCTCCCCATTTGTGTCACAAAATGCATCTTATAGGTATGCCATAATTTCAACTAAAAATGTGAACTCAGGTAGGACTATGGTGCTCGGTGATTTTGAGCACCTCAATTTTACAACTATTCTAGGATCTAGCTCTGTAGAAAATTTTGTCACCATTAAGGAACCAGTTTATCCTGCATTGGTGCAATATTTTTATTCTAATCTCTCATTTGAACAAAATTACATTAAATCTAGAGTCATGGGCAGAGATATAGACATCTCTCTTCAATAATTTGCATGTCACCTGCACCTCTCCTGTGAGAGGGTAGACATTTATAACGTCGATTTGCATGACTTTGAATATCCTGACAGTGAGTCTGCCCACACCACATCTACCCTGCTTGATGATGATGACAACTCTGGCTTAGTTAGAAACGAGGAGGTGAAGTACTATACTCTCACTGCCCAGGTCCTGTCTAAGATCGTATTTTATAACCTCCTGCCAAAATTAGGAGAGTATAGTCACGCTAGGGGTTCTGCTTCTCTTGTCATCTATTACATTCTGAAAGATATTAGAATCAATATCCCTAAACTCATCATCAATTACATGACTTCTGATCATTTTCTTGTCCCAAACTGGCACTTACCCTTTGGGATGCTCATCACCCGTCTTTTGAAGCAGTTAAATTTTAATCTTTTCTTTGAACGGTCAATTGAACCGTCAGTAGACATTAACAGCACCCTCCTCAAGAGGATGCGTCCTCCTGTTCCTCAGCCGCAGACTATCTTTCCTGCTGTTATTGGATCCTCCTCTGGCTCTTTTGCTCCTTTCGACCCCTATCTAGCCTTATCCATCCAGCTTTGGGAGTACCACTAGTAGATTTCAGCTGAGATGACTGACACCACCAGCAGATTTCAGCTGAAATGATCGAGCACCGCCAGTAGATTTTCGCTGAGATGATCGCAAATTATCAGCGGTTAGAGCAGCGTTTGAACAATGACCTCAACCATATCTGTGACTCCATTCGCTATATGCATGCCTGTATCGACGGTATCTACAATAGGTTTGATTGGCTGGCTCCTCTTCCTTATGATCGTGCTCAGCCACTTCCTCCTTTTGGCCCTCTATTCGCCGCCTGGGCTCCTCCTTCTGCTCCACCTCCGCCACTTACTTCTCTAAAGGACCCTAATTTTGGGAGGCATTGACCCCTTTTGATGATGTCAAAAAGGGGGAGAGAATTCTGGGAGTTAGATTTTTGGGAGTTATTTCTGTGTTATTTCTGGGTTGTCTTTCTGTGCATGTATTTGGATATTAGTTTGCTTTTTGTATGGACATTTGTTTGTGGACATGTGTTATGTTTCTGATTTTTAGGTTGGCATGAACCTCCTATCTTGTATGGACACCTTTTTATTATGATATGGCAGTTATCTTTGTTATCTCCATGTGGTATATATGGTTGGTTGTCTATTGCTTCTTGTTCTATTTTTGTTCCAACCTTCTACCACTCACTTTGGAGGTTGGAGGTATTTCTGGATGGATGGAGGTAACCATGTATGCATACGCTTTTATATTCCTGTATCTTTGGTATGCATGGATGGTTGGCATATGTGTTTATTGTCATATCATATATATGCCTTTGTTATGCATTTAGATTTTTATATCATAGTTTTATATATGCATGAGTTAAGGGGGAGCTTCACTTGAAGTCTCCACCTAAAATATTTGTAATAACTCTATATGTTTTGTCATCATAAAAAAGGGGGAGATTGTTGGCTCAAAGACCATTAGCCCCAAGTTTTGATGATAACAAACCATATGTAGTTAGACATTAACAACATAGTTTAAATGAGTTTCAGCTAAAACCATAGGTTGATTGACAGCTCCAACACAAGACTCACACATTTGGAAGCCGCAAAGATTTAGATCTCAGAGGCTAGCACATTAGAAGAGCTCCAGGATCAAACAAGTTGAGAAGACTATATTACAAGATTTATATCTTTGCATTTTTCATTTTAGTTAGGATTTATAGTCTATTTGTCAAATCGAGATGATAGAGGTTGATAACCTTGGGATCGCCACACACACATTTGATGTTGCTTCATGCTTTCAAATAAAATTTTATTACAAATTTTCTTACCAAGTTTTACAAAAACGAAGTTTGGAAAAATCGATTTTTGGAAAAATGGTTTTTTGTTTAGAAACAAAATTTTTATCAAAATATAGTTCAAATTTTATTAGTGTTGATCTATGATCATACTCTGGTCTTTCCAAGCCCTAGAATTTTACTTTGTATCTACCCATCTAAAAGAAATTTTATCGGAAAGTTTTAGATTTCAAAAAGCTTTTCAAAATCTATCTTTTAGCCTTGTCCGGTCGACCGCACGGTTGACTCTGGAAGAGCAGAACTGCTCTGTCGGTCGATTGGGCAGTCGACTGACATGCACCAATGTGCAAGTGTGCAATCGGTCGACTGTCCCGGTCGACCGGAAATAAGAGCAGAGCTCTCTATATGTTCCAGTCAACCAGTCCGGTCGACTGACAGAGAGTGTTCACTCTCTGTTTGGGAACTTCGGTCGACCGTCCGGTCGACCGCTTTCCCAACGGTCGAAAATCCGACCATTGGCGGTCGACCAGCCCGATCGACCGACAGCAGACAAAGTCTGCTGACAGGCTGCCAACGGCTATATTATGTTTTGTCTTTTGTTGGGGCTTCTCCCAACGAATCTATTGGCTTTTCTAACCCAGTTTTCATCTCCTATAAATAGTGGGAGTGTTATACAACTCAAAGACAAGATTTACAAGTTTAAGATCAAATTTTTTCAAAAGTTTAGCCTATTATCAAAAGATTTTCATTGAGCCATATACTTTCAGTCCTTGAGTGTTTTAGCTTGAAGCATTCTCTACTTTTCTACTTTGTTTTAGCACTACACAGTCCCTAAAGTTTCATCTCCTCATCTTGGTTGTAGGATTGTGCATGTGAACTTAGTTTGTGGTCAAGTGTTGATCACCATTTCCTTAAATTGAGAAGTTGTAGAGGTTGCGATTTCAAGCGAGCTATTGAGCCCTAAGTTGGTGTTGCGGCACCGTGAGAGAGGACAAGTGTGTCCGAAGAGTTCTAGTGAGAACTTGTATTGACGATCTGGTAGGATCAAGCATAGTGAAAATCTTTCATCGTGTTGAAGGCGGGAACGTAGAGCAGTGGCTCGAAGCTCAAAACATATTTTAATGTTTGCGATTGTCCACTTATATCTAAACTCTACTCTCTCCTTTACTTGCTATTATTTGTCTACTCCCTTGCAGGTTTTAATATTTTTGTTATTTATTGTTAATTCATTTTTAATCCGTATTATTTGCCACTAAGTATAGCCATCATCTATTCACCCCCCTCTTGGTGATTTCACTATGCAACTGTGCTAAAGATTCGAACCTCCTGTTGTTGAGCTATGTCCGATAGGAGTCAGGGATTAGAAAGAACTCGAGGTCCTCTCCTCAAAATCTCGAAGAGTCTCAGAGTTAGGCCCGAGACTCTCTCCTTTGGATTGTACATGAGCTAATTGGTATGTTGGATGCATTAACTTCTTGCGACACTTCAAGGGGGTGGGACACATGTCTCGATCTCTATGGTCGGCCAGATCTTGACCACTACATATATCCTCGCTCTTGTGGTTATCGGAGTTATGGGAGGGGAGCCGAAAGAGAGAAGTCAGTGTAAGTATTTGGTGCTTTGAACTCTTCCTGAAGTTTCATGCTTATTACTGTGTGTCTACTGCTGGTAATCTGGCAGGTGTCTTTTTGAATCACCTAGTTATTAATGAGTGAGATTATGGTAGATGTTTGAGTCTTCGAGGATCCTGTCATACCGCAAATCTCAGGATGTGGACCGACTCTTGGAGATTGAAATTTGAATGGTAGCTCGGGCTTCCTTCCCATCTATAAATAAGGTGAAACTTTGAGAGGAAATCTATACTTTTTCTTAAAACTCCTTGCTTTCAAAATCTCACATTGTTAGTGGTCAGTGATGTCTTCTTTCGTCTTCATCTGGTGGAAAAGGGAGAGGGAGAGGATGGAGATGGTTATTGTGTTCCTGGTGTTTAGGAGTTCGATTGTTAAGGAAAGTCAATTTTTTTTTGGGCTCATCGAGAAAAGTTAGTCTTCATGATGAGATTCGGCTGTCAAGTATGATATGTAGTGCTCTTGCTCCTGCCTGGTCTATTTGTCTGGTCTTTAATCAGATCGGGCTGGAGTTGGGGCTCGATATCTCTCTTTCCTTATAACATGTCGAAGGGAGAGCGCAGGGCATGCTTGATGATTGTTCCAATCCCTTGGTCTAGTCGCCTGCACTACTGTTGAATGTCGTTGCTTTGCAGGCGAGCAACTGGAGGGAGGTATGGGGGTATCCCCCTTAATCTCTGCTGAAAAGTAACTTTGTCTACCTCCGCTCTGTGTTCATCTTTGGAGTTACGGGGCTTGACGTTGGTATCATCACTATCTTACAGGATTTAGTATACAGTCCGAGACGTGATCTTCAATGCTGTCATTTACCTGGGAGTTCTCTGTGTCATTGACCTCCCGAGAGTGGTGGATTGTTTTTTAGGAGTCATCTCTTGGATGCTATCGTGGACATTGTGACAGAAAGTGTATCTTTTTTTCCTTTCAAGAAAGACATGAACATGTAATAGATCTGGCTTTACTCTTGTCAGATGTCACCAAGTTTGTATTTGGACGGATGTAACAGAAAAACTTTAAATAAAGTAGTGAATTGAAATGGAAGTATTGTTTGGATCTTGCCTGGATTGTCTCGTGACTATTTTGTTTGGAATTAGGTATCTACTCGGAGAGCTGTTTTGACTTTGAGATGTTTGGAATTGTTCGATGTGTGGTTCTCGAGTGGTGTTTATCCGACAATAGCACCTACAAATTTAACCTTTGAGTGGGAGAAATCCCAGCTTCGAAGTTGATCCTGCGAGAGGGGAAAATCCCTGCAACAGAGTTTGGCTCGATGTCACTTCCCCCATTTGTGGATCTATGCTATCGGAGCTCTGAGAGGCTAAAATCCCTGCAGCAGAACTTAGATCCCGAGTGACTAAAATATTTTACAGGATGATCTGTAGCCGCCCCTAAGTGGGTTAATCCATCTTGGTGCATGTAGATCGGGGAAAGGGTGTGGCAGTTATAATGTGCATGCAAGCATATGATGATACATAGATAAGAATGACAGATGTATCATAGGTTTCAAGTATTGAATTATTTAAAATATTATACCTATCATCGCTTTCTTCCGGGGAATAATTGGAGTACATCTACATAGGTCAGTATGTTAAGGGAATAGTTTGATTAAGGAATCCCTCATGATATACCTACACACATGCGGTCATATCCTTATTGGTACCTACAAAAAAGTGGCCTCAAGTAGGGGTACAATCCATCAACAAATTGAACACATCTTCTGGATAGGGCCCTTACCCAGAGTAATGATCCAGTACTTCCAATGTTGGAGCAAGCCCAGCAGCGAAGTTATCTCCCGTGTGGGAGACTTCCTACATCAGAACTATCTCCTGAGTGGGGGAAATCCTATCTCGGAATATGGATGTGTGTATGTGTTTGTCTTCTCGTAGGTTCAAATGAAGAGAACTCATAGGCTGATGCGGGTTTCAAAATCAAGTAGGGAAAATCCCATCTTGTTGCGAGTTTTAACACCGCGCCATGGATAACTGAGTGGGGAAAATTCCATCTCCTCACGAATTCTGACACCGTGCTATGGAAAATTGAGTGGGTAAATCCCATCTCGCTGTCGGTTCTGACGCCACACTATGAAAACCGAGTGGTGAAACCCATCTCGTTGTGGGTTCTAACACCGTACAATGAAAAACCAAGTGGGAGAAATCTCATCCCGTTGCAGATTCTGACACTGCAGTATAGAAAATTGTTGCCACCCTCCAAGTGGGGATTTCCCATCTATGGAGCGTGTGGATAAATGTTTATTGGAGTAGCCTTGTAATTGCCTCAGAGTGGGGATTCTCCATCATTGAGGCGTTGGATGTACTATTGTAGTAACCTTGTAACTGCCTCCGAGTAGGGATTCTCCATCATCGAGGCGATGTCCTAATTGCCTCGGAGTGGGAGAAATCCCATCAACATGGCGTGATGAGGTATGCACTATAATAAATGGATGTATGGTCATAATAGATGTACAACATAATATTTTTTAGTAATAAGGTACATAGAATTGAAATTGGAAGGAGGTACATCCCATGTGCTAAGGATTTGAGGAGTTAGTTAATCTCCTTATATTGGGTGATCAAGTGCTGCTCCCCAGGAGGCTGAGATTTCAGATGTTGAGACACGGCTTCAGGAGTGAGGATAAGGAAGCCTTGTCTGACGAGCTCCTCTATGTACTCCCAGAGTGTCCAACATTGGATGGTCTGGTGTCCCTTGCTAGGTGCACTAGCCTTGGTGGGAGGAGTAGTAATCCTCTGACTCAGGAAGTGAAAGGTCGTGTAGAAGTGGTCTCAGGCACCTGACCCACGATTTATCTTTGAAAGTGTCAAAGATTTCATCGATCAAGAGCTTCAATAAAGCGAAGCATTCCATCGATCAGTTACCTTAGAGCGAGCTTGGGGAAAGGATCGGGAGCACTTGCTTCTTACAAGGATGTTGCCCCCGATGTCGAACTAGAGTGTGGTCAGGAGCTTCATGAGAGATCTTTGAGTTCCCTCCACCAACTCCCGACTTTGCAAAGTGGTCGAAGAAAGCCTTCATTGCCTCCTCAAGTTGAATGTAACGCTGAACTCAGAAAAGTACCTCGCTTATCTTGGCTATGTTGTACTTCAGGAAGTGCTTGTAGAAGGGGCGAGCAATTTGCAACCCACTGAAAAATGCGAGGGCGGAAACTTTCTACCTACAGTTAGAGACTTTAGTGAGTTGATTTAGGAAGAAATTAAGGTAGGACATGAGGTTGTCTTCTTGTCTCATTCTGACAGAGAGGACGTGGTGGTTATCTCTCTTACCCATCTAACAGGAGGTGTATTGGGTGAGAAACACTTTAGTCACCTCAGCAAAGTTATAAAGTGAATGGGGATGATAGCGAGTAGAGCCAGTTTTAGGCTAGTCCTTTCAGGCTGGCAGGAAAGGTGAGGCACACGACGGGGTCATTACGGGAATGGTAATCGGTTACTGTTACTGCATATTCTTTGTCATATTTCCATATTTATCTTAATAAACTTTGCTATTTAATCATATTTATTGTTTAAATGTTTGTAGGCCTTTACCAAAGAAAAATGAAAGTAACAAGCAAAAGCCCATTTAAATTCTGATTTAAATGAGTTTTCAAGGATTGGGAAAATATTCAGGATATAGGTTGAAGATCAAAACAAAACAGAAGATCACACTAAATGAAAACTGGTTAAAATTAAGATTTTTAATGAATCCATTTCAGTTAGCTGAAGATCAACAGAGGTATCTTCAAATTCAGAGACCAAACGGATAAATCATTTGGATTAAAGGAGAGGACAAGAGATCAGAAAGTAGCACTCCCTAGGTGTGGCCACCTAGCCACACCCAGCTCGCGAAAATTCATCGCTAGCCACGTTTCTGGGGCTTAGTTATTTAGTTAGGGGAAGTGTTTACTCCCCCTATCTTCCCACTTCCTTACCTCCTTCATTTCACCTATAAAAGCTAGGATTTCTTAAGGTCGGAGGGAGCGACTGAGTATGGACAGATTCTAGGCTAGGTTTTTGTTCTGGTTTAGTGTAGGTTTTTATTTCTCTTTTAATGTAATTTTTATTTTTATTTATGTAACTCAGAGGAGAGAAGAGTTTCATGAGAGAACGAGAGTGAAGACTGTACTGAGAGTGACACCGGTGTAAGTGTTCTTTTTTTCTTTCCTCGTTAATTTATTTAATTGAAAGTTACATTCTTTGTTCTTAAAAAAATTTAATCTTGTCTTAAAAAGGGCAGATATGTTGTTCCAGTTCACTTACCCCGAAGTAGTAATCGAGTGCTATTGAGTGAAGAACTTCTTCGGAGACTCGCACTCTTGGATCTCCTTGGAGGAGAGACTCATGGATCTTGGAGGTCGGAGTAGGGTGACCCAAAGTCTAGCCTCTCTGATCTACTTTTGGATTAGTTCATCGGAGGTGCAAAGGTTAGGAGACCTGCTTTTCTCAAGATCGCCTTCTGGTTGCACTAGATTGTTCTGAAGGGATGCGACTTGGGCGAAGAGCAGTTGGTTGAGCAGTCTCAAACTCTATTTTTTGTGGAGGATGTTCTTGCAATAGAGAGTCATCAATTATCGTTCATGGTCTGATTAAGCCTGTTATTCCTTCATCTGCTCTTTCATCTCATAGATTATCTGGAGGAACATATCTTCACACTGTTGTGGGAATTGGATGCCGGTGATAGGATCCTATTGCGATGAGGAGTCTGTGTCCTTAATGACATGTGGTTGATCGCCAGTTGGTAGAGGGACTGCACCCCAGAGGCTTTGATTGCTTTTCCTTTGGACGACATGCCTCTGGTGGTTTGTCTTCTTGGGGCCATCATCAATGTATGAGAGGCTTTTTGGATGATGACCTTGGTAGGAGAGAGATTTGATTGTTGGGACTCAACTCTCAATGAAAGTACCAATTTATTGCAAGGATTTTCTTATGCAATTGATCGAATGGTCGATCTCACACTACAAGCAGAACGGAGATTTTGTCTAATGTAATGTAGGAATGAAAATTCAACATGTTAAGCAGATGAGACTCAGAGTTTATGTGAAACCCAGAATGGGAAGAACCACGGGGAGGAGAGAGAGGAGGAATTCACTTTTTTTTATGTGTTACAATGGAGTTTTACAGTATTCTTTTTTTTTCTTCCCTCCTCTTCATTTCTGGCCTTGCCCTGTCTATAAGTAGTCAATTGTGCTGTAATGGATGAAACAGATCTTTCTTCAGGATTTATGGTCTGCTGTTAAAATCCTTCCATATCTATTAGGATTATTGCACTTCTTTGTTGGGATTGGCATGCTAGGATATCCGCCACCATCTGTAACTGTCTCGCTGAAATAGAGGAGGTGGTTCAAACATAGGGAATACTATAGCAATGCAACTGTGCTCGGGATCCGGACCTCCTATTGCATCCAATGAGAGTTGGGGATTAAAAGGAACTGGGGGTCCTTTCCTCAGAGTCACAAGGTGTCTTGGAGTTGGGCTCGATACTATCTCTCCTCGGGGTTGTACATGAGCCGATTGCCGTGTTGGATGTGTTTACTACTTGTAGCACATCTGAGACGGTGGGACACGTGCCTCGATCTCTAAAGTTGACCAGATCTTGACCACTACATATATATGTTTGGAAAGTAAATTTCAGGGTATCCCAGAGTGCCTCACTCTATTACAGATAAATCTGTGTAGTGGTTATCTACCTTCCAGCCTAATCTCTTGGGTGTCCACGGGCAAATTGAGCCAGTGGTTACTGGGGAGGAAACAGTGCCTTACCGCCCAATCTACCTAAGAGAGGCTTCGAACCCATGACCACTTGGAAGCAAACCAAGTGATCACGCCATTAGGTCACCCCTTGCAGATATATATATATATATATATATATATATATATATATATATATATATATATATATATATATATATATATATATAAAGAAAGTGAGAGAGAGAGAACGGGAAATTAGCTGACATAGGAGGGACTACCTCCTATGTCGCTAATGTGGCAAAATCTCAGCCCCAGATCTAGGGCTGAGTAATATTTAGTGAGGAGTGATGTGCAAAGCTACAATACATTTTAAAATAAAACCCTCCCTCCCTGTAACACGTAACCAATGCCTGTCTCTCTTCTTTCTCTCTCTTCCTTCTCAGTAGCTATTTTGAAACCAAACCAACTCCCCGTTCGCTGCACATGAAAAATTAAAAGAAAATAAAATGAAATGAAAACCCATCTCTGTCCATAATCTCTCTCTCACATGTCCCGTCTCTCTCACACCTAATCCTGATCCACAACACAACACTGGCGGGGATCTCGGCTCCCGTGGAAGTGGCCCCCACCCCTTCTTGATTCTCCTGAGAACCCCTAAACTCTTTGATCCACTCCCCTTCTTTTGTAGATCCATTAAAAGTTTTGCAGATCTTTCTTCTTCTGTAGATCCATTAAAAACCTTTTCGTAACTTCTGATAATGATGGAACTTGGGCAAGAATCTTTAGGAACCAAGGTATATTGTCTTTCTGTCATACTTTAATTGGAGAGAAAATGTAGCTTCTTCACATACATGCATGCCTTATGTTCTTTCATATACTAGAAAATCATTGATTGTCCAAATTAATATAGCTCGGAGTTTGAAATTTTTTGATGATATGCATTGAATACTTTAACACCTTCCCACATTGTCTTTTGGTCTTCAATAAGAGGTACCAAATAAATATCTATTATTTTTGGGCTGTCTGAGACCCGATATTAGCAATGAAACCATTATAAACATGCGCTTCATGCACAACCAGGGAGGAAGATTATAAATAGTCAAAATAACTGGCCAAGTACTGCGTGTGATGCTCATATTATTGTGTGGGTTTATTCCATCAGACAAAAGACTCAGTCGGAGATTCCTTGCATCACATCCAAAATCAAGAAAATTTTGAATCAATTATATTCCATTTAGGAGAATTAACTGGATGCCGAAGCATATTATCAGAACTCCTCTTGTCTGAATGTCACAGCAAACTCTTCGCAAGTTCTTAATTCCTAAATATGTGTTTAAATCTAGATATTACCGAAAATATCATAATACTTTGGCTGAAATTTTATTCTTATTTTATTACCGATCCACTTCACAAACCGGACATCTCTTCAAATCTTCATAATTCTTTCTGTTCAAAATACAATTACTCGGGCAAGTGTGTATCCTCTCGTCATTACTATTCATAGAGAAAAAGATCTTCTTGAAATCATATGTACAATCAGAAAGTTCATTAGCATCATAAAGCATGTCTTTCAAGAAATTAAATAAGGCCATAAAACTCTTATCGCTCCACCAATTTCCTTCTTTCAAATTGTACAATCTCAATACTGTAGACAATTTAGTGAATTTAGAACAACCAACATATAAAAGCTTTTTTTGCATCATCTTTCAAGCTCTGGATTAAGTGTAGGCGATCCATAAAGTGATATTTTACAACATGAATTGATCATGTCTTCTGATTTATCATCTTCACTACAATTGATTTATTCTCTTTCTCATATCTTCTATCATTTGAATTAATCTGTCTATCTCTTGCATTTTCATCATGCCATATCAATCTTGTATAACCTTTATCAATCCCATTAACGAATAAATGTTCTTTTAATACTTTAACAGTAACATTTTCAAGGCAATCGCACCTAATACGACTAGGATTGTTTGCACGCTCAATAGCATACTTAATATACTCCTCTATATCATTCCAATATTCGATACTCAGCCTATTAGCATCCATCTATTTCTGATTCATGTTTACCTAGTCAAGACATCAAAAAGAAAATATTGAATTAACAACAACATATATCATGTAAAGAATAAATTACTTTACTTGTGCATAATTGTCACACCCACCAACACCACTCCATCAAGTACACATTAAGGATGACACTGATCGGGGCGGAGCTAGCACTCAAAAGTGTGTATTTATGAAATCAATGAAAATATGTATGTGTGCTAATGTACCCTCGATACTTCCGTTATAGCATTAGCTCAACGGGTCGAATTCACAGGGAAGGGAGGCGATAGAAGCATTGACAGTTTTTATTCACGTTGTTTGTTAACAGTTTTTCTTTGTTAAAAAATTAGAAAAGAAAATGAAAAGAAAAGGAAAGGAAATCCAGAATGTGGTAGGTGAGGAAAGCGATGAAAATGTCGATATGAAAAACCAAAGAGAAGTGGTTTGTAAAACAAATAGAAAAGAAGATGGAACAAAGGTGAACTAAGAAGGTGGTGAAATCTTCAAAAGAAAAATGATAAAAGAGTTTTGAAAATAGTTTCTAAAACAAGATAAAAGAAAACTCATGACTACTAACTACTAATTGATCCACTAACCATACTAACCTCTTAATGATAGTTGCCTCACATATTGATCCTCGGCTATCACTAATCCTTGGCTTCAAGAGACGATACAAAGCATGGCAAATGAGAAGGTTCTTTCACATTCAAACTTGGATCAAGAGCAAGCTAATACAAACATTAGATCATCAAACCATTGAAAGAAAGCATGGAATAAGAGAGAGTTAGCTTGGTTAGCAAGTTAGCAAGTTAGATGTTAGAACCCATCATCATGAGCCATCAATGGCTCTTGCAAGAACAAGGCCTTATAGAGGCTACTCGATTCATGTCGATTATCAAGTAAGTGGTTAGATGGTTAGTGGTTAGTTGTTAGATTGCCATTAGAAGAAGAAAAGTTAGGCAAGCAACATGTAGAAGATGGAGGAGATTACATTGGAGAAGAAAGGAGGCACCTTTACATAGATTGTCACCATCTATTACATCAATCCCTCTCTATCTCTCTCTCTGAATCTCTCAGGCCTACTACAAGATTTAAAAATGAAATAGCATAACAAAATACAAGAAATGAAGAACACCTACCTACACTACACTAAAACATAGAATCCTAGCCTAAAATGAAAACTCCTCGTTCAGGGCCTCTGCAGGGGTTTTTATAGGCGAAGGAAGCCTCTAGAATACGAGACGGGGCCACGCGTCGAAAATTGACGTGCGGCTCCACTCCATTGCCTCGGAAACGCGGCAATTGCAGTGGTTTCATGGCAATACCAGGGACTTAGGTCCCTGGTTTTTGTCAGTGGGTCCCCGTTGGTTCTAGCAGCTTCCTGGTATATCCCTTTTCTGGTAGTTTCGTCCGAATATTCTTCTAACGTGCGCAAGAGTCTAGGTTCGACGTATCTTCTAGATGATCCCTTGCTTGGTCTCCAAGTAATGCGGATTTAATTACCCTAAAAGGGGTTTAATTAAGCTCTTATTACTCCTTTACCCTTAAACTCTTGATGTACCTGCATTAGAGACCAAAACACGGTTTAAACCAACAATTTATTCATAAATCAGTGGAGAAATGCGATATAATAATGCATAATCGTAGACTAATCAGACACCCCCCAACACACACCAAGGATGGCGCACACACACACACACACACACCCCCACACACCCCATCACAAACACTCACACTTACACATTAAGCATGTTACACACGCACCCCCGACCACCACCACTTCACACACACACACACACACACACACACACACACACACACACACACACACTCATCAAGCATGGAGCACACGCACACACACCACCAATACCACACCACTATCACCACTACACACCACCATACAACCACCACGACACACACATCAAACATGGCGCGCGCGTGCGCACCCCCCACCACCACCACCACACAAACACACTCAAGCCTGATACACACACATGCACACATATATGCACCACCACACCACCACCACACAACCCTCCCACCCCGCAACCACCACCATGTCAAGCATGGTACACATACACAGGCCACCACAACCCCCCACCACCATCACACACACACACACACACATAAAGCATGGTGCGCACACACATACCAAATAAAATTAAAAGTAAATGAACTTTCTAAATCCTTGCTTTTTGCGAGACCATCAAAGATCTTAATTTTGATAAAAAAAATCACAGTACAATAGATTTTTTTTGTAACTAACAACATCAATATCACACAAACAAATCAACAAACATATTGACATTTGAAACTAAAATAGTTTAAGCTTGGCCATATGGCAAACAAAAAGAATAATCAAACTCAATCGTATATGGAGCTTGATGGCGGTGACGGCGCCAGAGGAGGATGAGATGGTGGTGGCTGCCTTGGAGGAGATTGAGATGGCGCTGGAAGAGGAGGAGGAGATTGTGGAGGAATGGCTCGAGGGGAGGGGAGAAGGAAGAGTGTGAGATAGAGTGAGAGAGGGGAGATAGAGCTTGTGGGGAGGGGAGAGGGGAGCCGGTGGAAGATGGGATCAAGGGAAGGGGAGAGGGGAAAGAGAGAGAGTGGGAGACGAGAGAGGGGCGAGTGTCACGCCCTGCTTCTGAAAATACGGAGTTTGGGTACGTAACACTGGTCAGTAGATACTCATAAAGAATGAAATCTGTTTCATGAGTACCTTAAGCTGTCAACAACGAGTAAGATAGCACACATATATGCATATACAACCAAGCACAGGGATAAAAGCACATATAAGAAATACTGAAACAAAAATAATATCATCTACGATATCTGAATAAGACAAGTCAAGAAAAGAAACTGAACTTACTAGAGTAAGGTTGAACCAAAATACGTTCCCACGATCAACCCTCTATATCGGCTATCAGATATTGAAAAATAATAACGATCTGTCGAATCACAGCAGGAAGAGTACACGAAAGGAAAAGAACGGTAAAAAAGAGAATTTGAAAATGCAATAATAGTACAAGCAGAGTATTAAATAAGAAGAACAATAGGTTAGGCAGTATCAAGAACTGAAAGTAATAGCAATAACATGAATAATTAGGATGATAAATCATGTACAATAAGACCATATATGCATGTTGTGACATAAATATAATGAACATGAGATGTCCTGGATGAGTAACTGTTGTGTAACATAATCACAAGATCACAAGATCACAAGTTAAAATAACATGATCAGTTCAGAAATATCATAAAATCAAGATAATACATGTCACAGGAGTCTCAAGTATTAGTATCATGAAAATATATGTCAGGTACTAGATCATGAATAGGGAAAGAACGGGATGAGTTAGATCTCTGAAGACAATGTTGGTAATGATGCAAGTGCATATGTCTAGCATTTTATTAACCTTATACTAATGCAACCATCCTGTGTCCCATCCCACAAGACAACTGCATATCAAGCAAGTAAAGTGTTAGTGGATCCTGGTAGTAGGGAGAAACAGTTCACTGTACTCAGGTATCATGTAACATGTAATAATAAATGTGCACATAAATCACAAGAACACAAGATCACGTGTGGCATCCAAACCCACAAGGGGTCGCCCTTCTAAGTATACCTCCCTGATTTTCTCCGCTACCAGTCTCCCCCAGAACTCCGGCTTGATCGATTTTATTAATCAATGTAAGTACAAGATAGTGTGTGTTTCAGTGTAACGGGATCAGGAATCGGTATCAAGAGCATTAGTGTCAGATAGAGAATATACTGTGTATTAAGATCACGAGACAATGTACTACTGGAACTTATTTTGATGATAACAAATGTAATTTGAACTATTTTTGTGTATTTTTAGACATTTGTTAAAAGATTTGATCACACACACAAAATAGTCTTATTAATCGATTTGACCCTTCCTATAGTCGACTAATACAGTTGCTAGTCGACTTATCATAAGTCTATAGTCGACTAAGACCTGTCCAAAAAAGATATCACTCTCTGTTTGTTAACTGTAATGAATATTAGTCGACTACTCTATTCTATAAGTCGACTAATAGTTGTTTTTAGAGATTTGTACATTTGTTCATATATATGATAGTCGACTGATCCATTCTGCTAGTCGACTAACTCAGTCAAAAATGCCTATACAAGTCGACTACCCTCCATACCGTAGTCGACTTATAATAGTTTCTGACTATTAAACAGTTATTGATTTCTGGTGTTTTATCTAACATTCTGATATTCAAATTTGACTTGATAACTACCCTAATTGACCATTGATTTCAGTTGTAAATAGGAATGTTGTCCTAAGATGTTTACACCAATTCAAATGATTAGTTTTCTATCCAAACTCTATTGAAAAATTCTGTTTTTCAGAAAACTAGTTCTCACTTTTATTTCTTCACACAATTCCAATCTTATTATAAAGAATTCTTAGAGTCCACCTATAAGAGTCCTTGTTCACGATCACATACAAGTTTCAAGGCTTATAGGATATTTTCTTATCACTCAAAGAGAAAAACTGTACAAGGTTATCTTCTTGGTGTTGAGAAGAATTGAACAAGAAAATTGTCTTCTTGGTGTAGAGAAGAGTTGTACGGATTTGGCAAATGTTGTTTTGTCAAGTGGTATACAAGGTGCTGATTTTGGGTATACAAAATTAAGGATAAGGAAAATCTCAAGCGGGTTGCTTGGAGACTGGATGTAGGTCAAGAGGACTGAAACAGGATAAAATCTCTTGTGTTTATGTTTGTATTATTTTTGAGTTTTTATTTTGTGCATTTCCTTTCCTACAAGTTATTTGTGATTGAAATTTTATTAACACTGCTCATTTCTATATTAGTGTTTGTGTTGCCTAGTTGTAGTAAGTATTTGATCCTACATTTGGTATCCTGTTTGGAACCTACATTTGGTATCAGAGCAAGGCCTGCCTGCATATAACTTTCAAGGATAGCAACGGAGATTCTTTCATCACAATTCAGGGAAGGACATTCTACACAACGCCCACCATTGTTTGATGGATCAAACTACAGCTACTAGAAGTGTAGAATGAAAATTTACTTGCAATCGCTCAATTATAAACTATGGAATATAGTAGAAGCACCATACACCATGCCGAGCACCAATTACAATGCATGGAGCGAAGAACAAAAAAAGTCTGCAAATCTAAATGCCAAAGCAATGAACGCATTATTCTGTGCCTTGAACAAAGAAGAATTCAATCACGTGTCAATGGCCAGATCTATCAAATATGGCAGATTTTATAGGTAACCCATGAAGGTACAAATAAGGTTAAAGAGTCTAAAATTTATATTCTTTTTCACAGGTTCAAACTCTTCAAAATGAAGGGGAACGAAACAATTTAAGAAATGATTATAAGATTCACAAACATTATAATTTCTTAGTAGACCTTAGAAAGAAATACGCCCAAGTTGAAAAAGTTAGAAAGATTCTTCGTGCACTCACACCAGATTAGGAGAAGAAGACTACTGCAATAGAAAAAATAAATGGTCTCTCAACAATGTCAATAGAAAACTTTATTGGTAATTTAATTGCGTATGAAGTATGACTTGAAGATAGAAAGAATGATGAACGACAACTTCAACACAAGAAGAAAGTACTTGCCTTCCATATATCCTCAGATTTGGACAATTCAGATGATAATGAAGAGGAAATGACAATGATTTCAAGAAAATTCAGAAAATTCTTGAAACAAGGTAAGCATAATCCTATCTGTTTTAGATGCAATAAACCTGGATACATAAAGAAAGATTGCCAACTGTTAAAAAATAAAAAGAAGAAGTTTAAAAAAGGTAACAAAAAGAAAAAAAAGATTATGAAGCATCTTGGGAGGACAGTGATTCACCTTCATTCGATGAAGATGAAGCCACCGATACTGCCAATGTATGCTTTATGACTAAAAGAAGATATAGTAGAAGATTATACTGAGTTATTGGATGAATTTAAGGAACTTTATGATAAATTCAAAACTGAAATGAAGAAAAATAAAAGTTTTATTAAATTATAATGAAAGACTTCACAAAGAAAATGAACTTCATGTTTCTAAACTATCTATCTTAAATTCTCAAATATCTGATTGTAAAAAAATTATCAGATCTATAAAAAAGGATAATGAGAAGTTATTACAAGATAATGTTTTATTGAAAAGAGAAACTATATTTTTAAATGAAAGAATTTCTATTTTAGATAAAGACATGATAAGTTTCAAAGATAAATATGTAAAACTTTTGAATAAAGTGACAAAGTTTAATAAAGGAAAAGAAAATTTAAATGATTTATTTTCAAATCAAAAGATTTCAATAATCATTTTGTACTTAGATTTTCAAAAGATAAGCATATTGGATTTTGGTTGTTCAAAAAATAATGTTGAAAGAACTTTACATGTCTATAAAAAGAATAATGATAATTTTTTGTTAAGAAGACCATGAAATCAAAGTATAAATATATTTGGATTCCTAAAAATCTAAATAATATGGATAAAAATACTTATATTGCATTATATATACATCATATATGTAATTCATGAAATTATGTTTATACTAACAACGGAAGCCAAATTCAAATTGGGTTTGGATTCCAAAAGGTTAATGTTTTTTGATCATGTTACTATTAATAATGTTTTATCTTATAGGTACCATATAAAGAAAAGAGAATACTTGATGATCTAAGTTATTTTTAACGCTTGAAAATTTGTCATATGTATGCCATGATGCAGGGGGATAACTGTAAGTATACCTAGAGGGGGGGTGAATAGGTGTACGGCTAATCTAATGAACAAAATGAAGAAATTAAAACTAAATTGCAACACACTTAGTGTAACCAACGAGTGTAGCCGAATTGCTGGTAAAGGGCTCTGGACTATCTCCTCTTGATTCCTCTAAATAAGAGTTGAGGTGCAATATGAAACTCTCGTGGTTAGACACAAGTGAGTCACACACAAACAACACAAGCATGTAAATGATATGGCAATGTATTGCATTGCACAAAGTAATAGAGAGAGTTAGAGAAAGTGGATCAATCGCAAACAAACGGATATGTTTCGAGGTGCGAGCACACAGCTCTACATCCCCGCCTTCACACAGAAGGATTTTCACTAACTTGTCCATACAGGACTCCCACACAGGGAATCTCCACTGAGAATTTGGGGCAATACAATAACAGGGAGTACACAACTCCTCTCTCAACCAATACACTTCTCACTAGAGGCAATGCACAACCAACACAAAAACCACCTTACACAAGAGGGGTAGGCACTTAGCCAATACAAATCAATCACCTCACACTTGAGGGATTCCAATACAAACTCCACCTCCACTAGAGGGAGCTAACCACAACTTCCACAGTCACCTCACAATAGAGGGATACCAAATTAATCTCCTCTCACTAGAGGGATATCACAATGAAGGAAGTTTACAACTTGGTGGTTACCACAACCACAAACTAATTTTTCCCACAAAATAAAGATCCAAATAGATAGGATAGTAGATAAGCTCAAGGGTGAAAAATAAAGAGTTTGGAAACAAAAACACAAAGAAAAATACTTGAAAAAACAACTAGAATTAGTTTGAAATGAAGATCAAAAGCAATATCCCAAATATCCAATTTTTCTTTGATTTTTCCAACCCTTTAAAACAAATAAAGATGAATCCTTTTGGCTCTAAAAACTCTTTTGAAAACTTGTATAAAACACTTGTAAATAGGAGAAATTTTGGTCTTGGAAGTCTTTTTGAAAACCAACTTCAAATGGGGTATAAATAGGCCCCAATCAGAATCTGCCCGTTGGCAGCAGGAAAGGTCTGTTTTGACCTTCTGGTCGACCGGCCAGTCGACCGGCCAATGGTCAAAAAACTGACTGTTGAGACCACCCGGTCGACCGCGCCCAGAACCAGAGAGCAACGGCTCTCTGGCCGGTCGACCGGGCCAACCCGAGAGTGTGTTGACTTCGGTCGGTCGACCGCTCGGTCGACCGGCCAACTGAAATGGCCTTTGTGCACGTCTCGTGCACATCGGTCGACCGCCAGAGCCTGGCAGGCAGATTTCAGAACTTAAAAACTGGATTTTTAATTATCAAATAAATCCCATAAAATCTCTAAAAATTCACAAAAATAGTTTCAGTATAATACTTTGATATACAAACATGTTTGAGTAAAATCAACCCATATTACAAACATTTTGAACTATTTTTGTAACTTAGAAATTTTGGCGAAAACCAAAATCCGTATTTTCCAAAACTTGGATTTTTGAATTGAAACATCGTTTTGTCCAAAACACTTGCAAATACAAAAACATGATATTGAAACAACTTTGAGACATATAGTATATGGATATAATCCAATATACATATAAAGATATATATCAATATTTTTGACATTAAATTTGAAAATAAGTTTTGTTAAAATACCAAAAACTCCAAACTCATGAAATAGACTATCAAACTAAGTTTGTTTAAACAGTAGAAGCATAGATGTATATGGAACAAATCTAATATACATTAAACCATGTAAACTTATTGATTCTATCTATTCATGAAAAGCAAGATCGCTTAAATCGAAAACCGAAAACCAATAAACATGAAACTAGTGTGTGTTGTGAACTTGAGCATATCACTATCTAATCTTTAACAATGGATCTAAAACATAAACTAAACAATGTACCGGAGTCTTCTTGTAGAGCGCCATCTCCAAGTCGACTCAATCCAAACGTGATCCACCGAGCTGGACTCCAACGAGTACTAGATATGAACTTTGATGCTCGGGCTCTAGAATCACCATGTGAAAGCTCCAAAACACCTTTGTTGAAGCTAATCACCTACTAATATCTTGGTTAAGTATCTGAAACTGAACATCACAAGATTATTAGTAAACCATAACTACATGAGTTAATCATCATCAAAACTAGAGTGGAAGGCCTCTGGGCCAACAATCTCCCCTTTTTGATGATGACAAAACTCATGGAGTTATATATGCATGGATTAAAGTTAAGCTTCAAAAAAGCTCCCCCTTAACTCATGCATAGCAATAAACAATAAGATATGCAATGAATATTAAATATGAATATGCATCAATATGCATAAAATAATGAAATGAATATGCTCTTGATACCAGATTTGTAAAATAATTTCCTTTTCCTTTTTAAAATAAACATGATCTTAAATAATTGCTCTTGATACCAATAAAAATTTCAATTGAAAACTTTATCAATAAAAGCAATAGAAGCTTTTGATACCAATCAATAAAAAACTCTTGATACCAATTGAAAGATAATCAATAAAAGCTCTTGATACCAACAATAAAAATTTTAACAAAAGTTCTTGATATCAATAAACTAAAATAAAAAAATATGTTCTCTTGATACTAAAATCAACAAAACATAAAAACATCAAACAAACTCTCTTGATATCAACATGAAACAAACTTTGATATAAACTTACAAATACACAATAAACATGCATATAAACTCAAATACTTCTCCCCCTTTTTATCAATCATCAACAAAGGGATAAAACAATAAAACAATGTGCTCTCCTTTTTTGTCTTAAACAAAAAATATCAATAAGGAGTGAAACCAAATCAAAACATCTTGATACCAATTGTAAAGATTAGTACCAATTGAAAGTAATTTTTCATTAGGAGCATATGATACCAAAAATAATCAATATCACTTTTCAATCATTTTCACCATAAAGTTTGGCAGTAAAATAGGAAAGGTAAACAAAACCAATTAAAATGTAAAATATGAATTTTCTCTCCCTTTATGAAATTCCAAATAAAATGATGCATAAGCTTGTTTATGATTCCAATTGAAACATAATCAATTGAAATATAATAGGTATTTAAGAAATCAAGCTTAATATAACCAAAATTTGTGCTCAAACATATAGAGATATAGTAAGCACAAATAAAGCATATATATATGTATGAAAAATTTAATACCAATCGAAATTGATATTATTTGAAGTGTAAGCATACATATATAAAATCATATATGAGTATACAAAAAGGAATGTCAATAGTGATATCAATTGAAAAAATCCAATGATACCAATTGAAAATATAATAAGATCAAGTGTATAACTCATATTTCCTACCACCCATTTCATGTACATGTTTAAAAGGACGTTTAATATTAAGCATATAAGGCATGGTCGTCAAACCAACCGCCCTTTGATAGGTAGGGGTTTTCAAAGATAAGTTTGAAAATATAATATGTTTGAAAAGCTCTACCATAATGAAGAATACGAACTAGTTATAAGCAAAATTTGAAAACTAGTACGAAATTCTTCAAGCAAGGAATAAAACAAGAATATTTCATGAAAAATATGTAAATCACATGATCACCAAACACTCAAAATCTATATAGCACAAATTGTACTCATCAAAATAAAATCATGAGAAAATGTTAAATGAAGTGAGTGCATAAGAGTTATATGAAACACATGATCATGAAAATAGGCAATCAAGCTCAAAATGAAATTCCTCAAAAACATGAAACTCAAGAAAATCTAATTTTTCATCAAAATAATTTAATCTTCAAGGCATATGTATGTCTTGTACAAACTAAAGAATACATACATATCCAAACATAACGAGTCCACAAAAGTATATGCATGAAGGCAAGTGGCTCAAGGATGTATATGTATAACTATAGTTTAGACAAAATAAACATATATATGAAGTTTAAATACAAACATGAAAAACACGTACAAAATGGGAATACACGTCAAAATGTTTGAATCATCAAAACTAGACTATACTAGTGCATCTAATGGGTATAAATGAGCATTCAAGTACAAACACATAATAATCTATTTATGGCTCATTAGTTGTACAAAAATATATATCCAAGTTTTAATGAAAACTAACATCTAAACATGTAATCAAAACATGAAGCATAAAAATCAAAACAAAACTCATATGATCATTATGTAAATGAACATGCATTAGAGTTAGGACATACACATTAGTTAAACTAAAGTGAGAACACTAAATATAAATCCATTTAAACATGAGTGTCTCAAATACTAATCATATATATCACTAATCTAAATATCATGACATTTAACATCCTAATCATGAAACATCAAAACATGCTAAAAGTGAAAAATATGAAAGTATGTAAACATAATGAGGAGTAAGAGATCATTATCAAAACCATGAGGGTAACTCTCCATATCTCCAAACCATGGTGGTCCTCCTATCAAACTCCCCTTGAAAGTGATGCATCCAAATTTGTCCTCATAAAGCTCGGAACGCATCCACCTCATGGCACCATTACTCTCATGTCATGTGAGAGCCCAAACCTACATTAAATATAATAAGGTTGGTCTTTGGTACCCATACTCTTTTGGGTCCATGGGGGTTAGCTCCTTTCCTAACCCAAACAAATTTAGTTGCTAAATATGAATAATGCATCCTATCATAATAAAATTTAGTAAGATGACCCTTACGTCCATAATGTGTACAAGTGTACACATGAGCATACATCGTGTTATAGGAGTGAACGTGGGAAGCATGTGTATGCCGTGGTTTGTGTGCATTCATAGGAGGAACTTGTTTCTTTTGAAACATAGATTCTAAACGTGAGTGGTTCAAAGAGCAATGGATCAAAGTGGAGCCCAAACAATCCAAACTCTTTTTAAGTATACAAATATCATTTTCAATCATGGAAGAAGAGGTGCATGCAATAGTTGAGCTAGAATGTGAAGCTACACTTGCATGGCAAACATGTGAATCTATATCAATATTCAAAGAAATATTTTTCTTTAAACAGCCTTCAAATTCTTGTGAAATTAAATCAATTTTGTTTTTTAAAGAAACATTTTCTTTTACAACAAAATCAACTTTTGAAGATAAAGGCTCATTTTTCTTTAAAACATTTTCACAATTATTTTTGATTTTCAAAATTTTGTTTTCATTTAGGACAAGATCAAGCTTAGATTTCAATGAATCCCTTTCATTAGAAATCTCAACCTTCTCTTGCAAAGCTAAATCAAGTTTTGATCACAAATCCTTATTTTCTTCTTTTAGTTCAAAACTCTTCTTTTTTAAAGGATTATATTTTTCAAGCAATTTTTCACACACAATAGATAGTTCTTCATTCAAGGCATTGGCATCAATATGATCATTACTTGAAAAACTAGCACTATCATCTAGTTGAGATTCCGAATATACCTCGAGGGACTCATTCTCTTGGACCATGTAGCATTGTTGCTCAGATTCTCCACTAGATTTATCCTCCACAATTATTGTCGTTTGAAGCTTGGAGGAGGTCAAAGTGTTCCACACTACAAAGGTGGAATCACATATAGAAACAATCATAAGATATTCTTTGTTAAGCGTGCTTTTAAGTGCCTCAAGGGCTTGTGCATTGGCCTCTATATGCTTACTATTACCAAGATAGGATTTCTTGGTAGCGGCAACGAAAACATGCAAGCCTAGGGTTTTTAGGTACATACTCATCCTAAATTTTCACATGTTAATGTTGGAAACATCAAACATGGGAGGTGTCAAGCAATCCATGAGTGTGTGTAAACAATATACGTATGCAAATGCAAATGATAGATTAGCAAAACCAAGATCACACTCCTAGGTGGATAAACCTAATATCAGAAGCGTAAGCTCTAATACCAATCTTAAGTACACCTAGAGGGGGGTGAATAAGTGTACTGCTAATCTAATGAATAAAAAGTGGAAATTAAAACTAAATTGCAACACATTTAGTGTAACCAACGAATGCAGCTGAATTCTCAGCGAAGGGCTCTGGACTAACTCCTCTTGAATCCTCTGAATAAGTGTTGAGGTGCTATATAAAGCTCTCGTGGTTAGACACAAGTGAGTCACACACAAACAACACAAGCATGTAAATGATATGGCAATGTATTGCAATGCAAAAAGTAATAGAGAGAGTTAGAGAAAGTGAATCAATCGCAAACACACGGATATGTTTCGAGGTTCGAGCACATAGCTCTACGTCCCCGCCTTCACACAGAAGGATTTTCACTAACTTGTCCACACAGGACTCCCACACAGGGAACCTCCACTGAGGATTTGGGGCAATATAATAACAGGGAGTACACCACTCCTCTCTCAACCAATACAATTTCTCACTAGAGGCAATGCACAACCAACACAAAAATCACTTCACACAAGAGGGGTAGGCACTTAGCGAATACAAATCAATCACCTCATACTTGAGGATTACAACACAAACTCCACCTCTCACTCGAGGGAGCTAACCACAACTTTCACAATCACCTCACAATAGAAGGATACCAAATCAATCTCCTCTCACTAGAGGGATATCACAATGAAGGAAGTTTACAACTTGGTGGTTTTCACAACTAGAAACTAATTTTTCCCACAAAATAAAGATCCTCATAGATAGGATAGTAGATAACCTCAAGTGTGGAAAATAAAGAGTTGGAAACAAAAACACAAAGAAAAATACTTAGGAAAACAACTAGTATAAGTTTGAAATGAAGATCAAAAGCAATATCCCAAATATCCAATTTTTCTTTGATTTTTTCAACCCTTTAAAACAAATAAAGAAGAATTCTTTTGGCTCTAAAAACTCTTTTGGAAACTTGTATAAAACACTTGTAAATAAGAGATATTTTGCTCTTGGAAGTCTTTTTGAAAACCAACTTCAAATGGGGTATAAATAGGCCCCAATCAGAATCTACCCGTTGGCAGCAGGAAAGGTCTGTTTTGACCTTCCGGTTGACCGGCCGGTCGACCGGCCAACAGTCAAAAGATTGACCATTGAGCCGCCTGGTCGACCGCGCTCCGAACTAGGGAGCAACAGCTCTCTGGCCGGTCGACTGCCTAGTTGACTTGGCCAACCCGAGAGTAGGTTGACTTCAGTCGATCGACTGCTCGGTCGACCGGCCAACTGACATGGCCTTTGTACACGTCTCGTGCACATCAGTCGACCGTTCCGGTCGATCGGCTCCTAGTCCGGTCGACCGGTCGGTCGACCGCCAGAGCCTGGCAGGCAGATTTTAGAACTTGAAAACTGGGTTTTTAATTATCAAATAAATCTCATAAAATCTCTAAAAATCCACAAAAATAGTTTCAGTATAATACTTTGATATACAAACATGTTTGAATAAAATCAACCCATGTTACAAACATTTTGAACTATTTTATAACTTAAAAATTTTGGCAAAAACCAAAATCCGTATTTTTCAAAACTTAGATTTTTGAATTGAAACATCGTTTTGTCCAAAACACTTGCAAATACAAAAACATGATATTAAAACAACTTTGAGGCATATAGTATATGGATATAATCCAATATACATATAAAGATATATATCAATATTTTTGACATTAAATTCGAAAATAAGTTTTGTTAAAATACCAAATACTCCAAACTCATGAAATAGACTATCAAACTAAGTTTGTTTAAATAGTTGAAGCATAGACGTATATAGAACAAATCTAATATACATTAAACCATGTAAACTTGTTGCTCTACCTATTCATGAAAATCAAGATCGGTTAAATCAAAAACCGAAAACTAATAAACATGAAACTAGTGTGTGTTGTGAACTTGAGCATATCACACTATCTAATCTTTAACAATGGATCTAAAACATAAACTAAACAATGTACCGAAGTCTTCTTATAGAGCGCCGTCTCCAAGTCGACTCGATCCAAATATAATCCACCGAGCTTGACTCCAATGAGTGCTAGATATGAACTTTGACGCTCGGGCTCTAGAATCATCATGTGAAAGCTCCAAAACACCTTTGTTGAAGCTAATCACCTACTAATATCTTGGTTAAGTATCTGAAACTAAACATCACAAGATTATTAGTAAACTATAACTACATGAGTTAATCATCATCAAAGCTAGAGTGGAAGACCTCTGGGCTAACAATAACACTTGTTATCTATATTTGTTACAACTTATTTTCTGCAGGGGAGTTTCTCTGTAAGGGCTTGTGCATACACACATTGTCATCATCCAAAAAGGGGAGAATGTTGGAACTTATTTTGATGATAACAAATATAATTTGTACTATTTTTTTGTATTTTAGATATTTGTTTAAAGCCTTGATCACACACACAAAATAGTCTTATTAGTCGACTTGACCCTTCCAATAGTCGACTAATACAGTTGCTACTTATCATAATCTATAGTTGAGTAAGACTTGTCCAGAAAAGATATCCACTTTCTTTTTGTTGATTGTAATCAATATTAGTCGACTACTCTATTCTATAAGTCAACTAATAGTAGTTTCTACTGACTTGCATATCTGTATCATATATATGATAGTCAACTGATCCCTCCTGCTAGTCGACTAACTCAATCAAAAATGACTATACTAGTCGACTACACTCCATACCTAGTCGACTTATAACAGTTTCTGACTGTTAAACAGTTATTGATTTCTGATGCTTTATCAAATGTTCTGATATTCAAATTTAACTTGATAACTATCCTAACTGACCATTGATTTCAGCTATGAATAGGGATGTTATTCTTGGATGTTTACACCAATTCAGATGATTAGTTTTCTTTCCAAACTCTGTTGAAAAATTCTATTTTAAAGAAAACTAGTTTCACTTTCATTTCTTCACACAAGTCCAAAGTGAGACTCCGCCTATAAGAGTCCTTGTTCATGATCACGTACAAGTTTCAAGGCTTATAGGATATTTTGTAATCACTCAAAGAGAACAATTGTACAAGGTTACCTTCTTGGCGTTGAGAAGAATTGTACAAGGAAATTGTCTTCTTGGTATAGAGAAGAGTTATACGGATTTGGCAAAGGTTGTTTTATTAAGTAGCGTACAAGGTGTTGATTTTGGGTGTATAAAATCAAGGATCAGGAAAATCTCAAGCAGGGTTGCTTAGGGACTGGATGTAGGTCAAGAGAACCGAACCAAGATAAAATCTCTTATGTTTATGTTTGCATTATTTTGAGTTTTTATTCTGTGCATTTCCTTTCCTACAAGTTATTTGTGATTGAAATTTTATTAACACTACTCATTTCTATATTAGTAGTTGTGTTTCCTAGTTGCAGTGCGTATTAGATCCTACATTTGGTATCCTGTTTGGAACCTACAGTGGCAATATCAAGTGACAAATGCAAAGTAGTGCAAGTGATGTCAGTGTCATCCAGTATGTAATCCAATGGCTTTAGTAAATCGATCATGATCATATGTAATATAATCTAATAATTACTTAGAATATAATGGCCAATTTTCTCAATTAATTTCTTGTAATATCAGGATCACAATGTCATTCAATAAATTATCTTTATCCATCAATTAATATAGGCTTACATGTCAGGATCTATCACATACAAGCAAAATCATGTCAATTTTAGTTGGATGCATGCATGAACAGCAACAAGATGCAAAATTTATATGCAAGACAAAATAACACTATTACAAGATGAAGTTGGTAAGGAATTAATGAATAACAATTAACTGTGTAATAGGAGACAAGGACTTGCTAGTGATGTAAAAGTGACAATAATCAGGAACACGATGACATAGAGAAATTAATAATTAACATTCAACAGGAAAATCAAGCAGAAGAAATCGTGTACACTTTCATGAATGATGCAGTTTCGAGTCCGAATCGTCGTCGAGTATGCACTGCATGAACAAGTACGGATCGCCGGATCATCCCCTGTGTTAATCATCGTCTTTGGTTGCCTACATACTGCAATAATTAAAGAACTAAAATACAGTAATTGGACTCTTTTAAAATAGTTTAGACATTTGCATTTAGGTACGTGTCAAATTCAATTCTAATATACTGTATTTTGTTCTGTTGTTGTGATTTGGACTAAGGTGTACATATGAAATTGCATATAACATATGACAAACACGTGGCTAATTTACTCGCTTTGAGCTATATTCTTGTCTACAGTGCACACTTGCACGAATCGGACTTAAGGGTAAAACCCAATACAAGACAAGGTGGGGAGTGCATCACCCTTCCTTAGCTCAAAAATCACCTTCCCACTCATACAACCCAAACCCTAATCTAAAAATTGATAAATGTTGGCCCTAGGGACATCTTAGACTCATTAAAAGATTGACCGAGGGTGGAACTTGTTCGAACCATACTCTTGTGAAATCAGTGTCTAAGGTTGGGGATTAAGAGGTTATGGCTCCAAAATACCGTGGTTTGGCATAATTAAAGCCTGTTGCTTATGCACGGATACCTCCTACCATATTTTGCCCCTACCTGGCCAATTACCTTGTGGTAAGTTCATACAACAAGCTTCCCCGAGTAATCGAGCAGTTAGGAGTCGTCTAAGTCTAGGTCAACCCTAATATAGGCTTGGTTTTGATTTTTTTTCTTTTTTGTTTATGATTGTTTATAAGATGTTATTCAACAACAACAATTCTTTTAATGCTAACTGAATCCATAATTCACCGACCCTACTTGATTCTGATAATTCCAACACGACTTTTTACAATATAGACTAACCAAATACACCGGGTTGTACTTATCCAAATCAATACAATCCATATCCCCAATCTTATGACCATAATTTCTAAAAAAATTTTCACTCTTCACAAAGTCAATGGGGATTCACCTACCCCGAGTCAAATATTCAACCACTTTTTCCATAATTTTCACAAATTTCACAATATTCATAAACTTTTTCACATCATACTTCATATACTTCTTTTCTAGAACAGTCCATAGAGGAAAAATTCAGGCGAGAAAAGAGTATAGAAGCCATGCTTGAGTCCCAACAAAAACAAGCTCGACTCATAATCTTTCCAAACTTAAGATTCATACTCATCATCTTCAGTTCAAAATAGAAAACCATCAATCCTAGAAATGAGTATGTGTGAGTCCGAGCAGCAATAGAAAAATCTGATGGACTCACTGTTTCACCAATATTTTTAAAACCAATCTTCATACCCATCTTTTCAAGCCTAATCGCAACAAAATGATGAACCAATCAACTATGAAAGCTGCTTGGAGCCATGACTCTAATTCAAATCGCTCATAATTATGACATAGATTTAATGATCAAAACTCTTCATTCTTACCCTTTGACCATTCCTGATGTCATTAACTATTCTGTTAGAGCCGAAAAATCATGTTATTTTAGAAACCAAGATTCAATTTCAGTACACCCATTTAAAGTTGACCAACATCAAATTTTTGAAAATTACATTGACATGTTGGCAAGTTATCCCTATCCTGAGATTGAACTTGAGAATGAATGTTATCCTGAACCTCAACTTGGTAATTTAATTTCACTTCCTGATTTAATAATGACTCTGGCATTTTCACCTGATTGCAATCCTTTTCCTGAGTTAGTATTAGATCCCGTGCCACTTTATCGTGAAATTGAATCATCCATCTTTGATCATCATATTGAACTTGACAAATACCATACTTTTGAAAATCCCATTGACAAATTGACAAGTTCTTATTTTTATGAAATTGAACTCAGATAAGAATGTAACTTCAATCCACAAATTTGTGATCCAGTTCAAATTCATAAATCAATATTGACTCATATTTTGTTACCTTATTTGAGCAACATTTTAGAATTAGTTGTTATTCTCATACCTGTCATTTCTAAAGTTGAATCACTGATCTTAAGAAGTTATATTCCATTATGAGAAAATGAATGTGAACTTGAGTTTCAACTTCTTGATTTGGGCCCACTTCCTGAACAAATTTCAACTCCTGAACCTTCACTTGACTTTAGTAAATTTTCTGAGTTGATTATAGTTCATGTACTTCTTGAGTCCAGATCAATCATTTCATCTTTTCGTACTCCATTTTGTGACAATGGTGTTAACAATAATAACTCCAAAATTATTTTGAAAATTTGGAAATTAGATGGGATAAAATTCTTAATAAAAATCATGTATGTTCACATTATAATAATGGGTTGTATTATAGAGGTTTCTGGTGTGTTCTTTCGGACTCCAAGCAATTTAGATTAGGCCGCATTTCGTGGACCAATCAAACCACCTCCAGAATCATCACCTTAAGTTGATTTTTTCTTCCCTCTCTATTTGTTTCATGCATATATACATTCACGATGCATTGAGGACAATGCGAGACAAGTTTGGGAGAGGGTACTAACATAGAGTTTTTAGATTTTCTTTATTTTTCACTTCTTTTAGAATATTCTTAGATTTCTTTTCTCTTTGTATAAAATCTTTCCTTTCCTTAAAAACTTTTTGAAACAAGAGACAATGTTTTAATTTACTTTTATGAAAATTAAGATGATCTTAGGAATTAAGGAAGCATTAATTATGACATCTTAAACCTAGTCGAAATAATGAATCTTGTTTAAGATTATAGGCTAAGTAAGATAGATTAGAAAGATAATTTCATCTGAATTTTTTGCCTTAGATAGTATGTACTTCACACTTACATATTTTTGGAATGAAAACAAAGACCTAAAATGTTATAACGCAAAAATAAAAAAAGAAAAATATGTATATATGAATAAAGAACCACTTATTAAAGCTGGATAACTGTGCCTCAAGAAGCATGATTATTCACGCCGAATGGTGGTCACAAGAAACAAATAATCCCCCTTAGTTTTGTGGCCTTGTTTACTCGAGTCCTTAAACCCGACGGGTGTTTTCTCATCTGGTGCCCTAAGTCTGTCTAGTCTAGGAGTCATCAGTTAAAGGCTCACAGCCTGGGTAACTAGAAATCTTAAGAAAACTAAGGGAAGAAAAAAAAGAAATATATATTAAAAAAATGGCTTGATGGTTAGAGTTGAAATCCAAGAAATCTTTACTATCACAAAGTGCACATTATTTAGGTTTTATGAAGTATAAAATATTCAATTTAATTTTGAACTCTTACCTTAATTAAAGACAAGATCTTTCATATAGAGTAAGTCTAAGGAAGAATAATTTTTTGTGGACTTATAATCTTGTAACGCTTAAATTTTTGCAAAAATATTTTGTAAACTGGTCTCTCTTTCTAAATGCATTTTTAGAACATTAATATTTATCTTCTTTCTTTATGGATTTTGTAGGTACAATCCGCTGAAAACCCTCAGGAGACGAAACTCCTCCTCTAGGGGTAACCTAGAGTTTAGCAGCTTGTTGCACATGCTCAGTGCAATTGCGTTACCTACGAAAGTGGTGTAATAACTTTTTTAGTTTAATTTTTTTGCTTTTCTTGTTTTGCATGGGACGAGCAAAAGATAAGTGTGGGGGTGTGATTAGTCTACAATTTTGCACTTTTATATCGCATTTTCCTATTGATTTTGATAAAATAAACGCTTTTCACCCATGCTTTGGTCTCTTTTGCAGATAATCAAGACTAGAAGGGCAAAAGGGTAATAAGAGTATAATTAAACCCATTTTCTATATAATTAAAATTAAATTTCTTGGAGGCCAAGCTAGAGAGAATTAGTGTTCAATTTTGTATCATTTTGCATCACATTTTAACGCATATTATCAATAAAAAAGGTTTTTGATCGGTCGCTAATATTGCACATTCATTTTCATATTCTCATGCTTATTATAAAATAACCTCTGCTTTTGCCTAATTGTTGTTTAATTTATTTGCAGGCCCATTCCTAAAGGAGAGTGAAGAGAAATGAGCCCAAAAGCCCATCAAATTCTGAATTAAATCAGAATTAATTCGAACTCAGTAAATCAGGGCAGATCAGGTCGGTTCAGATCGGTTAAAAATCAGTTAGAACAAATACCTACAAATCAATCGGTTAAAGCCAAGGATCAAAGGCCATTTCGTCAAAATCCTGGACTTAAACTGCAAATCCAGCTGAAGATAAACATCAATCACGAAGCCGGGGACTACCACCAACAGGGTGTGGCCAGGTGGCTGGGAAAACGCGGCTAAAGCCGCGTTTTTGTGGCTTTGTTAGAGAGTTAGGGGGAGTGTTTGCTCCCCCTATCTTCATACGCTCTCATTGGTTGGGCTTTGCCTATAAATACTGGGATTTTCAGATCATACAGGGGATGACCATGCAGAGATAGGATTTAGTCCACTTTTCCATTTTTTAGTGTAGGTTTTTATTTTCTTTTCATGTAATTTTTATTTCTATGTAAGTATAGTTTAGACTGAGATATATATAAGTAAGAGAGAAGCTTATGTTGAGAGTGACACTGATGTACCTCCTCCTTTCTTCCATCATTTCTGCAAGCAATAAAAGGTAATTTTTTTTTTATGTTTGTCTATACTTTTGTTTTCTTCTTCTTTTTTTACTTTTCCTCTTTTGGTTATGATGAGCATTCAAGTGAATCTAGAAGCATCAGTATAGTCATGTTTATGTGAGTGCCAACGATATTACATGATGATGTTCTCTTCCTCAAGTTTTCGTATCGTTTCATTCTTATTCGTCTTGATGATATAATGCGAATGGGGACTGAGCTCAATCTTATGTTTTATGAATTGAACGTCTCTGAAACAAGATAGAACATGCAAGGGTTCCAGGTAAGTCATCAACCAGAGGGGTAAGTATTTCTTTAATCTTTTCTTTCTTTTCTTTTATTTCTTTAGTTTAGATCATCAACACCAATCTACCACTTTTTTTTATCACTCCTTTTTCATTTCTTTGTACATATCATTTCTAGTTTCTGAAATCACCTAGAAGGGGGGTGAATAGGTGATAATGCTAATCAATGCACAAATTTAAAATGTTATGATGCAACGATCACCCGAAACAAGATTAGAAGCCGAATACCCCGTGAAGGGCTCTGAACTTCTTCCTCATAATTCCTCCAAATAAGAGTTTAAGGTGCGCAATACAATCTTGTTGTATGAGTATTGATCGACAATATAGCAATGAATAGAAAGCAAGTAAATGACAGAAATAAACCAATCGCAAACATTGAGATTTGTTTCGAGGTTCAAGCACCCAACTCTACGTCCCCGCCTTCAACCAGAAGGATTTAAGAACTACTATAACTTTCACAAACAATTACAACCACAAGAGAGCACCCATCTCTATCACACTCCTCTAGTCCAGAGATAGTGGAGCCACAAATACAAGAATATCTTGGTGATCAAAAGACCACAAACCTTCTTTTGAAAAAATTTTTTCCTTACAAAAACCCTAGAGAATAATGTGTAGGATTGAAGCTCAAATTTTGTAAGTGAAAAAGAAAACAAAATTGAAGAGAGTTTTGAATCAAAAACTTCACTGAAAAGAGAGAATTTTGAGCACAAAAACTGAGAGCAAAAACTTCTTTTGAAAGACTTAAACTTGATTTCTTTTGCAAAAGATTGTTGTGACCTCTTCAACCCTAATCATCCTTATTTATAGGATACAGGTAGGGATTAAAAGGTAAACTGTTATAATAAATAATTAGAAATGTTTAAACCCAAATCCAGCCCTAAAAATCATTTGGAGAAGAAAAGCACGTTTTAAAACGTGTTTAAAAAACTAGCCGTTTGGGTTGAAATATAGCTCACGGTCGACCGGCCGGTCGACCAGTTTTCAAAAACTTTTGACCGTTGCCAGCCCACGGTCGACCGCCCAGTCGACCTTCCCAAACAGAGACTTAGGTGCTTTCAGTCGGCCGAAGCTCGGTCGACCGACATGGGGTCCGGTCGACCGCCCGGTCGACCGGGTAACGTGCACACATGCACACACCCAAATGGTCAGAAGCGTGGTCGACTGTTCTGACCTGAAACAGAGCTTGTCGACCATCCGGTCGACCGCAACAGGCCAAAACAGATAGCTTTGAAGAACTTAATAATTTTCAAATTAATTTTGATCAAGAATTGGTATACTATATAAAATAGAGCTTGTAAAATATCTTATATACATAGGAGAAATATCTTTAAAAAAATCATGTGAAAAATCTTGTGTGGGGAATATTGAGTTTCAACACTATACATTATCCTTTAACAACCTAAAAAATATAAAAACTGAGAAAGGAAGTCTCTGAGCCGCATTGCACCAAGCTAGAGCCTTCTCTCCTATAAAAACGTCCTCTTGCGCTATTTGCCTTTTAGCATCATAATCCTTGCAATATGCTTAAAAAGGCCATCATGACTAGTATAAACCTGAAACTCATACTAAACAACTTATTAGTACCAAATAGCTTCTATGTGTTTTGTTATCATCAAAAATTAAACAAATAGAGAGTGTAACCTTTTGGGCCAACAATCTCCCCCTTTTTGATGATGATAAAACATATAGTCTATAAAACAAGATATAAAAGGGAGGTAAAAAACTCCCCCTCAAATAATGCTATATTAAATAAGTATAAAACGATTTGTTATGAGAGAATTTTTAAATTTTTAAAAAATTTTGAATAAACAACATCACACAAACCAATAAAACATATATTAAAACACATATTTCTCCCCCTTTTTATCATACATCAAAAAGGGATATATTAACAAGAAAACTTCCTTATTCAATAACACAAACATTAAATTCACCACATATAAAAGAAAATCTATTATAGTCAAGTGGTTTAGTGAAAATATCAGCAAGTTGAAAATTGAAAGAAACATAATCAATATCAATATCATCTTCTCAAAACGATCTCTAAGGAAGTGATATCAAATCTCAATGTGCTTGGTCTTACTATGTTGATTTGCATTCTTAGTCATATGAATAGTATTAGTATTATCACAAAATATTTTTATATAGTCATAATACAAATCATAATCAAGGAGAGTATGTTTCATCCAAAGGACTTGAGCACAACAAGCCCCCGCCGCAACATACTCCGCCTTGGCGGTTGAGAGGGCTACCGAATTTTGTTTCTCGAAAGACTATGAAACAAGACAATTACCAAGAAATTGACATGTTCCACTAGTACTCTTCCTATCCACTCTACAACCCGCATAGTAGGCATCCGAAAAACTCGTCATTGAGAATTCTCCGATTTTCGGATACCAAAGACCCATTCCAATAATGCCTTTAATATAATGAATAATGCGTTTTACCACAATTAATGAGATTCTTTGGGACACGATTGAAATCTAGCACAAAGACACACTAAACATAATATCCGGCCTACTAGCCGTTAAATACAACAAGCTACCAATCATGCTTCTATACAATTTTATATCAACACACTTACCTTAGTCATCCTTATCAAGCTTGGCGGTAGTGGCCATGGGAGTGTTGCAAATTTTTGAGTCTTCAAGCTCAAATTTCTTGATGAGTTCCTTGGAGTACTTGGCTTGACATATGAAAATCCCATCATGCATTTGCTTGATTTAGAGTTCAAGAAAATAGTTCAATTCACCCATTAATGACATCTCGAATTCACGTTGCATGCATTGTTCAAACTCCCCCTTTGATACATCACCTATGATGAGATCTTTGGGATGATTTGAGGCGTATCTCCAATCTTTAGGAAGTGGTTGTGATTGTTCTACTTCATCCTTTTGAACTTCACCAATAGGTTCTTGCTTGTCATCTTGAATGTGTGAGTCCTTCAAAGATATTTTCTCCATGTCCTCACCTAATGAGTCAATCTCTACAATATTCTAAATAATAGCAATAGATTCTTCAAATTTAACATGTATAGATTCTTCAATAGTATGAGATGATTTATTGAATACTCTATATGATTTGCTATTACTAGAATAGACAACAAAGATTGCTTCATAAGCCTTAGCATCAAATTTACTCAAATTATCTTTAGTGTTCAAAATAAAACACTTGCATCCAAAAACTTTAAAGTATGAAACATTTGGTTTTCTTAAATGATAAATTTCAAAAGAGGTTTTGAAAGTATTTTACACAAATAAATACAGTTTGATATGTAGCATGCGGTGTTTACAGCCTCGGCCCATAAGTATTGAGGGAGCCCATATTCACTTATCATGGTCCTAGCCATTTCTTGAAGAGTTCTATTCTTCCTTTCAACTACTCTATTTTGTTGTGGAGTTCTAGGACATGACATTTCATGCTTAATTCCCTTTTCACCACAATAAGTCATAAAGAGTTGGTTAACAAACTCACCACCTCTAACACTTCTTATCCGTAAAATCAAAAATCCTTTTTCTTTTTCAACCCTCTTTCGAAAAATCTTAAAATGCGAAAAAGTTTGATCTTTATGCTCCAAAAAGAAAACCCAAGTGAAACGAGAAAAATCATCAACTAAAACAAAAACATATCTATTTTCATTTAAGATTTTAGTTTTAGTTGGTCCAAAAAGATCCATGTGAATTAATTCTAAAGGCCTAGAGATGACATGATATCTTTGATTGGTTTGAAAGAAGACTTGGTTTGTTTTCCAAGTTGGTACGCACCACAAATGCGGTCTTCTTCAAACTTCAAATAAGGAATACCCTTCACCAAGTCCTTAGAATTAATTCTAGCAAGGTGATCAAAAGATTTATGTCCTAATCTTCTATACCATAACTATGAAATCTTATCAAAAGCATTCAAACATTTAGTAGAACAATCCAAATTAAGCATGTCAATAATATAGACATTAATTTCATGAAATCTAGTAAGAATACAATCATTGGTTTTACAATTAAAAATTTTATAAGAAGATTCATCAAACACAACTTTAAGACCACGATCACATAGTTGACTAATACTAAGCAAGTTATGTTTAAGCTCATCAATAAGAACTACATTTTCTATTAAAAGAGATGCACTAATGTTAATGTTACTTATACCGATGATGTGCCCTTGGAGTCATCTCCGAAGGTGACGGTGTCACCTTCATCATACATTAATAGGGTTATGAAATTGTTGATGTCCCATGTCATATGCCTTGAACAACTACTATCAAGGTACCACCGCTCCTTACGTCTTAGAGCCTTAGTGTGTACCTACATCAAATAATTTAAGACTTGATTTTGATATCCATATTTTCTTGGGTCCTAAAGAGTTAGTGTTTCGAACCCACACAAGATTATTTGTACTATTTATATGATCATAGTAAAATTTAGCTAAATGACCATTCCGGCCACAATAAGTACATTTATAAATTCTTCCATATTTAAAAGTATAATGAGCATGTGGTTTACGAACATGTAAATTGTGAGCAAGAGTAGTTTTAGCATGATTGACATAAGAAGTGTTGGCATGATGAACATGTGAAGTTTTGTCATGAGATGTTTTATTTTAAGCATGTGGAGTATGCATATGCTTCTTTGAAAACATTTCTTGTAGTTTAGTATTGTTAAAAGCACATTCTTATAAAACTTTTCCCAAATCATTTATTTTTGTTTTTAACATGAAAAACTCATTTTCATCAATTTTAGGATATTTAGCTTTACAAACAATTCTATAGGCATCAAAATCTCTTTGCGTTGAAATAAGATTAGAAGATAGTTTATCCTTTTCTTTTGAAGAGATTGCAAGTTGATTTTTAAGCATTTCAATTTCCTTTTTCAATTTTGAACACTCTGTCTTTTTATCACCAAAACTTTCTAAAAGTTCAACGAAAGCATTTACTAACATTTCTCTACTTATTTCACTTTCATCATCAAGTGGTTGGGTAGTTACCTTAGGTGTGTTTGCCATGAAACACACATTTACCGTGTCGACTTCATCTTTGGATTCACTTTCCGAATCCTAAGTGGCTTTGTACACCTTCTTTTCAACCGGCCTCTTTTGCTTCAAGGAGGAAGACATCTTTTTCTTTAAATCTGGACAATCGGCCATGATGTGTCCGGGTTTTTGACAGTTGTAGCATATGATCCTTTTCTCCTCCTTCCCTTCCCATTGCCTTCTATAGTTGAGCTTATTTTTGCGGTACATTATCTTTACATTTCTCACAAGAAGAGATAGCTCTTCATCATTTTCTTCATCTTCTTCATCATCGTAGTTGGAGGAGGAAGACTTGAAAGCTATTGACTTTTTCTTTTGAGGTACTGCATCTTCTCTAGCCTTCTTCTCCATCTCATGAGTCTTAAGGTTTCCAATAAGACTTATGAGCTCCATCTCGTCTTTGTCATTCAACTCCTTCAAGGTAGTAGCTTTGATTTCTCATGACGAAGGAAGAGCACGAATCACCTTACGCACCTTTTGGTCGTTGCTTATTTCATCACCTAAAGAAGAAAGAGCATTTGTAATATTAGTAAACTTGGTAATCATATTATCAATAGATTCATATTCTAGCATTTTAAAACTTTCATATTGAGAATGCAAGAGATCTATTTTAGCTCTCTTGACTTGTGATGTTTCCTCGTGAGTGACTAATAAGTGTTGCCAAATCTCATAGGCGGATTTGCAATAGATAACTCGTGTTAAGTCATTCTCATTCAAAGCTGAGAGTAGGGCATTTTGAGCCTTTGAATTAGCATCAAATTCCTTGAAGATAAGTTCGGACCAAGTGTCCTCCTCACTTTCGGGTCTAATAAAAGGCTTAGTCAAAGACTTAGCAACTAGACTACCTAGAGATTGTAGAAAAATGGTTATCCTAACTTTTCATATGGGAAAGTAGAGTCCATCAAATTTGGGAGGGGTCTTAATGTTATCGACCATCATTACTAGTGTATGAATGAAGATATGAAAATAGTGATTAGGAAATTATAGGATCTCTCTAAGGATGTGAAGCCAAAAACTAGAGTCCTAACTCTGATACCAATTGAAATCACCTAGGGGGTGAATAGGTGATAATGCTAATCAATGCACAAATTTAAAATGTTATGATGCAACGATCACCCGAAACAAGATTAGAAGTCGAATACCCCGTGAAGGGCTCTGAACTCCTTCCTCGTGACTCCTCTAAATAAGAGTTTGAGGTGCGCAATGTAATCTTGTTGTATGAGTATTGATCGACAATATAGCAATGAATAGAAAGCAAGTAAATGACACAAATAAACTAATCGCAAACACTGAGATTTATTTCGAGGTTCGAGCACCCAGCTCTACGTCCCCGCCTTCACCCAGAAGGATTTAAGAACCACTATAACTTTCACAAAGAATTACAACCATAAGGGAGCACCCAACTCCTCTATCACACTCCTTTAGTCCAGAGGTAGTAGAGCCACAAATATAAGAATATCTAGGCGATCAAAAGTGCACAAACCCTCTTTTGAAAAACTTTTTCCCTTACAAAAACCCTAGAGAATAATGTGTAGGATTGAAGCTCAAGTTTTATAAGTGAAAAAGAAAACAAAATTGAAGAGAGTTTTGAATCAAAAACTTCAGTGAAAAGAGAGAATTTTGAGCACAAAAACTGAGAGTTAAAACTTCTTTTGAAAGACTTAAACTTGATTTCTTTTGCAAAGGATTGTTGTGATCTCTTCAACCCTAATCATCCCTATTTATAGGATAAAGGTAGAGATTAAAAGGTAAACTGTTATAATGAATAATTAGGAAAGTTTAAACCCAAATCCAGCTCTAAAAATCATTTGGAGAAGAAAAGCACGTTTTAAAACGTGTTTAAAAAACTAGCCGTTTGGGCTGAAATATAGCTCACGGTCGACTGGCCGGTCGACCGGTTTTCAAAAACTTTTGACCGTTGCCAGCCCACGGTCAACCGCCCGGTCAACCGTCCCAAACAGAGACTTAGGTGCTTTCAGTCGGCTGAAGCTCGGTCGACCGACATGGGGTTCGGTCGACTGCCCGGTCGACCGGGTAATGTGCACACATGCACACACCCAAATGGTCAGAAGCGCGGTCGACCGCCCGGTCGACCGTTCTGACTTGAAACAGAGCCGGTCGACCGTCCGGTCGACCGCAACAAGCCAAAACAGATGGTTTTGAAGAACTTAATAATTTTCAAATTAATTTTGATCAAGACTTGGTATACTATATAAAATAGAGTTTGTAAGTATTAGAATATGTTTGTAAAAATATCTTATATATATAGGAGAAATATCTTTAGAAAAATCATGTGCAAAATCTTGTGTGTGGGGAATATTGAGCTTCAACACTATACACTATCCTTTAAGAAACTAAAAAATATAAAAACTGAGAAATGAAGTCTCTGAGCCGCATTGCACCAAGTTAGAGCCTTCTCTCCTATAAAAACGTCCTCTTGCGCCATTTGCCTTTTAGCATCATAATTCTTGCAATATGCTTAAAAAGTCCATCATGACAGTACAAACCTGAAACTCATACTAAACAACTTATTAGTACAAATAGCTTCTATGTGTTTTGTTATTATCAAAACTTAAACAAATAGAGATTGTAACCTTTTGGGCCAACAGTTTCTCCATCTTTTTAATCTACAATTTTCTTCCTAATTCAAATTTAACTAAAATTTTCCTTTTTCTTTTAATGAACTAAAGAAGAACTTTAAGCATACTTTGTAGCATAAAAGAGAACTTGCTTAAAAAGCTTCCATCGCTAGTCCCTCCTTGTGGATCACGATCCGCATAGCCACTTGCTATAGTGGTAGAATTGAGCACCTGCACTACTGTTTTAGAAGTTCTGAAATTTTGTATTTTGTGTGCAGGTAAGAACTCAATCAGTTTTTAATGGCTTTTTCTCTTAAATTTCATGTCTACTCTTTAATGGAGAAGAAGGCCCAAATCCAAGCCAATTAAAGGATTTAAAGGTGTTTAAAAAGAGCCCAAATCCAAAGAAGCCCACATCGGCAATGAATCAGGGAATATTCTCTCTGTTCTAGAAGCTCTCAAATTACACCCGGCCAAAGCCAACCTGTCAGCGCGATCGCTGCTATAATGACCAAGATGCTGTCGTGAAAATGCAGCTTTGGCCGCAGATCCGCGACATTTCTTGGACCGTTGATGGAGTGTTTTATCATGCGACTGTGATTGAAAGCGATGAGCTCCTGGTGCCTATATAAAGACCCCAAGGGCCTCTGTTGATAGCAGTTGGAGATAGCCATAAATTTTAGGAGAAGAATTAGGATTTCTTTAGGTTTTTTTTAGTCCACTCTTGTAATTTGATTTTTCTCTTTTTAGATTCTATAAAAGAGAGAGAGAATGAGAGTGAAATCTCTGTAATCGAGAGTGACAATTAAATGATAAGCTCATGATCTTTCTCCTCTAATTTCTGACTCTTTTAATTATTGCTCTTTTTCTTCCAAGCTTTTAATTTCATGCTCTTTAATCTACCATGCTTTCTTCTTTGCTTTATTTCTTCATGGCTAACTAACCTTCTAACACTACTAACTAACCTCTAACACTACTAACTACTAACTCTTGGATGATGCTAACTCATATGATTCATTGGATGTTTATAATTTATAGTCTTATGTTTTATAAGTCTCTTTAATTCCCAATGAAGATGAGTGTGTTTTTGATCTTAATGAAGGTTTTGTGATTCCTTCCATATGATTCATGTGTATTTCATTTAGAGCTTTGTTTCTTTAGCAAGAGCCTTGATGGAACATGCTGATGGGTTCACCTTAGTATGCTAATAAATTTATGCACTAGCTTCTTATTTCATGCCAGCTAAGCCATGGCTTTGATGATCTAATGAACTTGACATTCTTGTTATACATACCTAAATTTGAATATCAAATTCTTATGTTCCATTCTTATGAAGCTATTGGGAGCCTATGATCCAAGGAGGCCACTTACCAAGCTAAGAGAGGAATACTTCAACATATTGGGCTAACTCTTTAACTTGATGAATCAAGATGAACAATATACCAATGAATCTACATGAGACACAATTTATCCAAGAGATTAGTGAGTATGTAGTGTAGAGTTGTTAATTAGTCATGGCTTTCCTTCTCTTTAATAAAAACGTTTCTCATTTCTAAAATCTTTCTTTCTCAAACAAAGTCTATTTTCTTTTCTACTTCTCAAAATACCATTTCATTCACCGTTTTCATTGTACCTTCCTCGTTTTCATGATCCTTTTCTTATGACAAAAAATTTCATCATCATTTTTTTTACTTTATTTTCTTTTTCAAATCTTGAACAAAGAAGAACTTTCATTTTTTTTCCAAAAACAAGAACAACAAGAGCTAAGAAGCTTCCATCGCATACCCTCCCCGAGGATACAACCCGTTATAGCTTTTACTATAAACGGTAGTTCGAAGGAGCACATTAACATTACATACATATTCAGAGCTTGACATTGACATATGAATTTGCATGGTTTGCTTATAACTTCAGCTCTTTTCACTTTCGAATAAAATTTTTGGTGCCGTTGCCGGGGAGGGTGACGGTTTTTGCTAGTTTTTAGATCTAAATGAATTTTTCTTCTCTGTTGCAGGTTACAGGTTTTGGAAACAGGAAATTACGCATTGCAGTAACATATAAGTGGTCTTGGGCCTCTACTCTAGGAATCAGAGACCTAGTACCCTCCAACTTGTCATGTTTTCTCAACTTTGGCTGCGTTTCTGCGGAAAGAAAGAGTTAACTACTGACCATCTTTTTTGCAGGGTCGCTTGCTTTGCAAAAATTATCTTAGTGCAATAATTGTTCCTTGTATGCCATCACTAGAATCCTGCTAATAACCAACAGTAAAAAGCTTGTTGAAAATTTAAAAATTGATTAGATGTTTGCATTCTAGGCACGTGTCTTTTCAATTCTTTTGCTTTACTATTGAAAAATGTTGGAGCAAGGTACGTGCGCATGGCATATAGAATAGGACTCATCTAATGATTGGTTTAATTGTTTTGAGTGAATCATATTTGCATAATTTGTACACTTGCACAAATTGACTCTAAGGGCATCACCCAAATAAATAAGATAAGGTGGGGATCTCATCACTCTTCCTTAGCCCAAAAATAATATTCCAAGCACTCACAATCCCAAGCTTAATCTAAAAATTGATAGATGTTGACCCCTAAAGACATCCAGATTCAATAGGAGATTAACTGTGGTGGGGACTTGTTTTGAATTATACTCCAGTCAAATCAAGGCTAAGGTTGGGGATTAAAAGGTTAAACCTCGAAGATACCATGGTTTGGCGTAATTAATGCCCGTTGCTTACACACAGATACCTCCCACCGTATTTTGCCCCTACCTGGCTAATTAGCTTGTTGTCTGATTCAAGCAACAACCTTCCCCAAAGAGTCGCCCAGTTAGGAGTCATCTAGGTCCAGATATCATAGATAGGCTTGGTGATTATTTTTCTTTTTTATTGTTTGTTATTTTTCTTTTTTAGTTTGTTTGTTCTGGGAACGTTGTTTGTGTTGTGCATGCAAGAGGGGTTCAGGGATCCAGTTCCATCAAGACTAGTTAGGAACACTCCACTTGCACCAACAACACCTCCTGAGATAGATCCAATCATGACCAATCATGTTTCACTTCAGGACAAGTTTTACCTGATTCGTATTTCACTTCCCTCCTGCATTCTATTACCCGAAGGTAACGTAAACAACTTTGAGTTTAAGTCCCAATTCATAAACACCCTCCCTATGTTCCATGGCTTAGAATCTGAGGGTGCATACTTCTTCATTTGGGAGTTTGAAGAAGTATGTTTGATGATGAGAATTCTCCAACTGGGGGAAGATGTTGTTAGATTAAGGTTTATACCCTTTGCACTCAAGGACATGGCCAAGAAGTGGCTATACAACTTGCATGTTAGTTCTATTTCATCATGGGATGACTTTGTTAAGGTGTTCCTTAAGAAATTCTATCAGTTGGGGAAGATACTGTTAGACTGAGGTTTATAACCTTTGCACTTAAGAACATTGCCAAGAAGTGGCTATACAACTTACCTGTTAGTTCTATTTCATCATGGGATGACTTTGTTAAGGTGTTCCTTAAGAAATTTTATCCTATCCATAAGACTACTTGTAGACTATATAAAAATCACTTAAGATAAGTCATCAGAGAACAGAGTCTATACTCCAGACGTGAGGCTAATCATAACTGCTTGCGTAATGCCAAGGCGCAGAGCATGAAGCTCGCACCTCAATATCTGTACAGTACCAAGATGCGATGGTCAAAACCCGCATCCCAGCTACACTGTAATAACCAAGACGTGACTCGAAGCCCGCGTCCTTACATCACTACAGCATCAAGACGCGAGGGTTGAAACCTGTGTCTCGATATCACTGCAATCTCAAGACGCAGAGCCTGAAGCTCGCGTCTGGCAGAGTTCGAAACCTGCATCTACAATGGTTTGGAGTCAGCATCCGAAACGCGAGACTCGAAACTCGCGTTCCAACTAAAGAGAAGCTCTGTGTCTCAGTTATAACTGCTCTTATTACTGGGTCAATTATTGCCCACGTAATAAAGGGAGTTAACCCCATTATGGAGGGTTTTTAGGGGACAGTTTTACCCCCATGAAACCCCTATAAATAGCTCAGTTTGCTACTAAAAAGGGGTCAGAAGTTTTAGAAAAATTAGAATCTTTAGCTGAAGAATACCAATTCTTCTAACAACTTGCTAAGTACAAGTTTGTTCTTGCCTCAAGTCTCTTTGAGATTTTATTGGACAGGAGCCATGCTACTCATTCCATAGTCTGAAGAGAAGATTTTCAGAAGATTGTGATGTTCACCCGGTCAACGAAAAATAAGATTCACTTTCCACTGCTACATCAAGAACCCAGTATTAAACAGAGAGAAGATTTGAGCTTGAAAATCTTCTCTCTATTGTAATCAGGATTGTTTAAGATTGTTGTAATCTTTTATTGATTCAAGAAAATTTTATTACGATCCTTTAAGTTTTTCCTGGCCCAAACAAGAGATGGCGACTCCGTTAGGGAGTACTTTCTCTATTTATGAGCAAATCATGGTGCAAGGTGATGTCACCTGTATGGGAAGAATGGTCGAATCGCTTGTCGTAGAATTCGACCAGGCAAATTATGAAGAATTCCTCTCTTCTAGGATCCAAAAGCCCAAGGGACCGCAAGGTCTCTTCGGAGATCCGCTCCCGGGTCCCTTTTGAGGCTTCTCCAAATGTGGTCTGTGTAGAGAGCATAATGACTGGTCGTATCAGATGTAATGCCCGTGTCAACATCTTCACGAGACCCATGAGGCCAACGTCGATGACGGTCAAATCGGCCACACCCGCCCTCTTCCTCAGCTCCAGGTTACCGAGAGTTCCCAACAACCCGTACGACGTAACTAGAACGCTGAGCGTCGACAGAGACGGCGCGTGCGTCAACTACAGACGCAAGAAGCTAGAACGACTATCTGTCCAACAAATACAGAACGCGAGGTTCAAGCTCGCATCTCTTCTGAGTTATGTCAGACGCACGAAGCTCACGTGTGGAGATCAAAACGTGAAGCTCAAAAGGCTTGCATTTCTGAGGCTTCACCTGTCAAATGTGACGTCCAGCACTGCGAGGTCCGTGCCTCTTTTTAGAGACATGAGATCCGCGTCCCTACAACAAAACGTGGGACTCAGAAGGTCCACGTTTCTCAAGTATCGCTAACCAGATGCAACAATCAGCAATGTGAGGTCAATGTCTCTTCTAAGCAGAGGCATGAGACCCACATTTCAAAGCCAAAAAGCATCTATCTACATGGCCGAGAGGTTCAGAAACTTTTATATCGACCATGTACCTCGCCAGCAAAATAAGCATGCAGATGCACTGGCATCTCTCATTGCTTCCTTAGCTCTTCCAGCCGGAGTAGTAGAGAAAATATTCATCATAGCCATGACCTGTATTGCTCAAGATTCGCTTTTGAAGACCACCAAAAGCCGACAAGAGATCGTTTAGTCAAAGAAGCTCTAGAGAATACAACAGATCCAGAGCTCCGGGATTGGCGATTCCTATACATCGACTATGCATTGTATGGCCTCTCTCCTGATGACCCCAAAGAGGCAGCTGCCATTAGAAAGAAAGCCCCTAAATTCTACTACAATGAGATCACAAGAATGCTGTATCGCAGATCGCATGATGGGATCATCCTCCTCTGCCTTTCACAAAAGGAGGCACAGGAAGTACTCAAAGAAGCGCATGACGGCATGTGTGGGGCTCACAAACCTGGTCCAGAACTAGGAGATCGACTCGAAAGACTGGGATATTATTGGCCAAAGATGATCCCAGACGCCATCACTTACGCCAAGCGATGTCACACCTATCAGGTCCATGGTGACTTCATCCACCAGGCACCAGGACATTTCCGCCTTACAACTTCTTCTTGGCCATTTGAAATGTGGGGAATGGACGTGATTGGTCCTTTCAGTCCACCTTCATCTAAAGGACATCGGTTCATCCTACCCATAACCGATTACTTCTCTAGATGGGCAAAAGCTATTCCCTTGGGGGAGGTAAAGACATCTGACATGATCAGGTTCATTAAACATCACGTCATTTACCATTTTGGCATGCCATGATGAATTGTCCATGATAATCGGCCCCAGTTCGTCAGCCAAGCGTTTCAAAGGTTCTGCAATAAGTTTAAAATCCAGAGTGTATCTTTAACGGTATACTATCCGGCCACCAATGGCCTTGTAGAAGATTTCAACAAGATTATTGGAAAACTTCTCAAGAAATTCCTCTCGAAAAGCCAACGTGACTGGGACGACAAATTAGGTGAATGCCTATAGGCTCATCGCACGACGGTTCGAACCCTGACGAAAGCTACACCGTTTTCTTTAGTATATGGGTGTGAAGCTGTACTCCCATTAGAAATCCAGATCCTATCTCTACGCGTTGCCTTGACAATAGAGATGACAAATGAGGATAATCTTCGAATGCGACTCCAAGAGCTAGAGGTTTTGGATGATAAAGGCCTGCAAGTTCAGCAACAAATCGAGTTCTATCAAGCTCGAATTACCAGAGCCTTCAACAAGAAAGTCAAGGAGCGGACTTTTAAGAAAGGTGACCTTGTCTTAGCTGTCAGAAGACCCATAGTGATGACACATATGACCAAAGAACAGTTCCAGCCCAAATGGAAGGACCATTTCTAGTAGAGTCAGTCTATTCAAATGGAGCATATCGCCTTATAACCCCAGACGGTGATTTGCTCATGATGACAATTAACGGTAAATTTTTAAAGAAATACTTTTCTTAATAGCATTCTTCTCCTGATCAGGTTAATACACCTCTGATAAATGTTTGGAAGAACGCCAAAGAGAAGCTTCTGTCATCCTTCACTGGATCATATCACGGTCGAGCCGATCGAGCGCTGCTTACTTCATGATGCATGATTTAAATATTGAAGAAGAAATAAAATGCAAGACTTCGGTTTTAGCCTTGTTGCTCTTCTCTAGTGTATCTATGGACATATGACACCTCCGACGGCTAAGGATAGAGAAAAATGTTGGCTTTTAAATCCAACATAAGTCTTCGACAACCATCATGCTAAGGGGAATAACATGGCTAGCCCAACTCAAATGGTAGTTGAAAATGGCACACTAAATCCATTGATAACTGAGGGTTTGCTAAAAATCCTAAGGGATTTGGTCCCATCCTCTCCTCCAAAATCTCCTACTAATTCTCACCCACAGAATGGTAGGGCCACAAAAATACTTATATTCATTTCTCCAACAAAATGAGCTGGGACTTGTCACTTTAACGGTAATTCTCTGACAAGCCAGATTTCCCGATCCCAAGCGAATTCAGTCAAGTTAATATTAAACCTCTGACAACAAAACTCATTTAAAATCTTCGCTGTTATGTTAATATTATACCTCTAATAGCGAACCCTCTTATATCCATAGAAAATCAATGACTGTCACATTAAAATTACACCTCTGACGATTCATTTTATTTTCCACCAAAATTCCCTACCAATTCACTCACATGGAGTCGTAGATCCGCAAAATCAATCACTGCTATGCTAACACTATACCTTTAATAGTGAAAAGTTTCAATACTCCCTAGCGAGTACGAACTTTTACTTTCACTCCCCTACATGGAGTCATAAGTCCTCAATATTGCTCATATCTCAAATTAATTCTTATCAAGTTAACATTACACCTCTAACATTCCAAATTCACTTGTCAATTCTCATCAACAGAATGATAAGTCCTCAAAATTGCTCATATCGTAAATCAATTCTTGTCAAGTTAACACTACACCTCTGACATTCCAAACTTCACTTGTCTCTCCATTGAAAGGAGTCACAAGTCCTCAAAATTGCTCATATCGCAAATCAATTCTTGTCAAGTTAACACTACACCTCTGACATTTTAAACTTCACTTGTCTCTCCCTGAATGGATCACAAGTCCTCAATATTGCTCATATCGCAAATCAATTCTTGTTAAGTTAACACTACACCTCTGATATTCTAAACTCCACTTGTTAATTCTCATTAATAGAATGACAAGTCCATAAAATTGCTCATATAGTAAATCAATTTTTATCATGTTAACATTACACCTCTGACAAATTACTGTTAAGTTTAACATTACACCTCTAACGATGATTAAGTTGCTGGCAAGTTCAATATTAAACCTCTGACAATCACTTTTCCTGAGGCTTCCATGTCGAAGCTGAGATGAGCGATGCTAAGTTTAACACATACCTCTAGCATCCAGTTCATTGTTAAGTTCAACAATACAGCTATGACTATGACTTTTCCTCAAGCTTCCATATCGATGCTGAGATGAACGATGCTAAGTTTAACATCACACCTCTAGTATCCAGTTCATTGTTAAGTTTGACAATATACCTATGATAATGATTTTCCCTCAAACTTTCATATCGAAGTTAAGATGACTAATGCCAAGTTCAAAATTACACCTCTAGCATTACTTCCACTGTCAAGTTTAACCCTACAACTATGACAGTGGTATTTTGATTATCCCAAACGAAACTGAAATTCTTGTAGAGCTAAATTAATATCATATCTCTAGCTCACATCCTTATCAAGTTAATATCACGCCTCTGACAACATTTAATTTAACCTATTAAGTTAATATCACACCTATAACGGTAAAGATTCTTCGAGATCCCCAATGGGTCTAGTTTCACTTGTCATTCTCATCCATAAATTGGCAAGTCCATGAAAATTATTCCACTCCTGTCAAGTTAATATCACACCTCTGAGAGTAATCTTAAATTTCTTAAATGAACTTTTTCAACTTTGACTTGCTAAGTTAAATATCACATTTCTAGCAAATCATGAGTAACCACTTCTATTTGTCTTATTTTCAATACAAAAAGGAAGTTGTGATATATAAGAAGATTGGAAAAAGTGTCACTTTTATTGATATTCAAACAAATGAAAGTGATATAAGGCACTTTCTTATACAATAAGATTGAGTGTTACAATAAAGGAGTACAAAGAAGTCCCTCTTGCTCAGCAAAAGGTTGCACTCACTCCTTAAATATTAAAGATACATGAAGTTCATCTTCTTGACTGCGGCCAGGAATAGCGGATCAACTTCCTCTCCTCTTGAGAACAATGGTGTTTCTCGTGATCGAAATGCAGGGGAGCATTCTGATTCCACCCGACGAACTAGTGTGAAGATCTTCACAAGGTCATAATCCTTCGCTTAATGGGAAGCTCCACCATCAGAAAGCCATCCAACGAGCATAGGTTTTTTGTTGTTGTCACTTCTTTGGGTAAGATTGGTGAAGGGAGGATCCGAGACCTTACTGATGACGTCCTTTTTCTTGTGGCCTTCAAAGGCGTCGTACCCACTGTGGCCATGAAGAACCCAGGACATTATTTGTGCGTCAAATCCAATAAGGTCTTGACAGGTATGAGTAACCGCACGATCCTCCTCGCCTATGGACAGGAGCTCTGACTTCTCGAGTGCTCGCCAATCGAACAAGCGAGCTGGTCCAAATATTCTCCCATGAACCCAGCAAAGACGCTATCGATATGGCCAGAACCTGCAAAAAGCAAAAACTCAGAAGTTAAAATTCTGCAAAGACAGAAGCAGGAAGTCAGAAGCACAAACACGAAGCAGAAATCATGAACCTTAGATGCGGATTTAACCGACGCAGGGAAAGAGAGTATGTATCCAAACGATGTCTGGTATTAAACTCGCGTCTGATATGAGAGGCACAAGGCATAAATCAAAGACACAGATGCGGGTCTTAAGAACTACCTGAGGTAACTTCAAGATGCAGAGTTTGCCACACTCGCGTCTGAGATGCAGGGCTTGTCATGTTCGTGTCAGAGGTCTTAAAAGAGCAAACTTAAAGTTCCCTGAGTCAAGAACCCCAAAAGCGAGCTTCATATGCAAAATTCGCGTTTCAAGACCTAAGCACAGAGCTCACTACACTCGCATCTGAATAACTAGAGACTTAGACTTTGAAGTCAATGAACTCGCGTTTTATCAAGTAATGTCAAAGGCGCATTTGTAGAGCAGGGACGCATGAATTCTAGGAAAAAGATTTCAAAAAGAGATCAAGAGAGGGAGTCTCTCCATAGATGGGGATGACAGAACTTAAGAAAGATCGAGCCTTATCATGGCAAAACCCAGTTCCTACCCGAAGAAGATTTCTCTAGAAGTTGGACTTCATTTGTCAAGGCACAATCTAGAAGTTGGACTTTATTTGTCAAGGTACAATCTTAAAAGCACTTAAAGCAATACTTTTTAATCTTGAAATCATTTAACAGTGATAATCTTCGAAGAAGATTGAAAGAAAGCATGGAAGTTTTGGGTTCTTTTTGTTCTTCAGAACTCATGCCCTTGAAGCGAAGGTGGACAATCAAGATGATGTTCCTCAGAGCGCATGCTTGCAAAAAAAAACAGTCGAGATGAATGATTTATAAGAGGCTGAGGCCTATTTATAGGCTCACTAGAAGGCCTATAATTAATGGCATAAAAATCAAAGCCATTAGCATTAATTCCTACACGAATATCAAATCCAGTATAGAGAGTCACGTGAATTTTTACTCCGGGAAATACCAAAGACACAAGTCCCAACATTCAACGCTGGCTTTGCATTGAAAGATCCAATAAAATCTTTAAGATGGATTGCATGTGACGCTTTGGAGGCTGTTGATTGAAAAATCAAAGAGTTAAGAAATTACCGTGTAGCTTGTGGCTAACGGGTGGTGTCCACGAGGAGGAATACGATGAAAGCTTTTCGGTGTTTTGCTTAGTAACAAAGAATTGTGCTTGTTTTTTAATTGAAAAGAGAATGGAAAGAAGGGAGATGATTAAAAGAGAAATTGTAACTTTGGAGAAGGCTTTGGAAAAGGTGAATTTTGTATAAAGTTTAAAAAGTGATTTGTTGTTTTTTAATGAAGAAAAAAGATCTGGGCTCACTATCTCACTACTCAATGATATGCTCTTCTCTTGAAAATCTTAATGCCTCAACTTGATCATTGGCAAAACATAAGGTTGATTCTAAAAAATTTTAAGCAAAACACATAAGATGGTTGGAAAAGTTAATTCTATTCTTGAGTTGAATGTTAAATCATCAAGAAGTTCAAGTATGAGATAAAAATAAGTTCAAGAGACGTTTTGAAAAGAGGTAGAAATTAAAAATCTGAACCCATCCTCATGTGCCTTCAAGAACACTTTCAAGAAGAAAGGCTTAAGTTAGGCATGCAAATGATTCATTGGGTAATTTCATCAAAATCATTCGAAAAGAAGAGGGAACAGAGAGATGAGTAATAGAGAGCCCAGAAAACCGATTTAGCTACTCATGGAAGGCAAAGAACAATGCAAGTAATTAAAGGAAGACATACCATGAAATAGAGTGGAAGAAAAAGTAGCTTGATTCTTGTATTTATGCCACTTCAATCTTCAGAATACAATCACTCAATTCCTCTCTCTCACTGGTGTTTGTATTGAACTACAAATTGCAAAACAAAATATAACTTTTACACTATCTAACAAAGAGCCTAAATCTTTAAAGAATAAACAAAAATTCTAATTTTAGTCTTCGCCCTTTTTTCTCTGTTGAACATGGTATTTATAGGGAAAAACCAGAGGGGGGAGATTGTTAGAAGACTCGGGGAGCAAATGCTCCCCCAACAGCCTTCAACAAGCCACAGAAACACGGCTAGGGGCCGCGTTTCTACGGCTCTGGTGTGGCCAGATGGCCACACCCAAGTGGTGGAACTCCCCTCTTTTGTGACTCGTCCATATCTTCTGCTGGTTTTCTCGTTTCAGCTCCAAGATTTGACAAAACAGCCTTTGATTGTTTGGCTTTAACTACTTGATTTGGGAGGATCATTTCAATCGGTTTTCAACCTCTCTGATATGCCAAGATTTGCCTTGATTCCTTGATTTTAAATTTATTCAGAATTAAATTAGAATTTGGTGGGCTTGTTTCTCTTTCCTTTCTTTTAGCAATTGGGCCTACATTTAACAAAGAAGAAGAAGATATATTAATAGGATTTATTAGATAAAAGGTATGATAATGTGACAATGTATATGCAATATATGTGACTGATCACACCCCCACACTTATCTTTTGCTCGCCCTCGAGCAAAACATCAGACTAATTCTAATCAATTATTAAACTACTTTCTCAGGTCACTCAATTGCACTGAGCATGTGCAACAGGCCGTTAAACCTCTAGGTTACCCCTAGAGGACGAGTTTTGTCTCATGAGGGTTTTCAGTGGATTGCACCCACAAAATCCATAAAAAAAATGTTAGTAGTTTTGAAAAGCATTTTGAAAGGAGAAAATATTTGAAGTATATTTGTAAGGTTTTAAGTAATCTATAAGTTATAGGAATATCAAATTTTTCATTCTGAAACTCAGTCTCTATTCAAAAACATATCATCAATCAAAATAAGGAGTCAAATTGTACTTCCATCTCGTCTATTAATTTACCCTGAGTCGTATGCACCATCGTGACTGTGAAATTTGACTAAGGGTTCTTTAACATTAACTCCTATGCCTTATTTATATTTATTTTTTGTAGAATTTTATTACTCAATTTCATTAGGCTTTCTAATCTTCCCATGTAACGAGCCTTTAGTCGGTGACACCCAAACCAGACAGTTTTAGGGCACCAGGTGAGAAAACACCCCTAAGGACTTAAACACTCGAGCAGAAAAGGTCACAAAATTAAGGTTTTTATTTATAAAATGTACCCCTTTTAGACGTGAATACTTATGCTCCATGAGGCACAAATACCCCGGTTAATCAGAGGGTTTATATATATATATTTCAAACTTATCTAATTATCTTTTGCATAAATACCAAGTCTTGCTTAGGCCAAAGCACCTAGCTAATCAATAATTAGATTTGTTTATTTTTTGATACATATATACTTTTTTTTTATAAGGCATAAGAGTCTTTGTTTTTAAACTCTAAGTGTGTAAGTATATTTAGTGTGCATATTTCATCAAGGTAAATATCAAGACTAAATTATTTTCACAAATTGTCTTCCTAACTCTAAAAATCAAACAAGTCATCTTATTTTGACAAAGCGTAAGAAATCCTAATTATGATTTTCCTATTCCTTAAAATTGACTTAATTTCTTACAAAAATATATCAAAATATTGTTCTTACCTTTCAGAAAGGTTTTTTTCTTATATATATATACAATAATTTTTTTTTAACATTTTGTTTTTTTTTTAGAGTCATGTTAGAACTCTCCCACACACTTATCTCATGCATTATCCCTAATGTATGAAAGAAATGTATGCATGCATGAAATGAAATGTAAAAGAGGTGCATATATTATACAAAAATATGTACAACATCAAGTTTCTCCCATACCTAGATCTTTTTCAGTCTTATCCCTCTAGCTCTCTTCCTATCATTCCAATGGTCCTTTTTATAGGGCATAGTAGGGAGGCCAATTTTCTGTCGTTTTAGCTCTCTTCCTCCCCAGTCTCAACTTCTTTAGGTTTTTCTTTCTCATATTTCTACATTAATTATTCAAAAATTGATCTACACCACACTTCTTAGTTGGAACTTCTTCAGTATTAATACCTAGGAATTCTAACTCAGTTCCATATATCTCCTCAAAGCTTAGGTCAACACTTTCCCCTGGAAATGTATACTTAATCAAATGATCCCTAGTTGGTTCATCCAAACACATGAGTTCTTCTTCGAAGAGGTTTTCAAAGAGTATGTCAATTGGTGGTTTTTGAATTACATTCTCATGCGACACATTATTGGTTGGCTCATCGAAAGTGAAGATATTCAAATCAAATTTCTCCTTTTTAAAGGTTACTCTAACATTAGGATCTCCGACATATGCCTTCTCATCAAGATAATCGCATTCATTCTTAAATAATTCATTAAGAAATAGCGACTCATCTCTATATCTTCACTCTCTTCATCACAATTATCTTCAACAAAGTTTACCTCAAATGTTTGATCTCTTATCTTACGAGGTTGTTTTTCTAGGTTGAAGATATTGACTTCTCTAGTCATATCCCCAAAAGTTAACCTCATGGACCCATTCCTACAATTGATGATGGCATTAGCGATAGCAAGGAATGGTCGCCCTAGGATAGCAGGAGTTTGAGCCCTATGATTGGAGTTAGACACAAGTTGTGCCTCTAGAACTATGAAATCAATAAGGTAAATAAACTCCTCAACCCGAATAAGGACATCATTAATCTCCCCTTTTGAAACTTTCACTAAACGGTCAGCCAGTCAGATAGTGACTCGAGTTAGACTAAGATCGCCCAACTCGAGTTGTTGATAAATTGAAAATGGAAGCAAGTTGATACTTGCCCCCAAGTCAATAAGTGCACGACTAATCTCGGCTTGTCCTATTATGCAGTCAATGGTTGGACTACCTGGATCATTGTACTTAACAGGGATCTGGCTCGATAGTAGCTCACTAATGTTAGTGGTTAAAAAGATCTTTTTGGGTACATTAGTCTTTATCTTCTTGGTGCACATATCCTTAAGAAACTTAGCATAAGATAGGACTTGTTGGATGGCATCAAGAAGTGGCACATTTATCTTCACTTGATTAAAGATCTCAATTATCTTATCTATGTCTGAATTTTACTTGTTGTTTTTCAACCTATTAGGAAATGGTGCTATGGCTGGTGCACATGACTGGTTGACTTATCTTTTTCAGATTCATCTAATTTAGGAGGAGTGGGATTAGATGAGGTGGATGCGGAAGTATGATTATGCTGAATAGGATTAGGTGATATTGACACTTGGTTATCAACTTTCTTTCCCGACCTCAATGTATGAACAGCATTACATTGATTCAGTGATTGAACCTCAACAAATGAGCTTGTTGTGAATTTCTAGAATTCATAATTGGTTGACTAGGCAAAGTACTCTTTTGCCTCTCATGTTGTGGATTGGTTAACTGGTTCATTTGACCCTCTAGCCTCTGTATTATTTGCATGAGGGAATCTTAGTTCTTCATGTACCCTTCCATGTTTCTCTCAAAATTAGTCATTCTCCTTTCGAGTTGAGAATTCTGGAAGGAAGATGGTGGAGCTTGGTTGGGAAGATTTTGTTAATAATTTGAAAATTGTTGGGAGAATTGTGAGGATGATTATAAAAGTTGGGTTGATGATTGGAAGAATTATTGAAAGATGGCAGTGGCTTGCATGGTTTGACCGTGGGTGGTTATTATTTTGTTGGCTCCATGAGAAATTTGGGTATTTCTCTAGCCAGGATTGTACGTTGGAGCGTAAGGATCATTGTTGGCCTTGAAAAGGCCGCATTCATCGGTTCAGAAAAGTGGTGGTGAGCTTGAAATACAAGATACTCCTCAAACACATGATTCATAGCCTGACAGTAAGTACAACCCGGAGTTAAAAATTGGTTTGGGCTGACTTGATTGACTGGACTTGGTTCCTTAGTTTCTAAAGCTTCCAGTCTTCTCACTAGGTTAGCTAACTTAGCCTCGTTAGTTATGGATGATTCAATCGAATGAAGACCTCCTTTTGAAGAGATAGAGTTTGGATTTCTAGAGCTTTCACTAGTAGGTTCTCATTGGATGGCCTTTTCAACTAAATTCTCATATAAATCTCATCCTTCATGCTCATCCTTCTGCGAGAATCCCCCTTGGCACATGCTTTCTAAGAGGATCTTGGTCGAGTAGTCTAAATGATCATAAAGAATTTGGCATTGTCGCCATTTCTCTATTCCATGATGAGGATATTGGACAAGGAGGTCTTTGAAGTGTTCAAAGTACCTCCAAAATGGTTCACTAAGTTCTTACTTAAACTGCATGATGTTTTTCCTAACGAGAGCGGTCTTGTGGATTGGATAGAATTTCTTTAAGAAGACCTTGATGAAACCATCCTAGCATGTGATAGAGCCGGCCGCTAAGTTCTAGAGCTATTTCTTGGCTAAGTCCTTAAGAGCAAATGGGGCAAATCTAAACCTAATAGCATCATCTGAAGGTGTAGGATTTTCATCATTAAGCATACTTCCTCAAATTCTTTTATGAAGAAATAAGCTTCCTCAGACTCTAAACCATAGAACTTAGGGAGTGTATTGATGAACTGAGGCTTAAGCTCAAAGTTGTGTTCACCAACCGATGGAAGTTGGATGCAGGATGGAAGTGATGTTCTAATGGGATTGAACCTATCCTGTAAAAATGTCGGTTGATCCATAACCGAATCTGATCTTGTTTCGAACTTAGGTGATGATGTGTTTCTAGTTAACCTAGATGAATTAGGGTCTCTTGACCACACTTGCATACACAAACATAATTACAAACAAGTTCACCAATAGTCAAGAAGCGAAAACAACCAAGCCTAGTCTAAGGTAACCTTGACCTAGACAACTCCTAACTGGTTGATTGTCCACAGGAGATATAATGTAGACTTTGACCACAAGCTAATCAGTCAGGTCAGGGCAAGATTGGTGGGAGGTTATCCGTCAAAGACGTTCCTTAATTAAGTAACCACCAACCTTCGGGCTTTCGGCCCTTAATCCCCTTCCTAGATACCGATTTGGCAGGAGTCAAATTCCAACACCTTCCCCCTTAGGATACTCTCCTAATGAGTTCGAGATGTCTCTAAGGCCAACGTCTATCAGATTTTACTTAGGCGTAGGTTGTGCGTGCTTGGAGATGGTTTGTGGGCTAAGAAAGGGTAATGACTTTCCCACCTTATCTTGACTTGGGTTTTACCCTTAGACTTGATTTGTGCAAAGTATGCAAGATATAGAAAAGTAGCATTCAAAAACAAATATCACCCAAGAATGTTTCCTAAACTATGTGCGATGCATACGTAAGTAATTGTAAAATAAACGTATTTAGACAAATACCTAGAATGCAAGTCTAAACTTTTTTTAAGCAATTAACAATCACTCAAATTACTGTTGGATTAAAATAGGGATTGTGAATAGCAGATATAACAAGAATATAACACATAAAAACTTAATTTTTACAAGCAATATGTCCTGCAAAAAAAAGTTTTAGTAGTTCCACAAAAATTGTAACTTTTGCAATAGCAATTTCTTGAAATTCAGTTTCCTACCTTCGAGAGTAGAGGCACAGAATACCAAGTCTTCTACTACAAAGCTTGAATACTAAATCTAAATCTTGAAGTCCCTGAAACAACACACAAAACTTGTTAAAAAATAAATACAGCATTCCCTCCCCAGCAACAGCACCAAAAATTGATTAAAAAATCAAAGAGTTAAGAAATTACCATGTAGCTTGTGACTACCGGGTCTTGTCCACAAGGAGGAATGCGATGAAAGCTTTTTGGTGTTTTGTTTAGTAATAAAGAATTGTTCTTGTTTTTTAATTGAAAAGAGAATGGAAAGAAGGGAGATGATTAAAAAAGAAATTGCAACTTTGGAGAAGGCTTTGGAAAAGGTGAATTTTGTATAAAGTTTAAAAAGTGATTTGTTATTTTTTAATGAAGAAGAAAATCTGGGCTCACTATCTCACGACTCAATGATATGTTCTTCTTTTGAAAATCTTAATGCCTCAACTTGATCATAGGCAAAACATAAGATCGATTTTAGAAAGTTTTAAGCAAAACACATAAGATGGTTGGAAAGGTTAATTCTATTCTTTAAGAAATCGTCTTGAGTTGAATGTTAAATCATCAAGAAGTTCAAGTATGAGATAAAAACAAGTTCAAGAGACATTTTGAAAAGAGGTAGAAGTTAGAAATCCGAACCCATCCTCATGTGCCTTCAAGAACACTTTCAAGAAGAAAGGCTTAAGTTAGGCATGCAAATGATTCATTGGGTCATTTCATCAAAACTATTCGAAAAGAAGAGGGAACAGAGAGAGGAGTAATATTGAACCCAGAAAACTGATTTAGCTACTCATGAAAGACAAAGAACAATGCAAGTAATTAAAGGAAGACATACCGTAAAATAGAGTGGAAGAAAAGGTAGCTTGATTCTTGTATTGATGTCACTTCAATCTTTAGAATACAATCACTCAATTCCTCTCTCACTGGTGTTTGTATTGAACTACAAATTGCAAAATAAAATACAACTTTTGTACTATCTAACAAAGAGCCTAAATCCTTAAAGAATAAACAAAAATTCTAATCCTAGTCTTCGCCCTTTTTTTCTCTGTTGAACATGGTATTTCTAGGGAAAAACCAGAGGGGCGACGTTGTGAGAAGGTTAGGGAGCAAACGCTCCCCAATAGCCTTCAACAAGCCACAAAAACGCGGCTAGGGCCCCGTTTCCGCGGCCTTGGTGTGGTCAGATGGCCACACCCAAGTGGTGGTACTCCCCTCTTTGCTGATTCGCCCATATCTTCTGCTGGTTTTCTCGTTTTAGCTCCAGGATTTGACAAAACAGCCTTTGATTGTTTGGCTTTAACCGCTTGATTTGGGAGGATTCATTTCAACTAGTTTTCAACCTCTCTGATATGCCAAGATTTGTCCTGATTCCTTGATTTCGAATTTATTCTGAATTAAATCAGAATTTAGTGGGCTTTTGGGCTTTTTCTCTTTTCTTTATTTTAGCAATTGGGCCTACATTTAACAAAGAAGAAGAAGACTTATTAATAGGATTTACTAGATAAAAAGTATGGTAATGTGACAATGGATATGCAATATATGTGACTGATCAACTGTGTCCTGAAGTCCGCATCCTTTTACAAGACTTGAAGGCTGTGCCCTGAAGTACGCGTTCTTACACAGACTCGAAGGCTGCATCGAGAAGTCCACAACCTTTCATAAACCTGCAGACCGTGTTCCCTTTATCAAATTGAAGAAGCCAGAACTGCATCCTCTCAGCAATCTAGAGCCGCGTCCTCTCTATCGATCCAGAGCTGCGTCCTCTCAGTGATCCAGAGTCGCGTGCTCTCAAGCAATCCAGAGCCGCGTCCTCTCAAAGATCCAGAGCCGCGTTCTTGAAGTCTGTGTCCTTTCACAAGCCTGAAGGCCGCGTCCCCTTTATCAAATTGAAGAATGTAGGTTTGCATTTCTCTCAACAATTCAGAGTCATGTCCTCTCAAAGGGCCAGAGCCGCGTCCTCTCAATAAATCAGAGTTGCGTTTCTCTTGACAAATTAGAGTCGCGTCTCCACTATAAATGAGAGCCGCATCCCAATTACAAATTCAGTGCAGCCTGAGTTTATATTCTATCATTTATGGTCGCGTCTCAATAAAATTAACTAAGGATAGCGTTTCCACAATAGTCAAGGATTGCGACTATGAAAGCTGAGTTCATCCAAGGCAATATGACCTTTGCGTCTGCAAGACTTGCGTTCAGTCTTTGCTTCTGCAATCGGTTCAACAGTTTACTGACACTAGCAAATGACCATTTTATCCTTGTTCAACAGTACAACAACAACCAGCTCAGAGCACCGAGGAAATTTGGAAACTGTATCTAGACACTCACAACGATCATTTCTGGTGGCTTCAAAGAGTTTAACAGTACACTCACGGAGACTAAAATCTAGACGAGATAAAGCTTAAGATATCTTAGAGGATTGTTAGTCTAGTCTTGAGATTATTGCTGCTAATAAAAAAGTCCAAAATATTTCGAAACCCGTCTCAGTCAACCATGAAGTTTTGAAAACTTTGGAGAGGGTTCTATAGACTATCTAAAAATCACTGAAGTCAAGTCATTAGAGAACAGAGTCTATACTCCAGACGCGAGGCTAATCATAGTCGCTTGCGAATGCCAAGGCGTGACATCAGTATAGTATGAAGACGCAAGGGATGAAACCCATGTCCCAGCTGTAATATAATAACCAAGACACGACTCAAAGCCTGCGCCCTTACATCGCGGCAGTATCAAGACACGAGGGTCGAAATCCGCATTTCGATATCACTACAATCTGAAGATGCAAAGCCTGAAGCCCACGTCTGGCAGGGTTCGAAACCCGCATCTAGCAAGGTTCAGAGTCAGCATCCGAAACACGAGGCTCGAAGCCCGCGTTCTGACTATTGAGAAGCTCTGCATCTCGGTTATAATTATCCTCATTACTGGGTCAATTACTGCCGATGTAATAAGGAAAGTTAACCCCCATTTTGGAGGGTTTTTAGGGAACACTTTAACCCCCAGAAACCCCTATAAATAGCTCAGTTTGCTACTGAAGAGGGGTCAAAAGTTTTGAAAAAATCAGAATTTTTAGCTGAGGAATACAAAAAAGTTCAACTCTTCTAACAAGTTACTGAGTACAGATTTGTTCTTGCCTCAGGTCTCTTTGAGATTTTATTGGACAGGAGCTGCGCTACTCCGTCCATAGTCCGAAGTGAAGATTCCCAAAAAATTGTGACGTTCATCCTGTCAATGGAAAGGAAGATTCACTTTCCACCGCTACATCAAGAACCTAGCATTAAACAAAGAGAAGATTTGAGCTTGAGTATTTTCTCTCTCTTGTAATCGGGATTGTTTGAGATTGTTGTAATCTTTTATTGATTCAAGAAAATTTTATTATGATCCTCTAAATTTTTCTCGGCCCAAACATTAACTTCATCAGGGAGAACATTATGCGGTATAGACATGAAACTAATGAACCGTTCTGAAAGTATTTCAAAAGGTTTAAGAATTTGCTAGCCCAGTGTCTTCACCACAGAATAGAGAAGTAGCGGCAGTGCCAAATTCTCTATGATGGGTTGAATTATCAGACTAGGACATTCCTTGAGACTATATATCAAGGAGAATTTTTAAAAAATGATGAGAACCAGCGTTGGGACTTATATGAAGTCTTAGCTGAGAAAACCATTCAGTGGGAGTCTTGCCTTGAAAAGACTAACCCTACAACTTTCAGAACCAGTATGCACTCCATTGAGGTCTCTATAGCTGCTGAGGCTAAAATCACACAACTGATGAGGAGATTAGAACTACTTGAGGCTACAGAGCCAAACCAGTAAACCAGGTCAACCCAAACCAAATGCCAAGTCCGGGATGCATTTATTGCCATGCCTTGACCCACCTATTCGAGGAGTGTCTAGTATACCAGGCTCAACAGATATTCTCTGATAGTATGAATGTAGTCTACACTAGACCCAATTATAATCCTTACTCCAAGACGTATAACCTGAGGTGGAGGAATTATCCCAATTTTTCTTGGAGTTAGGCTGGTCCTGAGCAGCCAAGACAATAATTTCCACATCAATATGCTGCTCAAAATCATCAACCCAATTTCTATCAAAATCAACACAATTTTCAGCTGACTTACCAACACAATTTTCAGCCCGCTTACCAACATCAGCAACTAAATCATCTAGATAGGAAAATGACAGATTTGGAGAAAATGATTGAAAAATTGTCCAAAGATCAAGCCTCAATAATGAACAATCATAATCAAGCTATTAATAGGCTATAGGTTTAATTAGGTAAAATGGCTAACTCACTTAATGAAAGATAAAAAAGAACATTGCCTAGTCAGCCATTACCTAATCTAAAGAACTCCTTCCCTGTTAATAAAGCTGAGAACATAACTTCAAAATAATACAACACTATTCATATCCTAAGATTAGGAAAACAAGTTGATAACATGGTTTCTAATCCCCCAGTTTTCAACAATCTAGTGTCTAATCCTCATGTGATTACACCACAAGTTCCAAATGATCCATCTTCATCATCAAGTTCACAACTATCCACTTTTAAGTCTAATGAAAAGAATAAATTAGCTGAGCAAACTCACAAGCCTATTGTGCCATTTCCTAATAGGCTAGCAACCAACAAGACCACTGCTCAAATGGAAAAGATTAAGGAAATGTTTAATCAAGTCCAGATAATTGTGCCCCTTCTTGATGCCATTCAACAAGTTTCATCATATGCCAAATTTTTAAAAGGCATGTGCGCCAAGAAAAAGAAAACAAATGTTTTCAAAAAGGTCTTCCTTGCATCCAACATCAATGAGTTGTTAACTGGGCCCATCCCAATAAAATACAAAGACCCCACGAGTCCAACCATTTTCGGCATCATAGGACAGACCACCATAAACCAGGAACTGCTTGATCTGGGGGCAAGTATCAACTTGCTCCCCTTTTTCGTGTATCAGTAACTCGGACTGGGTGACCATCATCCAACCAGATTACTATACAATTAGCTGATCGTTCTATAAAGGTCTCCAAAGGAAAATTACAGATGTCCTTATACAGGTCGGGGAGTTCATCTACCCCGTAGATTTCATCATTCTGGAGACACAACCCATGCAAAATCTGAAAGCTCAGACCCCGGTCATTTTAGGATGACCTTTCCTAGATACTGTGAATGCGATCATAAACTATAGGAATGGGTCTATGTGCTTGACTTTCAATGACATGACAAAGGAAGTGAATATTTTCCACCTAAAAAAACAACCTTAGAACTAGGATGACCAATCATTTGAGGTGAACTTGATTGAAAGACTCACAAGTGAACATAAGGAGGAGTTAGAGTATGAGTCAAACCCATGAATTTGATTTGGGGTTAGATGACTTCGATCTTGACCAGATTGTAGGCTGAACAGTTAAGTGGACAACTAATGCAACCCTAATCATTTTCTTGTAAGAAGAACAAACCTTGATAGATCATACCCCTTCTTCAGAATTGGAAGTTCTTCCTAGTCATCTCGAGTATCTGTACTTGGGTGAAAAGGAAGCTTTCCCTGTGATCATAGCTTCCCATATGACAAAATAACAAGAAGAAGATCTTTTTGCGGCATTAAGGGAACACAGAGAGGACATTGGTTGGACCATGGCTAACATCAAGGGGATCAGCCTATCCATTGTCCAACATAGGATTCACCTGATAGAAGAGGGCAAGCCAAAACGTGTTCCACAGCGTCAACTAAACCCAATTATGCAAGAGGCTATCCGTGTTGAAATCTTAAAACTGCTAGACAATGGGACAATTTATCCCAAATCTGATAGCCATTAGGTAAGTCCAGTCCATGTTGTATCCAAGAAAGCTGGATTTACTGTGGTAGAGAATGACAAAAAAGAATTAGTACAGACTTGTCTTCCAATGAAGATACGAGTTTGTATTAATTCACAAGCTGAACACTACCACGTGTAAAGACCACTTCTCTCTTCTATTTATATATCAGATGCATGAAAGATTGACAGGACACCAATATTATTAATTCCTGGATGGATATTTGGATACAATCGAATCCCAATTGCTCCCGAGGACTAAGAAAAGACAACTTTCACCTATCCATTTGGAACTTTTGCATACCGATGAATGCCATTTGGATTATGTAGCGCTCCTGCAACGTTCCAACGTTGCGTGCTTAGCCTATTCTTGGACTTGGTAGAAAGATTTTTGGAGATTTTTATGAATGATTTTTTTGATATATGGAGATTCCTTTGACCAGTGCCTGCATCATCTCAAATTGGTCTTACAAAGATGCATGGAAAAGAACTTGACACGTAACTGGAAAAAGTGTCATTTATAGGTCAAACATGGAATAGTCCTAGGGCATGAGATTTTGAGTAGAGAATTAAGGTTGACAAATCAAAAGTGGAGGTGATAGTAAAACTCCCTAAAACTAAATGCTTAAAAGAGATCAGACGTTTTTTCTAGGGTAGCTCGTATTTACAAATGATTTATTAAAGAGTTTAGTAGATTGCTAGATCTTTAACTAATCATTTAAGAAAAGATGTGGTTTTCCATTTTGATGATGGATGTCTACATGATTGGGAGGAGCTAAAACAAAAACTTGTCTCTGCACTGATAATATTAGCACCAGATTGGACTAGACCCTTTTAAGTCATGTCTGATGCCTCTGATTATGCCGTAAGCGTTGTCCCAGGATAGCGCATTGATAACAGGTAACACGTTATTTACTATGCTAGTAGGACGCTTAATGAGGCCCAACTCAGATACGCAACAACTGAAAAGAAATTTTTAGCAGTTCTCTTTGCATTGGAGAAGTTTTGCCAATACCTACTTAGGTCTAAAACAACGATTTTCATTGACCATTCTTCCCTCAGGTATTTGATGCAAAAGAGGACGCTAAGGCTAGACTAATTCGTTCGATCCTTCTTTTGCAAGAATTTGACTTAGTGATAACTGACAAAAAGGGTTTTGAAAATATGGTGGCTAATCACCTTTCAAGACCCTTTTGATTAAATATGGAGTAAAGTACTGTGTGACCACACCATACCATGCACAAACAAATGGCCAAGTAAAAGTTTCTAACAGAGAACTCAAGCGCATCTTGGAGAAAACTGTTAACATTTCACAATGAGATTAGTCAGTGAAGCTAGATGATGCTTTATGGGCATATCGGACAGCGTTTAAGACACCAATTGGGATATTCCCCTACCGAATGGTCTATGGTAAGGCATGTCACCTTCTAGTTGAGTTGGAGTACAAGGCTAATTGGGCAATGCAATTACTTGATTTTGATATGCAATCAGCAGGAGAGAAAAGGACGTTGCAACTCAATAAGATGGAAGAATTTTGCAACCATGCTTATGAGAATGCAAGGATGTACAAGGAGCGGACCAAATGTTGGAATGACAAGCGTATTACACTGAAAGACTTCGAAAAAGGGCAGAGTACTACTTTTCAATTCTTGCTTCCGTCTATTTTCGGGCAAGTTGCATTCAAGATGGTCGGGTGATTGGCAAAAAGCAAGCACAAGAATAAGTAAAAAGAGTATGGATCGATGTTACTACTTTTCTGATTCTTCCGTAGTAGCAAACTGGCTATACGGGTCGTATCCACAAGAAGGGAGAGCGATGGAAGTTTGATGCGACTTCTTCGTTCAAGAAAAGTGAAAGTTCTTTGTTTTAAATAAAGAATTGGAAAATGAAAACAAGTTGGTTTCAAGAATTGTTTGAAAATGATTTGGTGGTTTGTAAAGTTAGATTTTCTTAATGGTAAAAATACATGACTAACTTTCTACTAAGTGCTCCCACTAATCCCTAACTTCTTGAAGATGTAACCTCACGATGGAGCATAGGCAAGTAAAATCTTTATACATAGGAACTATTCAAGTTAGAAACGAATGAAAGTCCTTCTTTTAACTTAGCTTTACACGGCAAAAACATGGACATTCCCTTATCAAGACCCAATAGAAGGCGAGAATAAGGAAAGACATAAGTGCACTAATGGTATCGGTAAAGTTAAAAAGAAAATCTCTAACTTATAAAAACAAGTAAAGGATACAATCTATAGATCATCAAAACCCGTTAAGCATGAAATATAAGAAAGCGAATACTTGTATGTAAGTTAGAGTTAGAACCCTCTTCTTAAGATGTCATAGCTCTCGTTTGCACAAGCCTTATTTGACACTATTGACTCATTTGGGTTTATCAATCAAGTTGTTAGAGATTATTGGGTTAGTAGTTAGTTAGCCATGCTACGAAGGAGTTAGTTCAACATGGTAGTAAAAGAAACAATAAAAGGGAAGGGGAAAAGAGAGGGAGTTACACTAAAACAAGAATGTAGAATCAAATGAAAAATACAAGTAAATGAAAAGAAGAAAGAGAAGTAGTTACTTTTATTAGCTTGTCACCTTCAAATATAACTTGTACACAATTTCTCTCTTTCACTCTAATGGCTAAAGTTAAAACTAGAAGAAGAAAGAAACAACAACTATAATTCCTAACAATAAAGTAACAAATACAACTCTATTGTCTGGATATCTCTCAACTGAAGACTGATTAGTCTCTAATTTTGGATAATTTTCGTCACATTCTCATATTTATTTAATAATAAATTCTGCTAATAATACCTTACTTTCTTTATTCTAGGTCCATGGTGTGCAATGAAGAAGAAGACCCTAAATCACTATTTAATTGGTGATTAAAGGCCTATTAAGATAGCCATTGACCTAGGAGGCTGATTTCATCAAAACCAGGGGCTGAAAATTAGAAACTGGGCACTGGAACTGACAGGAGACAAAAAGGACTACGCGCAGCTCAAAGCGCCGCACGCAGCCACTTTATGGCCGCGGAAACGCCGCTCTGGCCGCGTTTGCACAGCCATACGGCTGCGGCCGCAGCCGCGCCTCGGGCCAGGTTTTGTCCCCTGGCCCCTTGTTCCCCTGATGCTTATAAATACCCCACTGGGATTCTAGAGTTGAAGATATGCAGAGTTTTAGGAGTAGTTTCATTTCTATTCTGTAGTTTAGGGTAGTGTAGTGTAGTTTTCCTTCTTCTTCCTCCCTTGTATTTTTCATTTCTTGTAGATCTTGTATTAGGGAGAGAGAGTGGTACATGTTAGGAAGCAAAAGTGCTTGTAATAGAAGGTGACAATCAATGAAAGGTACTCTCTTACCTTATCTTTGTTTTCTTCTCTCTAATCTTTTTTACATGTGTAGCTAATCTTTTCTCTCATGACATTAACTACTAACCACCAACTTGCTAACTTCTTTTATAATAATCCACATGAATCTAATAGCCTCGTTTTGGCCTTGCTCTTGCAAGAGCCATTGATGGCTCATGATGATGGATCTAACACTCTAACTTCCTAACCACTAACAAGCTAACATTACTTTACTCCATGCTTACTTTTCTATAGTATTGATGGTTTAAGTGTAGCTTGCACTTGTATGTTGAGTTAGGTTGTGATGAGGTACATATGGGTCATACTTTGAATCGCTCTTGAACCAAGGACTAGTGATGGCCAATGATACATGTGAGGCAACTATCACTAAGAGGTTAGCGTGTTCGTGGGGTCATTAGTAGTTGTAGCCGTGAGTTTTCTTTCTTTTTCACTTTATTTTAAAAATACAACAAAAATCACAAATACATTCTTTTCAATGTTTCCCTCTTCTTCGTATTTCATCGTACCTCTCTTTTCATTCTTTGCTTTCTTTTCTTTTGATTCTTTAAAACTTTAAAGAACTTTTAACATACACGTGAATCAATCGGTAAAGCTTCTATCGCCTCCCGTCCTTGTGGATTCGACTCGTTTTAGCCTCTATGCTATTCAAAACATACACTTTTTGTGTGCGTTTTACCTCGATCAAAGACCCCTGGGGGATATTTATAGGCACCAAGGGAAAGGGGGCCAGGGGGCAACCCCTGGCCCAAAGCCCGAGAGCGCTCGCGCCCATATAGCTTTGGAAACGTGGCCCTGGCCGCGTTTTCGTAGCCGTGTCAGGGCGACGCATGCTAGGGTTTGGGCACATGCCCCCCCTCCTGTCTCCTGTTCACTTGATCTCCTAGATTCGTGATTTAATGCCCTATGCTGACATAATCTCCTCCCTAAAGTCAATGGCTACTTAGTAGGCCTTTAATTACCCATTAAATGGTGGTTTAGAGTCTTCTTCATTTGCACACCATGGAGCTAGGATTAAGCAAGCAAAATTTTATTAGTAGAATTTTACATCAAATAAATATGAGAATGTGATGAAAATTATGCAAACTTAGAGACTAATCACAACCTCACACTTATCTTTTTGCTCGTCCCGAGCAAAACAAAAATAAGAAAATTATTATATCACTTTCGCAGGTGACGCGATTGCACTGAGCATATATAATAAGCCTTTAAACCTCTAAGTTTCCCTTAGGGGAGAAGTGCTGTCTCCTGAGAGTTTTCAGCGGATTGCACCCGCAAAATTCAGTAAGTGAAAGCAAGTGTTAGCAAACCTCTTTCAAGAAAAATAACTTTTAATTATCTAAGTAAAAATGACCGAATGATGTAAGAATTAGGTTCAACCCTCATAAAAGAAGAAGTTATAATTTTTTCCTTTAAATTTAGAAAGGATCTTATACTTCTAACTCATTCTGTTATTTTGCTTTAGATAGATATGCATAACGTGTAACTGTGATGCGCTTGAGATTTTTCAACTCAACTTTGAATATCATTTAATTTTATTAATATTTATTTATTATTATTGATTTCATTAGACTTTCTACTTTACTCATGTAACACATATCAAACCGATAACTCCCAAACCAGATGGTTTTAGGGCTTTAGTTGGAAAAACACCCCTCAGGTCAAATATGCAAGAGTAGGCCACAAAATCAAGATTTACTATTATATATTGATTATTTTTTTTGGCATGAGTAATCATACTTCTTGAGGCATAATTATCCAGCATATTTTCAGAGTTGTGTCTCTAAATTCCTAGCATGTGTGTGTGGTTTATGCATATTCTCCTAAGGCTAAATAAAAGATATGAGTTATTTTCCTTATCCCTCTTAACACTTAGTCAAACCAATCTTTCTTGTTTATTTAGGCAAAAATAAAAATTCATTAATAAGGTTCCCTTAATTCCTACAACCTTTTGGTATTTTTATAAAGAGTATGAAATTTCTTTTCAATATGGAGATTTTTTTTTTGAAAGAAGAAACAGAATAAAAGGAAAAAGAAAATGTGTTAGCACCCGCCAAACCTATCTAATGAATTGTCCTCAATGAATGTTATGTAAATACAAATGCAATAAATAGGGTGAAAAAGGATGTTACCGTCTTCGTTGACCTTGGCCGGCCAAGTTTGAATAGGCTAAAGAAATGTCAAAAAAGAAAAATATAGAAGGAATAAGCATATAAACAAATTATTTTTTATTAGTTGTTGTGGTTAGGTGTATGACGGGGAAAAAAGAGTCAGCACACTATCATCCGGAGTCATAGGCTCAGTGGTAAAGAAGGGCTTCACTCTTTTCCCATTCACTTTGAATTCCGTGTTGTTCTTAGGGTTTACAATAATCACAGCACCGTGTGAGAAAACGGTGCGCACAATGAACGGTCCAGACCAATGAGTCTTCAGCTTTCCCATGAAAATATGAAGCCTTAAGTTGTACAGTAGAACCTTGTCTCCCGAAGTAAATTTTTTTCGGGTTATGATCTGGTCATGGAAAAGTTTAGTCCTACTTTTGGTGATTCGAGCATTCTCATAGGTTTCATTCCGTATCTCTTCTAATTCTAAGTTCTACAGTCTCCTGAGCTCACCGGCCTTACTCAGATCAAAATTTAGTTGCTTAATGGCCCATAGGGCACGGTGTTCTAACTCGACTTGTAGATGATAGGTTTTTTCAAATACGATTCTATAAGGAGCATCCCAAAAACTGTCTTAAAAGCAGTGCGGTAAGCCCACAATGCATCATTGAGCTTGACAGACTAATCCTTTCGGTTTTGTCCGATAGTCTTTTTCTAGTGTGAGCTTGATTTTTCGATTGGTGACTTCGACCTGACCATTCGTCATGGGGTGATACGGAGTAGATAACTTGTAATTGATGAAATATTTTCACATCAAAGCTTCAAAAACTCTATTGCAGAAATGCAATCTATTATCACTAATTATCACTCTGGGGGTGCCAAATCGAAAGAAGATGTTCTCTTTGAGAAATTTGACAACCACCTTTTTGTCATTGGTCTTTGTAGGCACAGCTTCTACCCATTTAGAGACATAGTCTATAGCAACCAAAATGAATTGGTTATCGAAGGAATTAGGGAATGGTCCATGAAATCGATACCCCAAACATCAAAAATTTCAACTTCCAGGATTGGGTTTAGGGGCATCATGTCGCTTCTTGAAATTTTTCCAATCTTCTGACAATTTGCGCATGACTTGCAAAATGGTATGAGTCTTTGAACAAAGTGGGCCAGTAAAACTCACTTTGTAGAACTGTCTCTGCAGTCTTGCGAGGACCGAAGTGCCCTCCGCATGCAAGGTCATAGCAAAAACTGAGCACACTCCTTTATTCCTCCTGTGGTATGTATCGTCAAATAATCTGGTTGGGATAATACATAAAAAGATATGGCTCTTCCCAGAAGAAGTATCGTACTTGGGCAAAGAAGCGATATTGATCTTGCTTTATCCAGTCAACGGGTAATTGTCCATTGGCCAGGTAATTGACTATGTCCGCATACCATGGTTCCTTGAAAATGGCCAGGATGTGCTCGTCTGGGAAATCCTCATTGATTGGAGCTTCTGTGTTCGGTGCACACAGAATTCGTGAAAGATGATCAACGATCACATTTTCTATACCTCGTTTATCTGAGATTTTCAAGTCAAATTCTTGAAGTAAAAGGATCTACCGAATCAATTGGGCTTTTGCTTCCTTCTTGGTCATGAGGTATTTCAGTGCCGAGTGATCCGTAAAAATCACCATCTTTAAGCCAAACAAGTCGGGCCGAAACTTCTCTAACGCAAAAACAATGGCCAAGAATTCCTTCTCAGTCGTTGTATAATTCTGTTGGGCGTCATTCAAGGTCCTACTTGAGTAATAATTCACGTGCTGCTTATTGTCGATGCGTTGTCCTAGAATAGCGCCAATAGCAAAATCAGAGGTATCGCACATGATTTCAAATGGTTGGGCCCAATTAGGAGTAGAAATAATAGGTGCAGATATAAGTTCTTTCTTAAGCTTTCCCCATGCTTGAAACATTCATCGTTAAAACTAAAGGGCACGTCCTTAGCGAGCAGGTTGGTTAAAGGCCTAGCGATTTTACTAGAATCCTTTATGAACCATCGGCAGAACCCAGTATACCCTAGAAAGGTCTAATATCCTTGATGCTTCTAGGTGGTGGAAGCTTAGCAATCACTTCTACTTTGGCCTTGTCCACTTCAATGCTCTCCTAGAAATCTCATGGCCCAGGACAATCCGCTGTCTCACCATGAAGTGATATTTCTCTCAGTTAAGAGTTAGGTTATTCTCCTTGCATCTTTATAGAACTAACTCGAGGAGATGAAGATACTAAACAAATGAATCTCCTTAGATGGAGAATTCATCCATGAAAATCTCAAGAAAACGTTCTACCATATCAGAGAACAAACTGAGCATGCACCGTTGGAATGTTGCGAGAGCATAGCATAATCCAAAGGGCATGCATCAATAAGCGAAGGTTCCGAACGGGCAGGTGAACGTGGTCTTTTCCTGGTCTTCTATAGCAATGGGGATTTGATTATATCCCGAGTACCCATCTAGGAAGCAATAGTACTCATGTCCAGTCAATCATTCAAGCATTTGGTCGATGAAGGGTAGCAGGAAATGGTCTTTACGGGTGGCTGCATTCAACTTTCTATAGTTAATACAGACACGAACCTTGGTAGGCAATCTTGTCTGCACCAACCTTTTTTGCTCATTTTCGACCACCGTAAAGCCAGCTTTCTTTGGGACCGCATGAACAGTGTTAACCCATTGGCTATCAGAAATGGGATAAATGATCCCATTATCTAATATTTTAAAATTTTTGCTTTAACTGCTTCTTGCATGAGTGGGTTAAGCCTGCGTTGTGTGTCCCTCCTGGGGGTTGCTTCATCGGTTAAATGGATTCTATGTTGCACTATGGCTGGACTTAACCCTTTGATATCCTTCATCGTCCATCCAATGGCTTCCCTATGTCTTTTCAGAATAGACATTAAGCTATCCTCTTGCCACTTAGTCAGGTGGGATGCTATGATGACTGGCAGGGTTTTTCTTCCGCCCAGGTAGGTGTACTTGAGGTGTTTAGGTAAGGCTTTTAGCTCTAGGTAAGGTGTTGCTTCATTGGAGGTAATATCCAGACTTTCATTCCTAGGTACACTTGGGCTGGATGCCCAATCCACTACCGAATCTACGATGTAGTCAAGATTAAAATTCTGAGACTCCAGATCAAACTCTGCCTCTGTTTCCATCTCCATGCTTTCCTCATACTCACTGGTCAGATTTTCAATGAAATTGACCTCAAATGTCTGATCATTGACATCCCTAGGTTGTCTTCCAAGATTGAAGACATTGACTTCCTTCGTCATATCTCCAAAGGTTAATCGCATGGATCCGTTCCTACAGCTAATTATGGCATTGGCTGTAGTAAGGTATGGGTGCCCTAAGATGACTGGAGTTTGAGACCGTGGATTTGACACAGGTTGGGTCTCAAGCACAATGAAGTCAATAGGGTAGATGAAATCCCTGACCCAGATAAGGACGTCTGTGATTTTCCCCTTAGGGATTTTCACATATCGGTCAGCTAACTGAATAGTGACTCGGGTTGGGCTCAGCTCGCCCAACCCAAGTTGCTAGTATACTGAGAGAGGTAGCAAGTTGATACTTGCTCCCAGGTCAAGAAGCGCTCTAGTAATTTCTATCTGTCCTATGGTGCAGGAGATTGTGGGGCATCCGGGATCCTTGTACTTCATCGGGATGGAACCAGACAGAATTTCGCTTATACTGGTTGCCAAGAATACTTTCTTGAGCACATTTGTCTTTCTCTTCTTCGTACACATATCCTAGCTGGGACTTGTTGGATAGCGTCAAGAAGAGGCACATTCAGTTTGACCTGGTTAAACATCTCAAGCATATTTTCCATGTGCATATTCTTATTGTCATTCCTAAGCCTATTGGGAAAGGGTGCTACAGGCTTATGAACTTGTTCAGTAGCTTTGTCCTCATTAGATGTTTAAGGAGAAGATTGGGAAGAACTACCAGAGGTGGAGGCTGAGAGTAGGATCAGTATGGACGGGATTTTTCTGTTGGTAGACCTGGTTGTCCACCTTCTTTCTAGATCGAAGTGTGTGAAGAGCATTGCACTGGTTGCTCGATAGATCCTGAATTTCATATGCTTGATTGGAGTTTTTTGGGTTAACTAGCTGCTGACTAGGTAAAGTACCCTTTGGTCTTTCACTTAGGGAGCTAGATAATTGACTCATCTGTATTTCGAATCTTGATATAGCCTGTGAATGGTTGTTCAGCGTTTGCCCTTGATTTTTCATAAAAGGAGCTTGGGACTTCATAAAAGCTTCCATGCTTTCCTCTAACTTACTGAATTTCTTTTCCAATGGTGAACTTTAAGAGGAGGAAGATGGAGCTTGACTGGAAAATTTGGTGGTGGACTGGGATGATGAAAATTGTTGAAGAAATTAGGCCTAGGAGGATTGTGCTGGGCCCAAGAGAAATTGGGATGATTCTTCTAACCTGGATTGAATGTTTGCGAGTACGGATTGTGCGGTGGCTATTAGTAAGCCGCATTCAGGTGTTCCGGTGGCACTTGCTGGGCATGGAAAACAGGTACTCTCTAAAGACATGGTTTGGTGCCTGACAGTATGAACAACCCAGATTGTGAATTGGTGGTGGGTTGATTTAGTTGACATTGGCTGGCTCTTTTGTCTCTAGAGCCTCTATTCTCCTCATTAAAGTTGCAATTTTAGCTTTTGCAGCTATGAATGATTCTAAACATAGGAGCCCTCCTCTTGAAGCTATAGATTATGAATTCCTTGATTTTTTCGAGGCTGGCTCCTATTGCAGGGTTTTCTCAGCTAAATCCTCAAATAAATCCCAACCCTGTCATCCTTTTGTAAGAACCCTCCCTAACACATGGTTTCTAAAAGGGTTTTCGTTTGATAATCTAAGCCATCGTAGAGAATCTGGCACTGACGCCATTTCTCCACACCATGATGAGGGCACAGAGCTAGGACATCTTTGAATCGCTCAAAGTAGCTCCAAAATGGCTCGCTCGGTTCTTGTCTGAACTGCATAATATTCTTTCTAAGGAGGGCAGTTTTGTGGATTGGGTAGAATTTCTTCAAGAAGTCTTTAACAAAATCATCCCACGTCGTGACTGAATCTACCGCCAAGCTGTACAACCATTTCTTCGCTAGGTCCTTTAGGGAAAAAGGTATGAAACGTAACCTGATGGCATCGTCTCCTAGCTGGGGTGTACGCATCATGAGGCATACTTCTTCAAATTCCCTAACAAAGAAGTATGCGTCCTCCGATTCTAAACCATGAAACTTTGGGAAAGTGTTGATGAATTGAGACTTTAACTCAAAGTTATTACCGTTTGCTTCAGGAAGTTTTATGTAAGATGGAAGTGAGGTTCTGATCTAATAAAACCTGTCCTGAAGTGACGCCATCACTGGTTCTGAACGCAAGGGTAGAGAAGTGTTTCTGGTTAATCTAAAAGTTGCAGGATCTCTCACCCACTCTTGCATACAGCACACCACAAACAACGTAAAGACAACAAAAAATCGAAAAAGAATAAAAACAAACAAAAGAAAGAAAAACAACCACAACGCCTTAGTCTAAGGTACCTGGACCTAGACGACTCCTAAGTGGTCGATACTCCGGGGGAGGTTGTTACAGGAACTTGACTACAAACTAATCAGCCAGGAAAGGATAAAACTCGGTGGGAGGTATCCAGGCGTGAGCCACGGGCCTTAATTATGCCAAACCACGAAACTTTCGAGGCTTTGCCTCTCAATCCACTTTCCTTAGACACCGATTTTGTAGGAGTATAGTTCTTGCAATTCTACCCTCGGTTAATCTCTTAGTGAGTCCAAGATGTTCCTAAGGCAAACGTCTATTAGTTTTTAGTTAAGGCTTGGGTTATGTGAGTGCACTTGGAGATGATTTTTGGGCTAAGGAAGGATGATGAAATCCCTACCTTATCTTGTTTATTTGGGATTTTGCCCTTAATGTCAATTGTGTAAGTGTACAGTTTATTCACAACAAGGTAACACTCAAAGCGATAAATCACTCTAAAATGTTGGTCCTATTCTATATGTATCACGTACCATTTCTCCAGCACTCTTCAATAGAAATTGAAATGAATTGAAATAGACACGTGCCCTAAATGCAAAAGTTTAATCCAAATTTCAATTGAGCAACAAATGAATTTCTGTTGAGTTTATTACACTTGAATAAGGTGAAGCATTCAATGGAACTAAAAAAATTTAGAAAGCAATTTTAGCGGCTTTCGGCAACCCTGCAAATAAGTTTGTTAGTACTTCAATCGGAGAAACTCGCTTTTACACGAATTTTTCCGAGGGCAAATGAATCCTTGTGCAACGTCCTTGGCCACCTCTTTTGCTTTCCGTGATAGTAAGCTCCTTGGTACTTCTCCTACACATAAGAACAAAGAACAATCTTTAGTATTGAACAATAAAGCCATTCCCTCCTCAGCAACAGCGCCAAAATTTGATCGGCAAAAAGCAAGCGCAAGAATAAGTAAAAAGAGTGTAGGACGATGTTACTACTTTTATAATTCTTTCGTAGTAGTAAGTGGCTATACGGGTCGTATTCACAACGAGGGAGAGCGATGGAAGCTTAATGCGATTTTTTCGTTCAAGAAAAGAGAAAGTTCTTTATTTTAAATAAAGAATTGAAAAATGAAAATAATTTGGTTTCAAGAATTGTTTGAAAATGATTTGGTGGTTTGTAAAATTAGATTTTCTTAATGGTAAAAATGCATGGCTGACTTTCTACTAAATGCTCACACTAATCCCTAACTTCTTGAAGATATAGCCTCACGATAGATTATGGGCAAGTAAAATCTTTATGCAGAAACTATTCATGTTGGGAACCAATGAAAGTCCTTATTTTAACTTGGCTTTACACGGCAAAAACTTGGACATTCTCTTATCAAGATCTAATAGAAGGCGAGAATAAGGGAAGACACAAGTGCAGTAATGATATCGAAAAATTAAAAGGAAAATCTCAAACTTATAAAAATAAGTAAAGGATACAATCCATAGATCATCAAAAACCTGTTAAGCATGAAATATAAGAAAACAAATACTTGTATGTAAGTTAAAGTTAGAACCCTCGCCTTAAGATGTCATAGCTCTCGTTTGCACAAGGATTATTTGACATTATTGACTCATTTGAGTTTATCAATCAAGTTGCTAGAGATTAGTGGGTTAGTAGTTAGTTAGTCATGCTATGGAGGAGTTAGTTCAACACGGTAGTAAAAGAAAAACATAAAAGAGAAGGGGTAAAGAGAGGGAGTTACACTAAAGCAAGAATGTAGAAGCAAATGAAAAATACAAGCAAATGGAAAGAAGAAAGAGAAGTAGTTATTTGTATTAGCTTGTCACCTTCAAATATAACTTGTACACATTCTCTCTTTCACTCTAATGGCTAAAGCTAAATTTAGAAGAAGAAAGAAACAAAAACTGTAATTCCTAACAATAAAGTAACAAATACAACTCTATTATCTAGATATCTCTCAACTGAAGACCCCTGGGGGTATTTATAGGCACCAGGGAAAGGGGGCCATAGGGGTAACCCATGGCCCAAAGCCCGGGCGCGGACGCCCATATGGCCGCAGAAACATGGCCCTGGCCGCGTTTCCGCGAAAATGTCAGGGCGGCACGTGCCAGGGTTTGGATAGCGTGCCGCCCCTCCTGTCTCCTATCCACTTGATCTCCTAGATTTGTGATTTGATACCCTGTGCTGACAAAATCTCCTCCTTAAAGTCAATGGCTACTTGGTAAGCCTTTAATCACCCATTAAATGGTGGTTTAGGGTCTTCTTCTTCATTTGCACACCATGGACCTAGGATTAAGTAAGCAAAGCTTTATTAGCAGAATTTTACATCAAATAAATATGAGAATATGATAAAAATTATGCAAAGTTAGAGATTAATCATCGGGTCCTTTGAGGTAACTCACGTACTACCACATGGAGTAATTGAAATTCATAGCCCGACAAAGGTGACGTTCAAGGTAAACGGCCAATGACTCAAATCATACATGGAAGGCGACTTCACCAAACACAACGTTTCCTTCCTCCTAGATGAAGCACCTTAAAATGCAGCAGAAAGTCTAGCTAATGACTATAACTTAAACCGCTTCTTGGGAGGCAACCAAAGCTTTCTGACCTCTTTTATAACTTTTTATTTTTTTATTTTTCTTTACTAACTTGTGTCTTCTATATGTCAGGTACCCCCCTCTGCAGACTGATCCAATACTCCCAGATGAACCATAAAATTACCACAACATGAGCACTAGAAGATAGAGCATCAAAGGATCAGAAGTTCAGCCCAGTGGTCGCATTTTCGACCAGCTAGCCAAACTTGTTGGCCCAAAAGGTTACACTCTCCATTTATTGAGTTTTGATGATGACAAACCAAATTAGTGCTATTTGGTACTAATGAGTTTGTTTAAGATGAGTTTCTGGTTAGTACCATATTTGGAGGCCATTGCTTAGCAATTGCAACAACTTCTAGGTTTCATGAAGCAAAGAAAGCATATTGCATATCAAGGAAGGAACATAGAAGAAGGGGCTCTAACAAGGCATAGCATGGCTCAAGACTTGAAGATTGCTCAACAAGATTTGTTTTTAGTTTTATAGGTTTAGAATTTTGTTAAAGAATGATGGATAGGTTTGAAGCTCAATCACACACGTTTTTGCGCACATATTGTTTCTAAGATGATTTTCTATAAAATGTACAAAAATATTTTGATACAAAATCCTCTGCCTACAAATCAATTTTTATGTTTTATACTTAGTACTATTTAAAGATATTTTTCATAAAAATCAAAGTCTTTTCAAAATTGTGTTTTAAACTCATCTTTTGACCTGAGGCGGTCTACCGCACCAGTCGACCGTGCCTGTGTCAGTCTTGTCCGGTCGACCGGACAAGTCGACCGTGGTTCTGGCAGATGCACGTATCAGTGTGCATGTTTGCCGGTCGACCGGGCGGTCGACCTGACTGTAGTAGCTTTGCTCTCGGGTTTGTTGGGTCGACCGGGCGGTCGACCGTATGCCTGTAACGGCTCTATTTTTGAATAGGCGGTCGACCGACCGGTCGACCGGACTAGCCGTTGAACAGTAAACGGCTATTTTCTGGGCTGTTTTATATTTTGTCTTTTTGTGTTTAAAATTAGTTTAAGGGATATATTTCAAACTTAATAATCTCTGATTAATCCTAATTATGTTTTATCCCTTAACCCTAGCCCTCTCCTATAAATAGGGGTGTTTGGGAGAGATTGTTTACAACAATTAATTACAAGAGAAAAATTCCAAAAGTTTCCAAGTTTAAGCTTTCAAAAGATCTTGGTTTTTGTGCTGAAATTCTCTCATTTTCTGAAGTGTTTTTCTAAAGAATTCTCTGATTTCATTTTCTTTTCTCCTTGCACACAAGAGCTTCATTCCTACTCATTGTTCTCTAAGGACCTTTTGTAAGGGAAGAGACATTTGAAAGAGAGAGTTTGTGATCTTTTGACTACTCAGAAATTGCTTGTAATTGAGATTGTGGAGTTGGGTACTCCGGTGTAATTGTGATTTCTTTGTGATAGTGGAAGTAGCTAGAATCCTTCTGGGGAAGGCGGGGAGTAGAGCTGGGTGCTCGAACCTCGATAACATATCCTTGTGTTTGCGTTTGGTTTACATTCTTGCTCTCCTTACTTTACTTTACTTGCACTTATTACTTGCTTATCATCATCATTGCTATATTTACTTGCTTTCATTCATCTTGTGAATCTTGTTGGGTGATTGTTACATCTTAATTTTTAATTTGTCCATTGATTAGCATTATCACCTATTCACCCCCGCCTCTAGGTGATTTTCAATTGGTATCAGAGCTTGGACTCTAGGTTTTGGCTTAACATCCATAGAGAGATCATTAAAATTTGCTAATCAACATTTTCATTCATACATTCATACACTAGTAAACATGGCCGATAACATTAAAACCCCTCCTAAATTTGATGGACTTAATTTCCTTATTTGGAAGGTTAGGATGACTATATTTTTGCAATCTTTGGGTAGCTTAGTGACCAAGTCCTTGACCAAACCCTATGTAGCACCCGATGGTGATGAGAGCACTTAGACCGACTTTAACTTTAGAGAATATGAGGCTAACTCCAAGGCCAAAACTCCCTATTAACCGCCTTGAATGAGGATGACCTTACACGGGTAATTCATTGCCAATCCGCCTATGAGATTTGGAAACATTTATTGGTCACACACGAAGGGACTTCACAAGTCAAGAGAGCTAAGATAGATCTCTTGAGGTCCCAATATGAGTCATTTAAAATGATTGATGATGAGTCTATTGATAGTATGATTACAAAATTTACTAAAATCACTAATGGTCTTTCTTCCTTAGGTGATGACATCTCCAACGATCAAAAGGTGCGCAAAGTGATTAGGGCTCTTCCGTCTTCATGGGAGATAAAGGCCACCACCTTAAAAGAATTAAACGACAAGGACGAGATGGACCTCATTAGTCTCATTGGGAACCTAAAGACCCATGAGATAGAGAAGAAGGCAAGAGAAGAGGCCACTACTTCAAAGAAGAAATCCATAGCCTTCAAGACTTCATCCACCAATGATGACGATGAAGAAGACGAAGAAGAAGATGAGGAGCTAACTCTACTTGTGCGGAACGTCAAGAGGTTGTACCGGAAGAACAAGCTCAACTTTCGGAGAAAATTTGAAGGCAAAGAGGAGAGAAGGATCATTTGCTACAATTGCCGCAAACCCGGACATATCATGGCGGATTGCCCGGAGTTCAAGAAGAAAATGACTTCCTCCTTCAAGCCAAAGAAGCCGGAGGAAAAGAAAGCATACAAGGCAACGTGGGATTCGGAAAGCGAGTCCGAAGAAGAGGTGGATACGGCAAACATGTGTTTCATGGCAAACACTCCAAAGGTAACCTCTCAATCTCTTGATGATGAAGATGATGAATTAAGTAAGGAAGTTCTTGTACATGCTTTTGTTGAACTTTCCGAAACTTATGATAACAAGAAACTTGAATGCTTAAAATTGCAAAAGGAAGTTGCTTTTCTCAAAATCAACTTGCTATGGTTTCTAAAGAAAAGGATGATATTTCTTCTAATCTTATTTCTATTCAAAATGATTTAATGCCTACAAGGTTTCTTGTAAGGGAAAATCTCCTATTGTTGATGAAAAAGAAATTTCCTCTTTAAAAACTAAAATGGTTGATTTTGAAAAAGTTTTAAAAGATTGTGCTTTTAACACTAAGAAACTTGAAGAAAAGTTTTCCAAAAAGCACACCTCTCATGCTAAAAATTTACATGCTCACACTACACATGCTAAATCTTTTCATGCTCATAACTCTCATGCTCACAAATCACACACTCATTATGCTTTCAAATATGGTAGAGTATATAGATGCACATATTGTGGTAAGAATGGACATTTAGCTAAATTTTGCTATGACCAAGTTAATAGATCAAATAATCTTGTTTGGGTTAATGAAACTAACCCTCTAGGACCCAAGAAAATGTGGGTACCAAAATTAAGTCCTAAATTATTTGATGTAGGTACACACCAAGGCTCCAAGACGTAGGGAGCGGTGGTACCTTGATAGTGGTTGTTCAAGACACATGACAAGGGATATCAATAACTTTACAACCCTATCAAGGTGCATGGAAGGTGGCTCCGTCACCTTCGGGGATGACTCCAAAGGAACTATCATCGGTATAGGTAACATTCAAATTGGTGCATCTCCTATTATAGAGAATGTTGTTTTAGTTGATGGTTTAAAACATAATTTGCTTAGCATTAGTCAACTTTGTGACCGTGGACTTAAAGTTGTTTTTGATGATACTTCTTGCAAGATTTTTGATGTTAAATCTGATGATTGTATTCTTACCGATTTTCGTGATAATAATGTTTATATCATTGACATGCTTAATTTAGATTATTCTACTAAATGCTTGAATGCTTTTGATGAAAATTCTTGGCTTTGGCATAGAAGATTAGGACATGCATCTTTTGACCATCTTGCTAGAATTAATTCTAAGGATTTAGTAAAGGGTATACCTTGCTTGAAGTTTGAGAAAGACCGCATTTGTAGTGCGTGCCAACTTAGGAAACAAACCAAGTCTTCCTTCAAACCAATTAAGGATATCATGACTACTAGGCCCTTAGAACTAATTCATATGGATCTTTTTGGACCAACACAAACTAAAAGTTTAAATGGTAGTAGATTTGCATTTGTTTTAGTTGATGATTTTTCCCGTTTCACTTGGGTTTTCTTCTTGCAAAATAAAGATCAAACTTTTTCTCATTTCAAAATTTTTCGAAAAAGGGTTGAAAAAGAAAAAGGCTTTTCGATTTTGAGAATAAGGAGTGATAGAGGTGGTGAGTTTGTTAACCAACTCTTCATGACTTATTGTGATGAAAAGGGAATCAAGCATGAAATGTCTTGTCCTAGGACTCCACAACAAAATGGAGTAGTAGAAAGGAAAAATAGAACACTTCAAGAGATGGCTAGGACAATGATAAGTGAATATGACCTCCCTCAATATTTATGGGCCGAGGCCGTAAACACCGCATGCTATATTTCAAATCGTATTTATGTGTGTAAGAATTCTTCTAAAACATCTTTTGAAATGTATCATTCTAGAAAACCTAATGTTGCATATTTTAAAGTTTTTTGGATGCAAGTGTTTTGTTTTAAATACTAAGGAGAATTTGGGTAAATTTGATGCTAAGGCTTATGAAGCTATCTTTGTTGGATATTCTTCTACTAGCAAAGCATATAGAGTATTTAATAGATCTTCACTTACTATTGAAGAAACCATGCATGTTAAATTTGAAGAATCTAATGTGTTTGTTGAGAATGTTGTAGAGATTGAACCATTAGGTGAAAACATGGAGAAACTATCCTTGAAGGACTCACCCGCTCAAGAAGAAAAGCAAGAATCAATTGGTGATGTTCAAGAGGATAAAGAGGAAAGCTCTCAACCGCTTCCTAAAGCTTGGAGATACGCTACAAATCATCCTAAGGAGCTCATCTTGGGTGATGCATCTAAAGGAATCATAACACGCTCCAAACTCCATGACCTATGTGGTAACTTTGCTTTCATTTCTCATTTTGAACCCAAAGGCATTCTCGAAGCTGAGACGGACCCATATTGGTTGCTTGCCATGCATGAGGAACTCAATCAATTTGAGCGCAACCAAGTTTGGCACCTTGTTCCTAAGCCCCACGATAAACCAATAATTGGTACTAAGTGGATCTTTAGAAACAAGATGGATGAGTCCGGAAATGTCATTAGGAATAAAGCTAGGTTAGTGGCCCAAGGTTACACTCAAGTTGAGGGAATTGACTTTGAGGAGACCTTTGCACCCGTAGCACGGCTTGAAGCCATACGGATGACACTAGCTTTTGCATCTTTCAAAAATTTTAAACTTTTTCAAATGGATGTGAAAAGTGCATTTTTGAATGGTTTTATTGATGAAGAAGTTTATGTTTCTCAACCTCCCGGTTTTGTTGATCATGTTCATCCCGATTTTGTTTTTTAAACTTGATAAAGCTTTATATGGATTGAAACAAGCTCCTAGAGCTTGGTATGAAAGGCTTTCTAGTTTTCTAATTTCAAATGATTTTGTTAAAGGCAAAGTAGACACAACTCTATTTACTAAGCATGTTGATAATGATATATTAATTGTGCAAATTTATGTAGATGATATAATTTTTGGTTCTACTAATGAGCTTTTATGCAAGGATTTTGAAAGGTCATGCAACTTGAATTTGAAATGTCTTAAATGGGTGAGCTCAATTTCTTCCTTGGACTCCAAATCAAGCAATTGCAAAACGGGACGTTCATAAGTCAAGCCAAGTACGCAAAGGAACTCGTTAAGAAGTTTGGACTTGAAGGCTCAAAGACTTGCAACACTCCCATGGCAACTACAACCAAGCTTGATAAAGATGACCAAGGTAAAAATGTTGATATTAAATTATATAGAAGCATGATAGGAAGTCTTTTATATTTAACGGCAAGTAGGCCGGATATCATGTTTAGTGTGTGTCTTTGTGCTAGATTTCAATCGTGTCCTAAAGAGTCCCATCTTATTGCGGTAAAACGCATTATTCGTTATATTAAGGGCACTATTGGGATGGGTCTATGGTATCCGAAAACCGGAGATTTCTCAATGACGAGTTATTCGGATGCCGACTATGCGGGTTGTAGAGTAGATAGAAAGATTACTAGTGGGACATGTCAATTTCTTGATAATTGTCTTATTTCATGGTCCTCTAGGAAACAAAATTCCGTAGCACTCTCAACCGCCGAGGCGGAGTATGTTGCCGCGGGGGCTTGTTGTGCACAAGTTCTTTGGATGAAACATACTCTCCTTGATTTTGATTTGCATTTTGATCATATAAAAATATTTTGTGATAATACTAGTACTATACACATGACTAAGAATGCAAATCAACATAGTAAGACCAAGCACATTGAGATTAGATATCACTTTCTTAGAGATCATTTTGAAAAAGGAGATATAGATATTGATTATGTTTCTACGGATTTGCAACTAGCCGATATTTTCACTAAACCTCTTGATTTTGCTAGATTTTCGTTTATTTGTGGAGAACTTAATGTTTGTATTATTGATTAAACATGTGATTCCTAACCCTTTTTGATGTATGACAAAAAGGGGGAGAATAAGTTAGTGCATGATTAAAATAAATTTATATGGTCTTGATTCCGTATGAGTTTATATGAGTTTATATATGTTTTTGTTGTCATGTTTTGTTTTCATGCGTTTTGAGAATTCTTGTGTTTTGTTAGTATCAAGAAATAACATGTGATTTTCATTATTGTTTCAATTGGTTTTAATTGGTATCAAGAGCATATATGTTTTTATGTTTTCAATGAATTCTTGTGTTTTGAGTTTAAATGTTTTCTTTATATTGCATAATTTGAGGGGGAGTTTTCTCCTCCCCTATATTTTTATCTTGTAGCCTATTTATTTTGTCATCATCAAAAAGGGGGAGATTGTTGGCCCAAAAGGTTACACTCTCCATTTATTGAGTTTTGATGATGACAAACCAAATTAGTGCTATTTGGTACTAATGAGTTTGTTTAAGATAAGTTTCAGGTTAGTACCATATTTGGAGGCCATTGCTTAGCAATTGCAACAACTTCTAGGTTTCATGAAGCAAAGAAGGCATATTGCATATCAAGGAAGGAACATAGAAGAAGGGGCTCTAGCAAGGCATAGCATGGCTCAAGACTTGAAGATTGCTCAACAAGATTTGTTTTTAGTTTTATAGGTTTAGAATTTTGTTAAAGAATGATGGATAGGTTTGAAGCTCAATCACACACGTTTTTGCGCACATATTGTTTCTAAGATGATTTTCTATAAAATGTACAAAAATATTTTGATACAAATCCTCTGCCTACAAATCAATTTTTATGTTTTATACTTAGTATTATTTAAAGATATTTTTCATAAAAATCAAAGCCTTTTCAAAATTGTGTTTTAAACTCATCTTTTGACCTGAGCCGGTCGACCGCACCAGTCGACCGTGCCTGTGTCAGTCTTGTCCGGTCGACCAGACAAGTCGACCGTGGTTCTGGCAGATGCACGTATCAGTGTGCATGTTTGTTGGTCGACCGGGCGGTCGACCTGACTGTAGTAGCTTTGCTCTCGGGTTTGTTGGGTCGACCGGGCGGTCGACCGTATGCCTGTAACGGCTCTATTTTTGAATAGGCAGTCGACCGACCGGTCGACCGGACTAGCCGTTGAACAGTAAACGGCTATTTTCTGGGCTGTTTTATATTTTTCTTTTTGTGTTTAAAATTAGTTTAAGGGATATATTTCAAATTTAATACTCTCTGATTAATCCTAATTATGTTTTATCCCTTAACCCTAGCCCTCTCCTATAATAGGGGTGTTTGGGGAGAGATTGTTTACAACAATTAATTACAAGAGAAAAAATCCAAAAGTTTCCAAGTTTAAGGCTTTCAAAAGATCTTGGTTTTTGTGCTGAAATTCTCTCATTTTCTGAAGTGTTTTTCTAAAGAATTCTCTGATTTCATTTTCTTTTCTCCTTGCACACAAGAGCTTCATTCCTACTCATTGTTCTCTAAGGACCTTTTGTAAGGAAGAGACATTTGAAAGAGAGAGTTTGTGGTCTTTTGACTACTCAGAAATTGCTTGTAATTGAGATTGTGGAGTTGGGTACTCCGGTGTAATTGTGATTTCTTTGTGATAGTGGAAGTAGCTAGAATCCTTCTGGGGAAGGCGGGGAGTAGAGCTGGGTGCTCGAACCTCGATAACATATCCTTGTGTTTGCGTTTGGTTTACATTCTTGCTCTCCTTACTTTACTTTACTTGCACTTATTACTTGCTTATCATCATCATTGCTATATTTACTTGCTTTCATTCATCTTGTGAATCTTGTTGGGTGATTGTTACATCTTAATTTTTAATTTGTCCATTGATTAGCATTATCACCTATTCACCCCCCCTCTAGGTGATTTTCAAAACTCTGATAGGCTTTTGACCAGAAATTTTTCAGTGTATGCTTTCCAAATTACCTATTTTTCTTGGTCTGTTTCCGAAATATGTGGTTTTCAAATTGAATTTTTTTGTGATAAATCAGATCTTGATTTAAATATGGATTTCTTTTTTGAAATTGAAAATTTTGGGGGAATTATCAATCCTAATTTTGTGAACAGGGACAAAGCAAAATTTAAGTATGGGGTGGTCAAATCTTTTGAATTTTTTTGAAATCTTTCCTTATTTTTTCTTTAACTTTATCCTTTCCTTGTTTTAATCTTCTTTATTTCATCCTATTCAAAAATCCAAAAAGTTCAAAATTCAAATATCAAATCTCCCTCATCTTTTCGCAAGAGCATTCAGTTTCCAACATCTCCTACGATTCAAAATTTGAATTTTAAATTCAAATGAAGGGTAGTTTGGGAATAAAGGTACATACATTTCCTATATAAACTACTTCAACTTTCTTTTGTTTCTCACAAATTTGAGTCCAACCTCTCAAATTAGAGGTTCTACAACTAAGAGAAGGAATTCCAGAGACCTCAGCCACTAGATTCGTGATGTTCAAGGCAGAAGTTCGGTCAGGAAGCCGAGATTTCAGCCCGGTAACCGAATTTTAGCAGGATATTTCTCCTAAATTCTTCAGGGACAGTAAGAGCTCTTTTTCCATCTTTTACATTTCTCAGTTTTTTGTAAGTTCATCATGTCTAAGATCCTTACTGAGCATAATTTTTTCTTGTATTCAAAGCATTTGAGATGTATTTTTTTGGATCAAATAAAGGTTAGGAATTGGGATTATTTGTTGCACGCTACTACTTATGAATTTTATATTCCTGCCTAATACAAGAGTTTTATGATGGGCTTTCAGAACATAACATTGATAAAAATCAAGAAATAATTGAAGTGAATTGGAGAAGGGAGATGAAAATCTTACATTTATAAATAATTTCTGAACTAACAGGTATTCCTCTTGTGGAAAGAGGGACTCAAGAACCAGAAAACCTAGGAAACTACATTCACTTAATGGGGGAACATTGCAATGTACCTCAAGGGGTGGTATTAGCCCTAAAGCACTATATTGGAATGTGTATGCATTATGTAGATGGTTGAATCATAATGACTTGGGTGTATCACATGTTTCATCTTTTTACAACCAAGTTTTACACATTGCCTACATTTTGATGACTAAAGAACAAAAGTTTTGCATGTGCTACAGATTATTGGACACCATTGGTAGCAGTAAGATAAAGGAAAATCTTTTTGCCACTACCCATTCTTGTCACACAAATTTACAAGAAATGCTTGAAGATGAATTCAATCATGTTATAAAAGATAAACTTACTATTCAAGGTGAAATTATTTCTTCATCTTATACTGCTTCAGTGCAAATTGATTAGGTATCTTACATGCTACAAGAATATGTCCCAGTTGCATCATCATCATCCAATGAATCGAAAGAGGAGGATGATGAATTCTTTAATCGACAACCACCCGAAGATAATCGTACATTCATGCATTTAATTTGGGAGGGGATAAAAAGAACATACAAATTGATAAAGGAGAAGAAGAAAAAAAACTGAAGAGTCACATTTAGGAGGGCACGTTCTGAAAAAGGTAGTAGTAGCAAGGGAAAGAGAGGGAGGCATGATTGGGGGGAGTTATATAGTAGGTTTTTTTTTGTTTTTCTTTTATTTCTTTATTGTAAAAAAATGGAAAAACAAAATTGTAATAAGTTGATCTAGTTATAAGGGATTTAGTAACCACATAAGATGAATTGGATAAGGAAAATCAATTTGATGGAATTTTAAAGTCTTTGAGTAGAAATGAAAATTTTTATAATATTATTGCCATCTAGAATTTGTCCATGTGAATATTCATCTTATCTATACTTGCACAATTGTTTAAACTTAGGATAATTAGGATTACGTAATACGTAAGAAAAAGAAAAAAACTTAATTATTAATTAGCTAGATATTTTTGCCTCAAGAGCCTTAGTATTTACGTGAAAGATAATTAGGTAAGCTGAATATATATATATTATATATATAATATATATATATATATATATATATATATATATATATATATATATATTAACAAGTCTAATGATCAATTAGTTAGGTATCTTGGCTTGGAGAAGTCTTGATATTTACACAAAAGAGAATTAGATTAGTTATATATATTAAAAAAAAGAAGTGCTTACAACGAAGCGGTAATACTTTAAAACTTCTATGAAAAAAGTTTAAGTATATATGTTTGAATCAAAATCCCAAGTTAAGAGCTACACACATTCACGAAGATGCATAGGATCAGAAAACTTAGGAAGGATGGTGATATAGGCTAAGATTTGAAAATTTCTACAAAGTAGATAATAAAATTCTAGAGATTGAACTTGATAATGAGAGTTAGTGGTAATTAGAGAACTTATACATTAGTGATGCTTACCACTCTAAAAATATTTTTGTCTTTTTTTATCTGTCTTTTTTTATTTTCTTTATTTTTGGTTATTCTTATTTTTGGTTGTCCTTTTTATCTTAATCTCTTCTTATCTCTTTAATTCTTTTACTGAATTTTGTGGGTGTAATTCACTGAAAACCCTAACATGACAACACTCATCTACTAGGACAACCAAGGGGTTTAACGACTTGCTGCACATGCCAAGTACAATTGTGAGTCCTACAAAAGTAGATTAGAATTTTTTTTAGAATTATTTAGTTTTTTTTTTAGATTAGGATTTTGCTTGAGAACTAGCAAAAGTAGGTATGGGGGTGTGATGTATGTGCTTTATATACATATTTTACATCACTTTTGATGTTGATTATTTGTCATTTAATGCTAAATGGGTATTTTTTTAGCGTTATTTGAAGATTTTAGGTCAAGAGAAAATTAGAAGAAAAGAACGAAAATTAATGAATTGATGATATCAAGTGAACAAAAGAGATGCAGAAGTAGAGATCTGAAGCAAAGTTGGAACATCTCAATAGAGCCTTCACGTAAAATTAGAAACTTCACAAAATCTGGGACTGAAATAGATCAAGAGTTTGGCCATTCAGCCGTAAATTTCGGCCAAGCAGCGTGGGCCAGTCAACGAGAATGCCAACTAGAAGTCAGCATGAGTCAAAAAGTGGAACACCAATACATCTAGAAATTCAGCCAGCCAGCCGAATATTTGACCAGCTGGCTGAAATATGGCGGTGGTTTTGGATAGAATTTTCCCAGAAATCTATGTTATTTTGGAAACGGAGGTCTTTGTATTTGATTAGGATTCTACTGTTTTCTATTCTATATAAACATCACCGAGCCTTTTGTATTATACACAGTTTTTATCTCTCTTTAATTAAGCAAAATTCAATAAAACTTCGGCTGTTAGGCATTAATCTTAGAGCATTTCAACAAGGAATTCTTCATAAAAGGGTTCATCTTTTGGTGCTCCCTTACCTCTCTTTATTTGATTTTTAGCGTGATCTACTTTTATATTATAATGTGTTACATTTTCTTAGTTATAAAATAATTTTTCATCGCTAAGGTATGATTTAGGGAATTGTATTGATGATATGATGTTGTGTTTTGTGTAAATTTTACTACATGCTTTATAAAGTTTGAACCTTTTGCATGCTAAGTTGTTAATCTTGTACTTTATGTTACAATTGATGAGCACAACTAATTACAAGGTTAGGTTAGAGTCCGAAATGAGATAACTTAGCAAAAACTTCTACTATTAACAACCATAACTCGAAACACTAAGACGTAAGAGTTATGTAGTCAGGTAGGAAAATCCGTCATACTTTATTGATCTTCTAACTAGCAATCTACTAGATCGAGAGATTGTAGATTCTAGATTTAGAAGATAGAATTGGTATTATTCGAGAAAAAGTACTAATTAGGATAATAAATTTTGCTTGTTAGCATGAATAGGATAAATTAGCATAAGCATAATATTTTATTTGATTACAATTGCCAAAATTATTACCTTAGTTTTTTTAATATATAAAGCAAACCGTTTTAGTAGTAGTTTACTCATAACATCTTCTAACTAAATTGATTATTTAAATAGAAGTAGGAAAGATTAAGTGGTAACTAAAACGACAATCCTCATGGGACGATGCTCTATATCATGCTATAATAATTGTTAACAATTGGCGCACTTGCCATTCGATTCACACAGTTTCAACAAAGAATTCAAATCCAGTTTTGGAGCTAGCACGTGATGATTCAAGAGCTCACGGTTCATGATCACATCTAGTACTCGAGATGGAGTCAAGCTCATGAATCGTGTTTGGATCGAGTCGTCCAGAAGATCAAGACGAGAAGACTTGTATCTTGGTTTGATTTGTTTAGCAGTTAGATCTTATGTAAAGATAGTTAGTTTTGATATGCTTAAGTACACACACACAAGTTAAAAAATTTTGGCTTCGGTTTAACCATTTTGAATTTTTAAGAATATATCTTTCTGGTTTTCATGAATAGATAGAATCAAAATAAGTTTATACAGTTTATATGTATGTCAGATTTTATTCATATACATTTATATTTCACATTGTCTAGAAACTTATTTTGATGTATATATAGTCATGTGTTTTAAGTTCTGTTAAAATCAAAGCTTAGTTTTGGATACTATCAAAAACATAGATATATCATTTACATGTGTATTAGATTCTATCCATACACATTATGCTCCATATGTGTTTCAAATATCAAGTTTTTGTATGTATACAAGTTTGAAGAAAAATCGTATTTTCTTTTAGAAGTTTGGTTTTTGAAAAAAATACAGATTTTTAGTTTAAAGCTTAATTTTTATACCTCAAAAATAGTTCAAACAGTTTGTAATATGTGTTGATTTTTTATCACGCATATTTTTACTTCAAATGTTGATAAGAACTTATTTTTGTAGAATTTTCTGTATTTTATTTGATTTTTAGGGTGTTTACAAGTCCATTCTTTAACCCTGAAAAACATGGTCTGAGCCTTATGGAGGTCGGCCAACCAGTCGACCGGACCAGAGTTCAGTCGACCGAATTGCACGGATACGTGCACATAGCCATGGCCTTAGGTTGGTCGACCGATCCAGAGAGCTTGCTTTGTAGATCTAGCCCCGGTAGCCCGGTTGGCCGACCGACCAGAGAGTTTGCTCCCTTGTTCAGGCCTCGGTCGACCGGACGGTCGATCGACAGGCAACTTTACCTTGGGGCAGTTAACTGAGCAGTTGACTGGCAACCCCAACGGTCAGTCTGACCGTTGGTCGATTGACCGGGCGGTAAACGGACCAGTCATTCAGGCCTGGTTCTGGACCCCAACGGCTATATTTTCAAGGCCCTATAAATATGGGTCCTTGAGGCCAGTTTTTAAGAAGATTTTTAAGAGCCAAAATTCTACACTTCTCTTAAGTTTCAGCAAAGTTTTCAAAAGAGTTTTTGTGTCAAAATTCTCTATCTTTATTTGTTTTAATGTTTTTGGAAAAACAAGATTTGGGATATTTTTTTTCTCTTCATTTTACATATCTATCAAGAAGTTTTTTCTAGTGTTTTCTTTGTGTTTCTTTTCCAAAAACTTTGATTCCTCACACTTGAGCTATATCATCTTAAATCTATCTTTATGATTTTTGTATTGTCAGAAAAATTATTTGTGATCTTTCAAGATCATAAAGAGTAGTTTGTGATCATTTGGATCATCAAGTTGTATTTTTCTTTACCTTGTGCTTGGCTTAGTGCCCACCTCTTGTGTAGAGGTTTGTGTTTGAGAGGAGGAGTTGTGTACTTTTGGTATTGAGTTGTAATTCCTCAGTGGAGATCCTTTTGTGAAAGGTCATGTGCGGACATAGTGAAAACCTTCTATATGAAGGTGGGAACGTAGAGCAGTGGCTCGAACCACGAAACATATCCTCTTATTTGCGTTTGGACCTTTTCTCTTAACTCTCTCTTATATCTTCCATTGCTTCACATTGCTCATATCATATACATGCTTGGTGTTGTTTGTATGCCCATACTTGTGTTTAATCAAGAAAGCTTTTAAAGTCATAATTCAGAGGAATCGGGAGAAGTAGTTCCAGAGCTCTTCATGAGAAATGGGGCTCACTCTTGATTATACATAGTATGCTATCAATTAGTCTTTAAATTTCATATCATTTGTCCTAGATTAGCTTATACACCTATTCACCCCCCTCTAGGTGTACTTTCAATCGGTAATAGAGTTAGCGCTCCTGATATTCGGTTTGACAACTAAGAGCGATATCCTCATTTGCTAATTTAGAATTTCATTGTACACATATTAGCTTGCACTCATGGACTAGTTTGCCCCTCCCATGTATGATATTTCTAATATTAAAATGTGAAAATTTAAAATGAGTTCTTACCTCAAAGACCTAGGTTTGCATGCTTATCTTGCCACTACCAACAAAACCTATTTTAGTAATGACAGGTACATTGAGGCTAATGCACATGCCATAGATGCACTTAGGCAAACACTTGACAAAGAATATCTTTCTATTATTTCTTATTGTGATTCTATTTTGCAGTGTGGAACACATTGATCTCTCCAAAGGAACAAGCTCAACACATTTTTGAGAGAGAACCAAGAAGGAATGAATCCGAGCAAATGTGTTGTATGGTCCAAGGGAATGATTCCCTTGAGATACATTTGGCCACCCATCTAGATGATTGTGCTAGTTCTTCAAATGATGAAACTACTATGGATGCACATGCATTAAATGAAGAACTTTTATTGTTTGTGAAAATTTGCTTTCCAAATATAAAGCAGTGAAAAAGAAAAGTTTTGATTTAAAAAATCAAAAATTTATTTTCTAAACTTGATTTAGTTTTTCAAGAAAAGGTTGAGGTTTCAATGAAATGCCTTGCATACCCTTATTGAATATCTTTTAAATATGTACATGAATAGGGTGGTAGTTATGAGATATATATATATGATTTTAATAAAAATTAATTTTATATATTCATGCTTTTATATATGTATGGATTATATCTAAATTGATATTATATCACTCTAATCATAATTACATATATTTTGTCTGTGCTTATTTTACAATGTTCATACATGTTTTAAAAGCACAAATTGTTTTATGCTAAGCTTGACTTGATTTTTATTCTTAATGATAATTAATATCCTATATAAGTTATGCATTAATTTTATTGGTATTTCATAAAGGGAGAGAAAAATTCTTGATTTATCTTTCAATTGGTATCTTACTCCCACTTTTTATGATGGAAAATATTTTAGTTTGGTATATGCTAACATTTTCAATATTGGTATCAATAATCTTAAATTGGTATTATTCTCAATTTGGTATCTATATTACAATATAGTTTTAGTATTTACCTAAAAATTTAGTTTTACTTTCAAATTGGTATCATGTCCTTCTATTGATATCAATTGGAAAACAGATTATTTCATTTCAACTGGTAAAAAGATGGTTTCACTTTCAATTAATTTTTTCAATTGATAGTTTTTTTGGTATCAAAATTTTGTTTATTGGTATTGTTAGTTTTTCTTCACTCCTTTGCTGATGATTGACAAAAAAGAGGAGAAAGATTTGGGATTATATATACATGTTTGATTAATTATTTTTGCATATATAAATATGTTTTATGATTCTTATTGCATATTTGTTTTATTATTATTCATTAGTATTTAAGATTACATTCAATATCTTTATGTTTATTGATATGCATGAGTTAAGTAGGAGCTTCTATGAAGTATATCCTTAATCAATGCATATATAACCTCATAAGTTTTGTCATCATCAAAGGGAGATTGTTGGCCCAAAGGCCCTTCACCTTAGTTTTGATTATGACTAACTTATGAAGTTTAGTTACTAATGATCTTGTATTTATATAGTTTTAGTTATTGATGAAGATCTTAGTTAGTGTTTAGCTTCAACAAAGGATTTAAAGTCAGTTTGGAGCTATCACGTTAAGTTCAAGAGCTCGTGGTTTAAGATCGCATCTAGTACTCGAGATTGAGTCAAGCTCATGGATCTTATTTGGATCGAGCCATTTTGGAGATGAAGACGAGAAGACTTGTATCTAAGTTTGATTTATTTAGTATTTAGATCTTGTTTAAAAATAGTTAGTTTTGATATGCTTATAAGTATTTAGTTTTGATATTTAGTATTTAGAGTTTGGCATGTTTATCTCCTTATATTAGCATATATGTTTATTTATGCATGTGCTTCATTACCATACCTTATTGCTTATTTCTTATGCATGAGTTAAGGGGGAGCTTCTTTGAAGCTTAACTTTAATCCATACATATATAACTCCATGAGTTTTGTCATCATCAAAAAGGGGGAGATTGTTGGCCCAGAGGCCTTCCACTCTAGTTTTGATGATGATTAACTCATGTAGTTATGTGTACTAATAATCTTGTGATTTTAGTTTCAGATCATTAACCAAGATATTAGTTGGTGATTTGCTTCAGCTAAGAAGTTTTGAAGCCTTTCCAAATCGTGATCATGATATGCTCAACAAAGGAGTTGTTTGGATCGAGTCGACTTGAAGACGGAGTTCGTCAAGAAGATCTCGGTACCATAGTTTAGTTTATGTTTTAGATCCATGTGTAAAGATTAGATAGTGTGATATGCTTAAGTTCACAATACACACACGTTTTGTTTTGGATATTGGTTTTTCGGTTTTGGTTTAACCGATATTGGTTTTCATGAATAGATAGTATCAATACAAGTTTACTTTGTTTAAGTGTATATTAGATATATTTTATATGCATGTAAGCTTAATTTCCTAGACAAACTTATGTTGAGATGCCTATTCATGAGGTTTGGTGTTTTGTGTTTTAACAAAACATATTTTTGGAAATAAAAGATAAAAACAATGATATGTATATGTTTCATGTATATTGGACCTATGTCCATATGCAACATGCTTTAAAATGATTAAATATCATGTTTTGTATTTGGATATGTTTGGACAAAGTTTATTTGAAAAATCAAAGTTTGAAAAAAATACAGTTTTTGGTTTTTGGTAATTTTTCCATAACACAAAAATGGTTTAAAATATTTGATATTTGTGTTGAAATTTTTATCACATGTTTATATATCATATATAAAGTTGGAAAATATTTTTGTGGATTTTTAGAAGTTTTATGGGATTTATTAGAATTATTTAAAACCCAGTTTTCTGACCCAGATTGCCTTCTCCCAGGCTCTGGCGGTCGACCGGGACGGTTGACTGACGTGCACACACCTGTGTACGTTGGCCAGGCACTTAGGCGGTCGACCGTGCGGTCGACGGCCAGAGAGCTTTGCTCTCTAGATTTTTACGGTCGACCAGCCGGTCGATCGCTGGCTTCCAACGGTCATTTTTTGACCGTTGGC
>JAVJIF010002060.1:0-111220 GCA_038442645.1 Agave tequilana | reverse complement strand
TTTACAGAAGTATATTTTTTTGCAATTTTCACCGTCGGTGAATCCCGAGATGTCCCTAGGGCCAACGTCTATCAATTTTTAGTTAAGACCTGGGATTGTGAGTGCACTTGGAGATGATTTTTGGGCTAAGGAAGGGTGATGAAATCCCTACCTTATCTTATTTATTTAGATTTTTCCCTTAATGTCAGTTGTGCAAGTGTACAGTATATTCACAATAAGATAAACAAAGCAATAAATCACTCTAAAATATTGGTCCTATCTATATGGAATGCACACGTACCTTTCTCAAGCATTCTCAACCGAAATTGAATGAATTGAAATAGACACGTGCCCTAAATGCAAGAGTCTAATCCGATTTTCAATTTAGCAATAAAGAGATTTATGTTGAGTTTATTACAAGTGTATAAGGTGAAGAATATAAGTGAACTAAAATTTGAAAGTATTTTTTTTGAGCGATTTTCGGTAACCCTGCAGAAGAGCTTTTGTTAGTACTTCAATCGAAAAAATTTCGCTTTTACACGAATTTTTGAAGGGCAAATGAATTCCTCGTGCAATGTCTTTAACCACAACTCTTGCTTCCTATAATAGTTAGCTCTTTGGTACTTCTCCTACACAAAAATAGAGAAGAATCTTTAGTGTTGAACAATAAAGCCGTTCCCTCCCCGACAACGACGCCAAATTTGATCGACACAAAAGCATGCACAAAAATAAGGAAAGGAGTGATGGTCGATGTTACTACTTTTATGATTCTTCTATAATAGTAAAGTGGCTATACGAGTCATATCCCCAAGAGGGAGAGCGATGGAAACTTTAATGCGGCTTCTTTGTTCAAAGTAAAGAGAAAATTCTTTGTTTCAAAATAAAGAATTAAAAAGAAAACAAATATTATTTCAAAAATTTCTTGGATTTGGTTGATGTTTGTAAAGATGAGTTTTCTTAAAGGTAAAAATGCATGGCTAACTTTCTACTACGTGCTCCCACTAATCTTTAACTTCTTGAAGATGTAGCCTCATAATGGATCATACGTAAGCATAATGCTTATGCATAGGAACTATTCATGTTGGAGATCGAATGAAAGTTCTTCCTTTAACTTAGATTTACATAGCGGAAACTTGAACATTCCCTTATCAAGGTCTAATTGAAGGCGAGAATAAGGGGAAGAAACAAGTGAACTAATGGTATCGACAAAAATTAATAGGAATATCTCTAACGTACGAAAACAAGCAAAGTTACAATCTATAAATCATAAAAACGGTTAAGCATGAAATATAAGAATGGGAATACTTGTAAGTAAGTTAGAGTTAGAACCCTCGTCTTAATGTTGTAGCTCTTATTTGCACAGGCTTTGTTTGACTCTTAACTCATTTGTGTTATCAATTAAGTTGTTAGAGATTAGTGAGTTAGTAGTTAGTTAGCCATGCAATGAAAAAGTTAGCTAGACATGAGCAAGAGAAGGAGTATTACACTAAAATAAGAAAGTAAATAGCAAATAAAAATACTAAGTAATGGAAAAAAGAAAGAGAAGTATTACTTGTATAAGATTGTCACCTTCAAATAATACTTGTACACACACTCTCTCTCTCTCTCTCTTTCACTCTAATGGCTAAATTAAGCTAGAAGAAGAAAATATAAAACAACTACAACTCCTAGAAATAACCTAACAACAGCAATCTAAACTCTGGATATCTCCTTCTGAAGACACCAGGGGGGTATTTATAGGCATCAGGATAAAGGGGCCATGGGGAGAAACCCTGGTCCAAAGCACAGGCGCGGCTGCGCCAGTATGGCCCCGAAAATGCAGCAAAAGTCACATTTTTGTGCGCTGTACCAGAGCGGTGCGCACAGCGCCGCCTGCTGTGTGCTGTCGCTTCAGTCCCCTGTCGGTTATACCTTCTGGATTTTAGATTTGAGCACCCAGGTCTGACAGAATCACCCTCTAAGGTCAATGGTTATTTTGTAGGCCTTTAATCATCCATTAAATGGTGATTTTGAGTTTTCTTCTTCATTCCACACCATGGACCTAGGATCACACAAGTAAAACCATTATTAGCAATATTTTATATAAAATAAATGTTAAAATGTGGTAAAAATTAAGCAATATTAGAGATTAATCAAGGGTGACCCTGAGAGGAGCAGGTCTTCCAATCTCTTGTACCCTCGACAAACTGATTCAGAAATGGATCAGAGAGGCCATACTACTGGGTCACCCTACTCTAACCGCCAATATCTACGAGTCTCCCCTCTCCAAGGAGATCCAAGAGTGTGAGTTTCTAAAGAAGTTCTCCACTCCAGTGTTCGACTACTACTCCAGAGTAAGTGACTTGGTACAGTACATCCGCTATTTTCGGGACAAGATGGTGGGCTATTCTCACAATGAACCCATCTTGTCTCACCTTTCCTACCAGCCTGAAAGGTGTGGTCTTGGGCTGGTTTTACTTGCTGCCACGCTATTCACTTACAACTTTACTGAGATGACTGAAGTGTTTCTCACCCAGTATGTTTTTCGCTAAGAGGCTTAGAGAAGCAGCCACCATCTTCTCACTATCAGAATGAGGTAAGGAGACAACCTCATGTCGTACCTTAATTTCTTTGAAAATCAACTCACCAAAGTCTCCAACAGTGAGAAGGAAGTTGCTGCCCTTGCATTCATCAGTGGGTTGCTAGTTTCTTGCCCCCTATATAAGCATCTCCTGAAGCACAACATTACCAAGATGAGCGAGATTCTTACCAATGCTCAGCCCTATATCCAACTCAAAAAGATGATGAAGGCTTCCTCTGACCACCCCGTAAAGCCAAGCGATGGTGGAGAAATGTCGAAGTCTCCTTGCGAAGCTCCCACCGCCCTCCAAATCGGCATCGGGGGCAACCTGCTCACAAAAGGAAAGCACTCTCGATCGCCTCCCCATATTCACTCCGAGATGACAGATTGATGGAACGCTTCACCCCGTTGAAGCTCTCGATCGATGAAATCTATAACACAATCAAAGATCAACCACGGGTCAGACGCCCCAGACCGCTCTAACAAAACCCTTTGCTCACTAGGTCAAAAGAGTACTGCTCCTATCATAAGGCAAGAGACACCGGACTATCCACTACTAGGCCCTTTGGAAGTACTTAGAGGAGCTTATAAAATAAAGCTTCCTTAAAGAGTACGTCCTCACTCTGAAAGCCGTGTTAGGACATCTGAACACTCAACCTCCAAGGGAGCAACACATTATCATTCAATACAAGGCGATCGACTGACTCCTCGAACTACTTACACAGGATGTACCTCCTTTTAATTGCAATACATATGTTGCATTTCTAAATAAAATTTAGTTTATTCTGTTAACCATACATTCCTCCATTGCAGTATTCACATATGTAACATACAATCATCCGCTATCCCCGAAAATGATGACAACCCTTCGGAGGCAGCAACAAGATTGATCTATAATTGGTCACATATATTGCATATATAGTGTCACATTCTCATAATTATTACCTAATAAATCATGTATTTAATCATATATTCTTCTTTATAAAATGTAGGCCCATTACTACAGGAGAGGGAAGAGAAATGAGCCCAAAGCCCATCAAAATTCTGATTAAATTCAGAATTAATTCAAATCAACAGATCAGGGCTGATTAGGGCAAATCAGAGAAGATAAATCAGTTGAAAACCAGTTAAAATAGATCTTCACAAATCAATTGGTTAAAGCTGAAGATAAAAGGAGGTTTCGTCAGATCCAAGACCTAAATCTGAAAATCAAGCAAGAGATAACGCATATCGCGAAACCAGAATCCGCAAAAATGCGATTATCTAAGGGAATTAGGGGGAGCATTTGCTCCCCCTATCTTCGTACGCTCATCCCATTTGGGTTTTGCCTATAAATACTGCATTTTACAGAGAAGGAGGGACCGAAGACTAGTTTAAGTTTTTCTCTTTATTTTTAGGGTTTGGGCTCATTGTTAGATAGTTTATGAGAAGCTGTATCTCAGTTGTTAATCTATAGTTCAGTTCAAAAATAAAGTGAGAGAGAGAAAGAGTGATTGTAATATGAAGTTGAAGTGACATCAATAAAGATTCGACGGACTTCTTTTCTTCTCCAACTCATGGGTATATTGCATCTCAATTTCATAATTTTTAGTAATGAGTAACTAAATATTTTTTTTCTAGGCTCACTAATCTCTCCTCTCTAATATTGATTCTAAATCGGTATTAATGAAAAGACCCAACTAAATCATATGTATGCCTTAAACTAAGCCTTGCTTATTGCGAGTGTTCATCAAGGCATATGAGAATGGATTGGATTTTGAACTTAATCTTGAAATTTATCATTAAAAAGAACGTATTTTTATCCCATGCTTTCTTTATTGCTTTGATGGTTTAACATTTAACTCAAAGAAATTTCAAAGCTAAAGTTCGATTTCTAAAATAAATCATCTCATGTGTTTTACTTGATCTCTCTAAAATACAAGGCTAAATTTTTGCCTATGATCTTATTGAAGCATTTGAACTTTCAAAAAAGAATTTAGAGGTGGATAAAGATTAGTGAGCTCGGATTCTTCTTAAGTAAAAACAAACAAACACCATCACTTATAAAGCCTTTTAAAGATCACTTTCTCCAAAACCTTTTTCAATTTTTAAGTTTTCTTTAAATCAACTCTCTACTCTTCATTCTTTTTTCGCATTAAAAAACACCAACACCATTCTTTACTTTTGAAACATATATCGAAAAGATTTCATCGCATTCCTCCTCATGGATCAGACTCATTAGCCCAAAACTACACAATAATTCTCACTGCATTATTTGCAATCAAATTTTTGTGTCGTTGACGGGGAGGAACGGTGTAATTATTTTTTAACAAGTTGGTGTCTAGTTTTAGGGCCATCAAGAAATAAGATTTAGTGTTCAAGCATTACAGGAGAAGACTTGCTATCTGTGCCCCTACTCTAGAAAGTAGGAAACAAAATTCCACGAAATTGCAGCGCAAAAGCTTGAAAATATTTGACTACTAAAAACATTTTTTTTGCAAGACATATTACTTTGCAAAAATACAGTTTTTTATGTTATTTCTGCTATATCTGATAATCACATTCCCTGTTTTTAATCTAACAATAATCTGATTGATTGCCAATTGCTTAAAAAAATGTTTAGATTTGCATTCTAGGCATATGTCTAATTACGTTTTTTTTACAATTACTGTTGAAGAAAGCTGGAGACAAGGTACGTATGCATAGCATATAGCATAGAAAATATTCTTGAGTGATTATTTACTTGTTGAATATTACTTTTTCTATATCCTGCACACTTTGCACAATCAATCTTAGGGCAAAACCAACACAAGATAAGGTGGGGGAGTCAATACCCTTCCTTAGCCTACAAACCATCTCCAAGCACGCACAGCTTAAATCTAATAGATATTGGCCTTAGGGACATCTCGAATTCATTAAGAGATTATCTTAAGGGGGAAGGTGTTAGAATTTGACTTTTATCAAATCAGTGTCAAAGGACAGGGATTGAGGGGTGAAACCCCGAAGGCTGGTGGTTTGACTTAATTACCCATCGCTTTTGCACAGATATCTCCCACCAATCTTGCCCTGACCTGACTGATTATCTTGTGTCAAAGTCTGTATTATACCTCCTGTGGACAATCAACCAGTTAGGAGTTGTCTAGGTCAAGGTTACCTTAGACTAGGCTTGGTTACTTTTTCTTTACTATTGGTGAACTTGTTTGTAGTAGTGTTTATTTATGAAAGTGTGGTTGAGAGACCCAATTACATCTAGGTTAACTAGAAACACATCACCACCCAAGCAAGAATACAAACCAGATCCGATTATGACTCAACCGATATCTTTGCAGGATAGGTTTTATCCCATTAGAATCACACTTACATCTTGCATCCAACTTCCATCAGTTAGTGAACACAACTTTGAGCTCAAGCCTCAGTTCATCAACACACTCCCTAAGTTTCATGGCTTAGAGTCCAAAGATGCTTATTTCTTCATAAGAGAATTTGAGGAAGTAAGCTTAATGATGAAAATCTTACACCTTGTAGAAGATGCTATTAGGTTAAGATTTGTCCCATTTCTCTTAAGGACTTAGCCAAGAAATGACTTTACAGCTTAACGGTCGGCTCATCACATCGTAGGATGGTTTCATCAAGGTGTTCTTGAAGAAATTCTATCCAATTCATAAGATCGCCCTCATTAGGAAGAACATCACGCAGTTTAAGTAAGAACCTAGTGAACCATTTTGGAGGTACTTTGAACTCCTTGTCCTATGTCCTCATCATGAAATAGAGAAATGGAGACAATGCCAAATTCTCTATGACAGTTTAGACTACTCAACTAAGACCCTCTTAGAAACCATGTGTCAAGGGGATTCTTGCAAAAGGATGAAAATCTAGCTGAAAAAACCATCCAATAGGAACCGACTAATGAAAACTCTAGGAATTCAAACTCCATCTCTTCAAAAAGATGTTTCCATTCAATTGAATCATCCATAGCTGTCGAGGTTAGAATAGCAAACCTAGCGAGAAGACTGAAAGATTTAGAAACTAAAAAACAAAGTCCATTCAACCAAGTCTGTCCAAACCAATTTTCAACTCCGGACTGTACTTACTATCAAGTAATGAATCATGTGTTTGAGGAGTGTCCAGTTAATTAGTCTATAGTTCTGCATTATTATATCACATTTTCCTACTGATTTATGAATAAAATGTCAGTTTAAACCGTGTTTTTGTCTCTGTTGCAGATAATCAAGGAAAGGAGGGCAAAAGGGTAATAAGAACTTAATTAACCTATTTTGGGTAATTAAATCATATTTCTTAGAGGCCAAGTAAGAGAGTTTCTAGAAGATGCATTGAACCTAGATCCTTGCGGGTGTCTGACACAAATCTGGATGAAATTAACCAAATATGAGCATATCTGGATGGTTCCTAAAGCAACACGAACCCACGCACCAAAACCAGGGACCTAGGTCCCTGGTTTGGCTGCAGAAATGCGGCTATAACCGCGTTTTTGCGGCCCTATGGTGGGTCCATAAGTCGATTTTTGACGCATGGTCTCGTCTCGCCTTCCAGAGTCTTCTTTCGCCTATATATACCCCTGCAGAGGCCCAGAACGCGAAGAGATTTGAAAATAGGCTAGGTTTTCTCTCTTTTTGTTATAGATTAGGATTTTCTCTCTTTTATTTTGTATTTCTTTTCTTTTATAGATCTTGTATTAGGGCTGAGTTGATTCAAAGAGAGATGGAGATATATTGATGTAATAGATGGTGACAATCTATGTAAATGTGTCTCCTTTCTTCTCCTTTGTAATCTTCTTCATTTTACATGATGCTTAGCTAGATTTTATCTCATGGTGACTAACTACTAACCACTAACTAGCTAACCACTTACATGATAATCCATATGAATTTAATAGCCTCACAAGCCTTGATCTTGCAAGAGCCATTGATGGCTCATGATGATGGTTTCTAACATCTAACTTGCTAACTTGCTAACCAAGCTAACTCTCTCTTATTTCATGCTTGCTCCTAATAGTTTTGATGATCTAATGTTTGTATTAGCTTGCTCTTGATGCAAGTTTGAATGTGAAGAACCATCTTATTTGCCATGCTTTGTATCGTCTCTTGAAGCCAAGGGCTAGTGATGGCCAAGGATCCATGTGAGTTAACTATCACTAAGAGGTTAGCATGTTAGTGGAGTAATTAGTAGTTAGAAATCATGAGATTTCTTTCATAGTATTCTCCTTTCTTTTTACTTTGTTTAAAAAATTGATTTCAAAACACTTCCTTTATCTTTTCATCATTGTTTTCACATCCTCTTTGTTCACCTTTGTTTTCATTTTCTTTACCACAAGCTGTTTTCCATTGATTTGCAAAGGGGAAAACTTACAATAAAAAGAGTTGAGGAGCTAAATTACAAGTATTCTAAAAGATTACAAGTAGATCTCCTCAGAGATTCTGGAGAAGTGTGCCGATAGGAGTCTGGTCAGCGCGCGACCACTTTGTCCCTTTGACGATGCGACCGATGAGATTCCCTTCTCGCCTGTTCGAGGAATTAGAGAACAGAGGGTTGGTAGAACCCTCTTACTACTTCTCAAAACCGGCATCAATTAGGAATTCCTTCTCGCCTGTTTCGGAGATTCCTTGAGAAGAAGGTATTAGGGTATCAGCACCCTAATGAGAGAAATAATTCTCTAAAAGTCTCTGAATTCTTGTGCGCACGGTGCGTCGTGAAGAAGTCTCTGCTGGTGAAGTCCTCTCTCTCCTTGCCGGGGTCTCTTGCGCATGTGCCTGGTCTTCTCTCCCTTGTGCCCCTGGTGGGCTATTTATAAGGAGAGCAAGGGTATAATCGTCCCTTGAAAATATAGAAACAGATTGAATCGAATCTGTTTAAATCTGGAAAGTAACCTTACTGCGAGGCTAGGATCAGCTTCTGCGAAGCTAGAAATGGCAGGTCGGTTGATCCTCCTGATCCGTTTTGAATCTTTCCATATAATTAAAAGATCTCTCCTGATCCCCTTACTCGTTTTAGAAGAGTCAAGAGATTGTGGCAATCAACTGCCAAATTTGATCTTAGATTTGATCGTGATTAGATTTGATCTGATCTCATCTGAAGATTTGATTGGTCAAAGGTTGACCATAGTAGACCAGCAGCGGCGCTGCCCGCTTTGAACTCACAGCGGAGCTGGAGGCAGTATCTGGCGAAGTCAGAAGAAAGCTCTTCGGCAGAGCTATATGTTGTCTGTGGCGAAGCTACCGCATACCCTTCTGCGCGGTTGTGTATGGCTTCAGGCGAAGCTAACTCTCTCTGCGGAGTTGCGCTTCAGTAGTTCAGGCGAAGCTATGAGTTAGCTTCCTGGCAGAGCTTTGAATGGCTTCAAGGCGAAGTTGGATGATCTTAGCCTCTCAGGCGAGGCTATCCCTTTGGGCTCATGTGATGCTAAGTGCTAGCATCTTAGACCTGCTGAGGTCTGTTCAGAGACAATCCGGTTCACTGTCTGCTTGCTGGATCAGTGGAGTCCAAGTTGCTTCCTTGTCCCTCGGAGATGGGTGAAAACTGGTCGTCAGCTTGTCTGTCACTTGTCTTTTGTAAATGTCAACAAGTTTAGACATTGTTCAGGCCAGTAAGAATTTTGTCTTTTTTAAGTGTCAACAAGACCCCCTTCAAAATTTTCGAAAGTCTGCAATAGCGCAGACTTCGAAATACTTTGAACTGCTTTGATCGGTGGTATGTGAAGTACGAACGTCGCCTTGGTGGTTGAGTTCAGCTTCGCTTTCAATCCTGCTTTGGGATAAATTCGCCGAAGAATCATGTAGATTTGCGACTCTGAGTAGCTTCACGGCTGGATAGCTTCGCGTCTGGAATAAGTTCGCTTTGGAACATCTTCCCTTTCCCAAGGCCAATTGTTGTAGGTCAATCACGAGAAGGATTACTCCTTTTTCAAGGTCAGAATGACTTCTGTCGCATTAATCGAGGGAGATATTCTTCCCTCGCGCGTTTCCAAGGGAGGATAATCCCTTTTTCAAGGCGCCATGAATGCCTTTATGAGGGACACGCTTCTTCCTTTGCACGGTTCCAAGGGAAACCGTCCCTTTTCTCAAGGCGTAATAAATGCCTTAAATGCGCTCGTGCTTCCACGCTTGAGGCGGCAGCGCTCAGGCCATGAGGCCTATAAATAGGACACCTGAGGTCCTCTGAAGAGAAGTGATCTGCTCTTCTTCTCTCTCTCTGGTTGAGAGAGATACTCAGATCTCTGAACTAGTGGGGATGCCCACTCTGGTTATTACCTGGCCAAGGACCGGTAAGTCTTGATCATTCAAAGACTTCACCAATGATCTTTTAGGGAGTTCATCTTCCTTAATTTTGCTTTAACAGCTACTTCAGGGATTAGCTTCCCTTATCCTTCATTTTACAATTGACTGATCTGCAGAGAAGGGTTTCAGCCCAGCTTCCCAGCGAAGCTATCATTTGACTTGATTGCATGCTTGCTTGCTAAGTTCGCCACACAGGCAGAATTTGGGACTTAGTCTTTTCAAAGTTGAGCCAGTCTTGCCATATAGGTGGGGCTAAGACTGCGTCCCTCGAGATCAGTCTGGCTTAGCCATATAGGCGAGGCTAGGACTTGGCATTCGCTGAGCTAGCCTATCATCACTGTGCAAGCGAGGCTAGAAGCTTTAACTGAAATCAATGCTTGACTAAATCGGATTGCTTCGCCTCAGAGAATTTGACTTAGTGCTTTTGTAGCTTCTCCTGTGTTTAACTGCTAATTTGTTCCGGTTTACATTGCAGTGAACTATGTCCGCCAATCTTGTGACTTGATGAAAGAAACCAGGAAATTTCCTCTTGCTTTTCCAGTTGAGATTTTACTCTTAAGCAGGAGGAACAACTGGGGCTGTTGATGTGTGGTCCCAGAAGAGGTTGGCAGTCGCTTATCCGAGATGATCCACTTCGTGGCGAGGCTGGTAGTCGCTTATCCGAGATGATCCACTTCAGAAAAGCGGACGTCACCTGTAAGGTCTCGGATCCTTCATTGCCAATTTTCATCAAAGGAGATCCAACCTGCTGGTGGCGATCAATCCTTTGCCAATTTTAATCAAAGACGATTCGGCTTCCTGGTAGCACAATCTGCCATTATGCGAAGGATTACGGCCCTGTCCTGGTGGCACAATTTGTCCTGGTGGCATCATCTGCCATTATGTGAAGGATTATGGCCTTGTGCAGGAGGAAGGCCTTTCGTGTCCAGTTGGTTTCGCTTGAAAGTAGATAAAATCACTTGTATGCCTTTTGAGTAAATGATTCTGTTGTATGAAACACAACCTTGATGTAGTATCAATGTACCTTTCCTTTTAAATCAATGAAAGCTCATTTTCTGCTCATTTAATTTTTGCTTTGCCCTCATCTTGAATTCGGCTAGCGGAGCTAAACTTTATGCGAGATTACAGATAGGATTCCATCTGAAATAGGAACAAGCTTCCAGCGAATCTAGCATATCTGCGAAGTTCGGTCTATGCCTTCAGCGAAGCTAAGGCAATCCCTTTTGTGCGAAGTCCGCATTTGACTTGTGGCAAAGTTAGCCCGTAGTGGGGCTAAATCAGCGCTTCTCGGGAAGGCGCTTTAGGCGCCGTTTCAATTAATTCGAAACGGCGGCCTGTGCTCTTTACGAGGCATCGTTTCAGGCGCTCATTGGCCTATAAAAGTCCGATCGGACTGAGAGAACGGATCACTTCTCTTTAAAAGAAGTTTCAGAGAACTTTGACTCTTTTTTCTTCTTCTTCTTTCCTCTTTATTCAAGAGTTTAAGAACTTTCACAGTTCTTCAATGGCGCCCAAGAGATGAGCGGGAAAGAAGTGGCAACTTCTGCAGCGGAGGGTCCTTCTCCTCCTCTGGTCATCGAATGACCAATCGCCGGTAGGGAACTTCCCCTTTCGATTAGAGACTGCCGTCTCTCTTTTAAAGCCGATGTCTGGCTGTCTTTGGATGAACCCAAAAATGATCAAATTATGATCTGTTATTCTTAGGGAATTCAGTTCCCTGAATTTTCCTTACTTTCTTGAATGGGAGTCCAAGAACTAAAGAGTTCTTCTTTAAGCTTCCAGGCGAAGCTATCCCTTAGGCGGTTCACATCCTGTTGAATGACGGGTGCGAAGCTGTCCTTTCAAACAAGACTGAAAAGGACCTTAATGCCCTTAACATGATTTTTGACCATAATATCCTTCTGACGAAGTTAGTCCTTAGGGCTGTATTGCATTCTGTTTAAGCTTCTAAAGCGAAGCTAACACTTGGATAATTCCTTGTATCCGGCTTTTGTTGCGAAGTGCGAAATTAACTGCAGTTGCGAGGCTAAGCTTCGGGGCAAAGCTATCGTCATGCTTGCTTCGCTCGGAGAGCGAGGCTATGCCTTAAATGGAAATTGTGTTTTTGTTAGGCCTCTGCTTGGCTGATGAACTAATCATAATTTCTCTTTGTTCCTGCAGTACACTACACTCCTGGTCCTTTGAACAGTCTATTTGGGATGACCAGAGGACGGTAATGTTAGCCTGCAATTCCAAGGGCAGGCTTCTCTGTTTAGTAAGCGAAGTTCTCTCGTTCGAGACACGCTTATTTATGGTGGGGATCAACGCACCACGAGGAGCATTCTGACTACGGTTCCCCTTGAAGATTTTGACCGTCGAACCTATAGGAAGCCCGACTTCATGTTCGGGGATTCGCGCCAGACCCTGATCGCCAGCTGCTGGCTGAGGAGGGGCAATGGATTTTCCAGTTGGATGGCGAGAAATTCTATCTTCCGTCTAACAAGCGGCATTTTTCTTTGTCTTCCTTCCAATGCGTGACGCAGGCTCGGAAGATGTCGTGGGAGTGAGCCGGAGTACCGACTCCGTCCATGTAAGGAAATTGATGCTTCAGTCTCCTGGTTATGCAAGAGCGGGGCCTCCTCGTTGCATAATGGGTCTACATCCTGGGAATGTGTCACGAGAGATCCCAGTGGGAGAAAATCCTGCGGTGGTGCTGACCTTTGGCAACCAATTCTGCAAAGTTAACGGGAACTACCCAGCCACTGACTTCAGGACTCCAGGCTGGATTCACCCTCCGAAAGCATGGTGGAGGGATTTAACTGTATACATCCTCGTTCATTTCGAGGAGGATCTGGAGAGGTTGAACCTTCATGAGGCCGTCAGGGCGACCTGCTATGGCATTCAGATGAGCGTAGCGTGCTTCTACGCCATCTTCGAATTGTACTGCCCGGCTACAGGGACTTTCTTCACCCCTGTTGGCAAACTGGGTATGGCTCTGCATGAGATGTGGGAAGTCTCTGCTCTGCCCTTGGATCTCTCCCATATGAAGAATACTTCCCGTGCGAGGCGGAATTGGCACTTCTGGAGAAGCAGGAGCCCACCTTGTTTGAGACCTACCGGGAGTTAATGTGTCATTTGTACATTTGCTCAAGTATGCATGGAAGCAGTAAAGGAACTTCATGCAGCTTGAAGAGCTGGGGAGAGTATTTGTTCCCCGATATGGAAAACACTCCTGAAGCGGTTCACTGTGGAGTCGCTGTCGAGGACATCTTTAGCCGGATGCAAAAGCATTCCCAAAGGGATCTAGTTGTGGAAGAAGATGACGGTCCCTATGAAAAAGGCGATGTTCTTCGAAATTTCCATCATCAGGCTTGTCGGCCGATGTCTCGGAAGGCACTGCTGGCTGGTTTCTTGACAGTCTGGTTGAAGAAGTGCGTGGTGCCGTCTTCGTCGGGTGACGTCATTCATCCGAATGTCCTGCTGCCTGCTGTTCGTCTAGTCCATGGTCGTTCTCTAGGACTTCTTTCGGCCATGGTGTGCTGTATCTAGAGAGGCTCCGTGCCTTAACGGAGGCCTTTTGCAGGCCGCCAACGACGAAGCGTGGAAAGGGGACCATTTCGCCCCGTGACGGACCTAATCCAGGATAGGTCTGCCGTACACTTATTTAATGGCGTGGTTCGCCCTGCACTGTCCCTCTTTGATTGAAGCCAGAGAGGACCCCCCACAAGGTGTTCGAATGGCGCTCCTCCGCCGATTCGAAGGATGCTCATGGCAGAAGACTTACGTGGCTGAGGCCCGTAAATTGGTGCGTCGCTTGACGTCTATAGTCTTTTCCGCTGCTTCCCCCATATTCGGGATGCAGGCTATGATGAGGAGTTCAAAGACGCGGGGGAAGGGCAGTCATCCCTGAGCCGGGGAATTTTTGAGTGGCTGGTCAGCATTCGGCCCTCACATTTATTATACCGAAGCGGGGATACCTGCTACTTGGAGCCTTATGTTCCAAGTCGGTTTGCTCGACAGTTTGGATATGACCAACTGTACGTGGGCAACCCAAATCTTAATCTGGCTTTCATGGGGAGCCTCATTGATGGAGCCCGTGCCTGGCGCTTCTTCATTGCCGGCTGTACCGAGGCGCGGCTGCGGATGCCGTTGAGGGCTCCTAACCTTCTGATGACCCTGAGCTTCTGCTAGTGGTATGCGACATCCAACTCCACACCCCTCGGATTCAATGTTAACAATTCTGGTGTGAAGTTAATTTCTCAGCGGCTGAAGCGGAAGGTCTCTGAGAAAAGGGAAGGTAAGAGGGTTCGCGTCCCGGGCATAGAAGAATTCGTTGCTGCGGATGACAGCGAAGCCTCGGACGCGGAAAGTCCTCGCTTCGAAGCGGAGGCAGGTGCCGAGACTCCTGCAGCTGGTTCTGGTGTGATGGGGACGGCTCCCCCAAGACATGTAGAAGAAGCAGAGGAGGAGGATCCCGATGTTCCTCTTAAGCGCAAACGGATAGGTGGGTCTCGTAGGAAGCAGTTGGTGAAGAGACCCCGTCGCCAAGCTCCTACTGTTGTTGTAGAGGATGAACCATCTGCGGCGCTTCCTCCTCTTGTCCCATAATAGTTGAATCGTCAGTTGCTGAACCGACGACTGGTGAAGTTGCTCCGGATCTAGGTAAAATCAGCTTCGTCTCTGTAATATACCTTTTATGTGTTTTAGACAGCTCATCATTCGTTTTGTGATGCAGGAACTGAGGCAGTGACAAGCCCGAGAGCTGGGGCCGTCGAAGAACAAGGGGAACATTATGATCCCCTGTTCATTTATAAAGAGGGTGATGAGGCTGGCTATTTTGCCGTCTCAGAAGAATCTGGAGGCATTGCGGCTGACGTTGGTCCTTCGGGCACCGGGATTTCGAAGGGAAGTTCCAAAACTTCTAGCTCCCTTGGGTGGACCACGGAGGGTTCGGCGAGCGAAGGTGAGCCGGCTGTCCGTGTTGACTCTGCCAAAGATTTTCCGATGGAGCCCATAGAGACTGATGTGGCAGCCAAGACGATTGAGGCGATATCGTCTTTTGGTATTGCTTTGGCTTTTTACTTTTACTATTTGTTGTGTCCTGCCTAAACACAATCTTGTTGCAGGTGTTGCGCCTCTGCGCGCGTCAACTTCAAGGGAGCCAACCGATCTTCCTGAGGGGTCCAGGGGTGACATGAATACTTCGACCGCGGCAGATGCTGCTGTGTTGGATGCTTTATATGGTGACCTACCCCCTTATCGGCCTGAGCCAGCTAGAGGAACAGAGGTTGAGGGACGGTAGTCACGGAGGCAACTTCACTCCCAACTATATCAAAAAGTGAGGTGCCATCAGTTTTGCCAGGTGCGGAGCTGAGGGTGATTACAAGTCCTACTTCCCCAACGCTGGTGGTTGAGCCTGCTGTCCAGGAAATGGTTACTAGTAGTCCTACCTCAGTTGTGGCTAGTGTACTGGTTTCAATGAGGACTCCGCCAAGATCACCGATAACCTGCCATGCTGCTGCAGCCAGTGTTCCCGCTATTCCTTTCATGGTAATGTCAACAAGGCCGGTGGAATCTGAGGCTGCCCATCTGCCAGGAGTGGCCGAGGCTGAAAATGAATTTGTAGCTGAGATAGTCGACAGCTTTTATAAGGGCTTGAAGCGATCCATCGATCTGGTCTTGAAAGGCTCGACTATGTCATTTTCTACATTAAAGGTGGTCCTCTCCCGCAGTATTAAGAGTATCCGGGACTTCGGAGGGATAACCAGGCCGCTGCATTAGAGCTTCTTGTAGACCAATTCGAGAGGGACGTAGAGGAATGGCGCCGTCTCAGCCGTTCAAACCTGGAGTCTTCAGTTGACGAGCAGCTTGTGCACCTTGTCGCTCAAATGCATGAAGCCCATCTCGTCGCTCAGGAAGCTGCTAAGGCCATTTCTTCAGACTTGAAATACTTAAAGACAAGGCAAGTAGAGCTTGGGGATGCCATAGATGCTTCTAACAGTGCTCTTCTTGATGCTGAAGACAAAATTGAGAAGGCTAAGGAAATGATCAGGAAGGGAAATCTTCTCTTATCCAAGGCTGAACTAGTGCGTTTGGAAGAAACTGCGCGGCTTGAGCAGCTTAAGGCTCAGGGTGACGAGCTCTCGCGGCAGGGGTTAGCTCAGAGGGTAACCTTAGTTGAAGTTGAAGCTCGCTTGGCTCAGACGGCGAGTTTTAATGAGGCTGAGCTAAGGTCGCAGGCGCTTGTCAGTGCTGCTAATGACCGGAAGGCAAGGCTGGCCTTTCTTGAAGAACGGATCAGATCTTATGACGCACGCTCATAGCTTGTAATATATGTGCCTTCATGTATCCCTTCTTCTCGGACTCAATAAAAATAATTTTGTTTTGACTCCCCTGTCGAATCTCCAACTTGCTTTATCTGCTGAGTTGTCGTTTCCAAGTTATATTGCAGCCATTTGAGAAAATAATCCTTGCTGGATTGAATAATGAGACTTGGCTATCTGCCGGTTCAGAGGTCGTACTGACGTAACCGGTTGGGAAGCCACCAAGCTCAAGATTAGCCTTTATGGGGCTAAAAGGGTAATACTTGTCTATTGTAAATGTCAACAAGTTTGGGTGAGACCTGTCTTCTGTAAATGTCAACAGGCTCAAGGTTGAGACTTGGCTATCTGCCAGTTCAGAGGTCGCAATGATATAACTGGTTGAGAAACCACCAAGCTCGAAGTCGGTGATACTTATCTTTTGTAAATGTCAATAAGTATCGAGACCTGTCTTTTGCAAATGTCAACAGGCTCAAGGTTGAGACTTGTCTATCTGCCAGTTCAGAGGTCGCAATGACATAACTGGTTGAGATGCCACCAAGCTCAAGGTTGGTGATACTTATCTTTTGTAAATGTCAATAAGTATCGAGACCTGTCTTTTGTATATGTCAACAGGCTCAAGGTTGAGACTTGGCTATCTGCCAGTTAAGAGGTCGCAATGACATAACTGGTTGAGAAACCACCAAGCTCGAAATTGAGACTTGGCTATCTGCCAGTTCAGGGGTCGCAATGACATAACTGGTTGAGACGCCACCAAGCTCAAGGTTGGTAATACTTATCTTTTGTAAATGTCAATAAGTATCGAGACCTGTATTTTATAAATGTCAACAGGCTCAAGGTTGAGACTTGTCTTTTGAAAATGTCAACAAGCTCGAAATTGAGACTTGGCTATCTGCCAGTTCAGAGGTCGCAATGACATAACTGGTTGAGAAACCACCAAGCTCGAAGTTGGTGATACTTATCTTTTGTAAATGTCAACAAGTATCGAGACCTGTCTTTTGTAAATGTCAACAGGCTCAAGGTTGAGACTTGTCTTTTGTAAATGTCAACAAGCTCGAAATTGAGACTTGGCTGTCTGCTGGTTCAGAGGTCGCAATGACATAACCGATTGAGACGCCACCAAGCTCAAGGTTGGTGATACTTATCATTTATAAATGTCAATAAGTATCGAGACCTGTCTTTTGTAAATGTCAACAGGCTCAAGGTTGAGACTTGTCTTTTGTAAATGTCAACAAGCTCGAAATTGAGACTTGGCTATCTGCTGGTTCAGAGGTCGCAATGACATAACCGATTGAGACGCCACCAAGCTCAAGGTTGGTGATACTTATCTTTTGTAAATGTCAATAAGTATCGAGACCTGTCTTTTGTAAATGTCAACAGGCTCAAGGTTGAGACTTGTCTTTTGTAAATGTCAACAAGCTCGAAATTGAGACTTGGCTATCTGCCGGTTCAGAGGTTGCAATGACATAACCGATTGAGACGCCACCAAGCTCAAGGTTGTGATACTTGTCTTTTGTAAATGTCAACAAGTATAGTGAAACCTGTCTTTTGTAATGTCAACAGGCTCAAGGTTGAGACTTTTCTTTTGTAAATGTTAACAAGCTCGAAATTGAGACTTGGATGTCTGCTGGTTCAGAGGTCGCAATGACATAACCGATTGAGACGCCACCAAGCTCAAGGTTGGTGATGGAGCTTGGGAAAAGGTCTCATTTTCACAGGGGAGAAACGATGAGAATCACTGTCATAGGTTTAATGTTAACGTAACAGCGAAATGTATATGTGGTCTTACCATTCTATGGATGAGAATTGGTAAGTGATTTTGGAGAGCTCATTTTCAATAGGAGAAACGAGGGAATCACTGTTATAGGTTTAATGCTAACGTAACAGCGAAATATATATGTGGTCTTACCATTCTATGGATGAGAATTGGTAAGTGATTTTGGAGAGGGAATCAAATGGGAACAGGTCCCTTAGGATTTTTAGCAAACCCTCAGCTGTCAACGGGTTTGATATGCCTTTGGCAACCACCATTTGAGTCGGGCTAGCCATGCTATTCCCCTCAGCATGATGAGTTGTCGAGGACTTATGTCGGGCTTAAAGGCCAACATTTTCCTCTATCCTTAATCGTTAAGGATGTTGGATCATCTGGTTAGCGTATGTGTAACCTTGATTCTCCTTTGGGAGAACCAGTGTATGATCAGGTTCCCACTGGTTTATGGTTGCGATCTCGCTTGGAGGAAGAGAAAGGCTCTCTTTGCATGTACCTTGTATATGAAGGTCTTGATCAGAGGTGTAGTGTTAACTTGATCATGAGAAGGATCCTTATCAAGGATAATACTTCTTTAAGAACTTGCTATTGACCGGCATCATAAGTAAATCGCCATCTGAAGTCATAAGGCGGTATGCTCCGTTTGAATAGACTGTTTCATTACAAACGGTCCTTCCCATTTAGGCTAAAATTTGCCTTTGGTCTTGTGCGTCATAATCATCAGTGGTCTGACGGCTAAAACCAAATCTCCTTTCTGGAAGACTCTTTACTTGACCTTCTTATTGAAGGCTTTTGAGATTTGAGCTTGATACAACTCGATGTGTTGCTGAGCTTGTAGTCGCTTCTCATCTAGGGCTTCGAGCTCTTGGAGACGCAACCGATCATTGTCCTCTGATGTGATCTTAGTCATTAAAGCGACTCACAATGACGGCATCTGGATTTCTAATGGGATGACTGCTTCACACCCGTACACTAGGAAAAAAGGTGTACTGCCTGTCGGTGTCCGAACCGTGGTTCGGTAGGCCCAAAGACATTCACCAAGCTTTCCGTCCCACTCTCGATTATTCGAGGAGACGAACTTCTTGAGTAGCTTGATGATCGTTTTGTTGAATGCTTCCGCCAAGCCATTAGCGGCGGGATTATAGGCAGTTGAAGCCACATTCTGAATTCGGTATTTATCGCAGAATCGATAGAATACCTGGCTTATGAATTGGGGACCATTGTCATGGATGATCCGCCTTGGGACACCAAATCGATGGATGACATGGTGTTTGATGAAATTCACCACGTTAGAGGTTTTGACTTCAACCAGTGGTATAGCTTCTGCCCACTTAGAAAAGTAGTCGGTTATTGCCAAGATAAATTGGTGACCCCTTGTCGAAGAAGTGCTGATTGGCCCTACGACGTCGATTCCCCATAACCACCAAGCTCGAAGTTGGTGATACTTGTCTTTTGTAAATGTCAACAAGTATCGAGACCTGTCTTTTGTAAATGTCAACAGGCTCAAGGTTGAGACTTGGCTATCTGCCAGTTCAGAGGTCGCAATGACATAACTGGTTAAGAAACCACCAAGCTCGAAGTTGGTGATACTTATCTTTTGTAAATGTCAATAAGTATGGAGACCTGTCTTTTGTAAATGTCAACAGGCTCAAGGTTGAGACTTGGCTATCTGCTAGTTCAGAGGTCGCAATGACATAACTGGTTGAGAAACCACCAAGCTTGAAGTTGGTGATATTTGTCTTTTGTAAATGTCAACAAGTATCGAGACATGTCTTTTGTAAATGTCAACAGGCTCAAGATTGAGACTTGTCTTTTGTAAATGTCAACAAGCTCGAAATTGAGACTTGGCTATCTGCCGGTTCAGAGGTTACAATGACATAACCGATTGAGACACCACCAAGCTCAAGGTTGGTGTTTGTAAATGTCAATAAGTATCGAGACCTGTCTTTTGTAAATGTCAACAGGCTCAAGGTTGAGACTTGTCTTTTGTAAATGTCAACAAGCTCAAAATTGAGACTTTGCTATCTGCCGGTTCAGAGGTCGCAATGACATAACCAATTGAGACGCCACCAAGCTCAAGGTTGTAATAGAGTTTGAAAAGGTCTTGTTTCCATGGGGAGAAACGAGGGAATCACTGTCATAGGTTTAATGTTAACGTAACAGCGAAATGTATATGTGGTCTTACCATTCTATGGATGAGAATTGGTAAGTGAATTTAGAGAGCTCGTTTTCACGAGAAAAAATGAGGGAATCACTATCATAGGTTTAATGTTAACGTAACAGCGAAATGTATATGTGGTCTTACCATTCTATGAATGAGAATTGGTAAGTGATTTTAGAGAGGGAATCAAATGGGAACAGGTCCCTTAGGATTTTTAGCAAACCCTCAGCTGTCAACGGGTTTGATATGCCTTTACTAACTACCGTTTGAGTCGGGCTAGCCATGCTATTCCCCTCAGCATGATGAGTTGTCGAGGACTTATGTCGGGCTTAAAGGCCAACATTTTCCTCTATCCTTAATCGTTAAGGATTTTGGATCATCTGGTTAGCGTATGTGTAACCTTGATTCTCCTTTGGGAGAACCAGTGTATGACCAGGTTCCCACTGGTTTATGGTTACGATCTCGCTTGGAGGAAGAGAAAGGGCTCTCTTTGCATGTACCTTGTATATGAAGGTCTTGATCAGAGGTGTAGTGTTAACTGATCATGAGAAGGATCCTTAATCAAGGATAATACTTCTTTAAGGACTTGCTATTGACCGGCATCATGAGTAAATCACCATCTGAAGTCATAAGGCGGTATGCTCCGTTTGAATAGACTGTTCTTTACTAAACGGTCCTTCCCATTTAGGATGAAATTTGCCTTTGGTCTTGTGCGTTCATAATCATCGGTCGTCTGACGGCTAAAACTAAATCTCCTTTCTGAAAGACTCTTTGCTTGACCTTCTTATTGAAGGCTTTGAGATTCGAGCTTGATACAACTCGATGTGTTGCTGAGCTTGTAGTCGCTTCTCATCTAGGGCTTCGAGCTCTTGGAGACGCAACCGATCATTGTCCTCTGATGTGATCTTAGTCATAAAGCGACTCGCAATGACGGCATCTGGATTTCCAACAGGATGACTGCTTCATACCCGTACACTAGGGAAAAAGGTGTACTGCCTGTCGGTGTCCGAACCGTGTTCGGTAGCCCAAAGACATTCACCAAGCTTTCCATCCCAATCTCGCTTATTGAGAAGACGAACTTCTTGAGTAGCTTGATGATCGTTTTGTTGAATGCTTCCGCCAAGCCATTAGCGGCGGGATTATAGGCAGTTGAAGCCACATTCTGAATTCGGGATTTATCGCAGAACCGATAGAATACCTGGCTTATGAATTGGGGACCATTGTCATGGATGATCCGCCTTGGGATACCAAATCGATGGATGACATGGTGTTTGATGAAATTCACCATGTTAGAGGTTTTGACTTCAACCAGTGGTATAGCTTCTGCCCACTTAGAAAAGTAGTCAGTTATTGCCAAGATAAATTGGTGACCCCTTGTCGAAGAAGGGCTGATTGCCCTACGACGTCGATTCCCCATGCTTCAAATGGCCATGAAGCACAGTCGGGTGGAGCAACTCCGAGGGCTGGTGTATGAAGTCCGCATGAATCTGACATGCTTTACCCCTTCGTGCATATTGGATGGCATCGGCTGTCATGGTTGGCCAATAATATCCAAGCCAGTGCAACCTGTCTTTGAGCTTTGAACCTGGCTGATGAGCTCCGCAAATGCCGTCGTGTGCTTCTTTAAGCACTTCCTGTGCCTCTGAATTAGAAAGGCAACGGAGGAGGACGCCGTTATATGAACGACGATAAAGTGTCTTCAAAGTTGGATCATAGTAGAAACGGAGAGACCTTCGTCTGATAGATGCCGCTTCTTTAGGATCGTCTGGTAGCAGACCATGTAAAGCATAGTCGATGAGGGGAAATCGTCAATCTCTCGGCTCAAGATCCGTGGAGACATTATAGACTTCTCAAGTTCTTAACATATGCTTAGAGCATACAAGATGTTGAGTTGCCACTGTGAGGTGATACTCGGTGTCGGCTGGCAAGGCTAGTGTTGTTGCTAATGCAGCAAGAGCGTCCGCCTTGGGATTCTGAGATCGAGACACGTGCCCGATGTAGAAGCCTTCAAATAGATAGCCAATTCGACGACCGTGTGGTAGTAGGGCACCAAATCCTCGTGGCGAACTTCATATTCGCCTTTAACCTAATTGATAATCAGTTTTGAATCGCCATAAGTTTCAAGGTAGCGTACCCCCATTCCGTGGGCGAGCTGAAGGCCAATAAGTAGAGCATTATATTTCGCTACATTATTGGAGGATGATTCCATCAGAGAGAATGCTCTAGGAAGGACGTGATTTTGTGGGGAGATAAACACAACCCCCACGCCGGCAATGATCCTGCCTTTAGGACCTATTCGTGATGTTCCATCGAAGAACATCTGGCAACTTATCCTTGCTGTGAAGGTAATAGCAAGTACCTTTGATTGTGCATGATGGCATTCAGGGCACGGAGACTGAGCGTCATCGTTAGGGATTTCTGGCATGTACGTCAGGAATGACTCTGAATTGGCCAGTGCATCTCTGAGTGCTTCTCTTGTCTCTTTTGAAAGACAAAGGAGCTCGTGTATTGTAATACGAGCCAGGATATTGGCCAGCTAGGCCAATATGTCAAAACGAAAGGGTGTGTCAAGCCCTGGGCCTGAAAGCTTCTTCAGGACATGGTCGAACCGGACTTCCTTAGGCTTCTCCTTTCCCTTGGTGGAACCGAAGCGGATGCCGGTATTTGTACTGACGTTGTTTGCTGCTGTATCTCGTCAGTAGACTTCTCATACTGCCTTAAGTATGATTTTCCAGATCGGGTGCCCATCGGCTGAGGTACGTCGGCCTGCGTTGTGCAAGCATGCTTTTCTTCTTCTGAATCACTGAGGGAAGCTGACGTAAGGTTGTCATCGTCTGGCAAGACAGAGATGACATTGTAGATTTGCCCTTTGACTTGGGCCTCTTTGAATCCCACTGTACGTCTTGGACGAGGTCTGGGTGTATCCACATGACTTCCCTGTCTCCAATGTTAAGGGAATGAGGCTTCTACTATCCTGAGTTTTAGCCACAGGATGTTTGACTTCCAGTCGTGGTTCAGGGACTGGATAAGTCCCGTCAGGAATTGTGACCTTTGGGGTTTTGCCGAACTCGAGGGTCGCTATATTGGCAGTGACTTTCTTCTGCTCTGACTTTAGTGTCAGGACTCCAGCGTCGATCAAGGCTTGGATTCTGTCCTTGAGGACATAGCACTTGTCGGTAGGATGGTGAATCATCCTGTGATAGAGACAGTATTTGGGATCATTCGTGCGTCCTATCTCATTGGGACGCCGAGCATCTGGCAGCTTCATTTTATTCCCTTTGTGGAGCAAATGGAATATCGTGACCACCTGATCGTCTCTGAAGGAATACTGTTTTGGAGGAAACTTAGACTCCTGATTATTGATGCTGCTCTTCTTGGCCTTCGACTGTACGTCCCCGGACAATTCTACAAACATAGTCTCTTTCCCTTTGGCTTGAGCAGACTGCGGTATGTCGCTACGTCCTTTATTGCTCATACCACATTTGCCTTTAGGGGTAGATGGTTCGAACTTTTTAGCCGATTTTCGGCTATCTCAGCTTGTTCGACCAATTCCTTCCAGGTGTGGGCTTTGACAGCCCCCATGCGAACTTCTACCTGGTTCAAGAAGTTATGCCTGCTGTCTGTAAGAGTATGGGTAATGGCATTCCTGCTGGGCACATCAAAGACAGATTTCTGAACCGCTCAATGTATTCATGGACAGATTCACCCTTCTTCTGCACAGTGGAGAGGAGCTTGTCTATGGTTACCTCGGTATCGTCCTTATAGAAACGAGAGAGGAATCGGGTTTCCAGGTCGATTCAGGAATTGACAGAGCCCGGAGGGAGACTTCGGAACTAGTCAAATGCCACCCCCTTTAAGGTGCCAATGAACAGCCTAGCCATGATGGCGTCGTTGCCTATAACATTACCAGTCTGAGACCGGAAATAGTAGATGTGCTGATTTGGTGAACTTTTACCATCATACGTATGCAACGTTGGTGGTTTAAACTTCGGTGGGTATGACACTGAATCCAACTCCAAAGGGTAAGGACGAACTGCCCTTACTTTCTTTAATTCATCCCTCTGAGTAGGGATGCAATTTGAGCTTGGAGGCCCTTAAGGACTTCAGCGTCTAAAGAAGAGCCCTCCTTGGATTTTTCCGTCTTAGGCTGATCATTGCTAAAATGTTCCTCCTCATCATGATTGCTCCGGCATCATTGTCATTCCGATTGCTGAGGAGTTGAGCAAGCATCTGTTGAATGTTGTCCAGAGCTTCTTGCTGGGTCTTGGAAGTTTGTTACTGAGCTTCCAAATGCCGACGGAGGTCGTCGTTAGCAGTATCAGCCATGTTGACTGATGCTCTGTCTGTTCGCACTGAGCTAACTGTCGCCGAAGAGGCATACCCACTGTCTTCATCTTCTTCATCAGACCACTGGACTGATCCTCTCTTTGGTTGCAGCGAGGCCACTGCCACTGAGGAGGACGGCTGTTCATAAGTGTAGGGTATCGCAACCCTAGATCTGGTGTTTCGGAAAATACCTTCTTCATGCACCAAGACTTCGCCCAAGCCTGGGCTGTAATCTGGATCTGGGGAGCTGTAAGGGGTGTCGTCAGATGCTTGTCTTCCCTGCGCAGCTCTCGTCCTCTTCCGGTCATGTTGACGGATACAGAGGGTAGATCTCGCGAGACGCTCCTTTTGCGATGCTTCATCGGGGCTTGTACCGACAGCCGATCAAAAACTAATCGTCGGCCTAGAGAAGTGGCGAAGATTGGTGCCAGCCGGCAATGGACCGAGTGGACTGTCACCAACTGACATCCCACTTGTTGACAACAGGAGGAAGAGGTTTGTTTATTTGTCAACAATTCCTGCAGATCAGACCCACTTGGGCCTAAACAATCTAGCACAGAGGCTTGGATCGCACATAGGACGATGTCCTGCTCCTTTTATCCCTGCAGAAGGGATTAGCACTGAATAATGCTTCAGTTCTAGCTTCGCCACAAAGCGCGAGCTTAGCGCCTGACGAACTGGAGAGCGGAGCACGCTGTGGTGCTTTGCCCGCTATGCTGCTGCGAAGGCAATTAGCCTCAGATGGTACTTTGGCTCTAGCTTCGCGGTCATGAACCCTGCACGTATGCTGTGGTACAGTAACTTCGCTCATGAGAACGAGGCCGGCGCAAGGCGTTGCTGCTCTTGAATTGGGTGACGGTATGATTGCCGTCGTGACTTCGCATTGGCAGCATTGTTGGAGCAGACAGGCATCTTGCCTTTTTCTTCACGAGAGAGACGCGGTTTTGGCGTAGCTACGCCGAGGCTTCGGCCAGAGACTTCTGTTTAGGCCTCTAGATTCGCTTTGGCAGAGGATACTTAGGTTCGCAAGGAACCTGATTAGCCACACGCGAGGCTGAAGAGTGTTGGCAAGATTATGCTCCTAGTTTCTGCTTCGAAACCTTGGTCATGGAGACCTTTCTATGCTTCCGTGCTCGAAGCATTAGACCACTCCGGGAGAGGACTTCTTCAAATCTTCCTTGGTCGAATTGAACGACCAGGTTCTCGAAAGTGAAGGACTTGGACTGCGGGCGTGCTTCCTTGTTGCGTCAGAGAACCGCAGTAGGTTCGCAAAGAACCTTTTCTGTCTCCACAGAGACTTTCCTTGAAGATTTAGCCAGAGAGGCTCTGGCTGCACCGGCTTTTCTGAATTCAGAATTAGACCCGAAGGTCTGTTTGTCGCATTGCGGCACTTGATTCTCGGTAGTAGAGAATATATCTCCCCAGTGGAGTCGCCATCTTGCTTTCCATTGATTTGCAAAGGGGAAAACTTACAATAAAAAGAGTTGAGGAGCTAAATTACAAGTATTCTAAAAGATTACAAGTAGATCTCCTCAGAGATTCTGGAGAAGTGTGCCGATAGGAGTCTGGTCAGTGCGCGACCACTTTGTTCCTTTGACGATGCGAGCGATGAGATTCCCTTCTCGCCTGGTTCGGGGAATCAGAGAACAGAGGTTGGTAGAACCCTCTTGCTACTTCTCAAAACCGCCTTCAATTAGGAATTCCTTCTCGCCTGGTTCCGGAGATTTCTTGAGAAGAAGGTATTAGGGTATCAGCACCCTGATGAGAGAAATAATTCTCTAAAAGTCTCTGAATTTTTGTGCGCATGGTGCGTCGTGAAGAAGTCTCTGCTGGTGAAGTCCTCTCTCTCCTTGTCGGGGGTCTCTTGCGCATGTGCCGGTCTTCTCTCCCTTGTACCCCTGGTGGGCTATTTATAAGGAGAGCAAGGGTATAATCGTCCCTTGAAAATATAGAAACAGATTGAATCGAATCTGTTTAAATCTGGAAAGTAGCCTTGTGATTGGTCGCTAATGTTGCATATTTAATATCATATGTCCATACTTATTATAGAATAAAAGCCTGCATTATCCTAATTAATTGTTTGATTTATTTGCAGGCCCAATCTTTAAGGAGATGAAGAGAAATGAGCCCAAAGCCCACCAAAATTCTGAATTAAATCAGAATTAATTCGCACTCACTGAATCAGGGCAAAATCAAGAGGTTGAAAACCGGTTGAGAAGAATCCTCTCAGAATCGATCGGTTGAAGCAAAGATCAACGGCCATTTCTTCAAAATCTCGGAGCCAAACTGCAAATCCAACCCCAGATAAAGACAGAACGAGACGCCGGGGAGACCCACCAACAGGGTGTGGCCACCTGGCCACACCCTGGTCGCGAAACGCGGCCAAAGCCGCGTTTTCGCAGCAAGGTTGGGGAGTTAGGGGGAGCGTTTGCTCCCCCGATCTCCCCGGGATCCTACACACTTGGGTTTTTTGCCTATAAAAAACCATTCTTTGTGCTGAAAATGGACGACCATGCAGAGTTAGGATTTAGCCAAGTTTTCCATTTCTTAGTTTAGGTATTTCTTTTCTTTTTATGTAAATTGTATGTAAGCTTAGGTTAGATGATGATTCATGTAAGTAAGAGAGAGAGGCATATGTTGAGAGTGACACCGATGTACCCTCCTGCTTTCTTCCATCGTTTCAAGCAATAAAAGGTAATATTTTTGTGTTCTTCTTTACTTTCATTTTCTTTTGTTTTCGTCTTCCTCTTCTACTTTACCTCGTTTGTTTTTGTTGAGTTTACAAGTGAATTCCAAAGCACAAGTATAACGATGTTATGTGAGTGCCAACGATAGTTCATGAAGACGTTCTCCTCCTCAAGACATATCACTTCATGCTTGTGCGAGACTTGATGATATAATGCGAACGGGGACTGAGCTCGGGCTTATGATCTATGCATTGAACGCCTCCTAAACAAAGGTAGAACATGCAAAGGTTTTCAGGTAAGTCATCAATCAATCTAGGTAAGTATTTCTTCCTCTTCTTTCTTTTCTTTCATTTCTGTAAATTAAATCACCAACACCACTCCTTTTCACTTCCTTGTAAATAATCATTTGTAACATAGTCGCTTTCGCCGTTTTCTGATTTTTTTCCACCTTCTTCATCTCTCATTTTCTTCTAACTTTAACATAAGTCTTTTTCCTTTTATTACTTTAAAAACAAAGAAGAATCTTCATTTTATCTTCATTAAGATTTTAATAAAGAAACGTAAACGCTTCTATCGCAAAACCCTCCTTGTGGATCACGCCCGCGTAGCCACTTGCTATAGCGGTAAAATTGAGCACTTGCACATCTTCATTCTAAGTTCTGTAATTCCGTATTTTGTGTGCAGGTTTAGCCTCAATCAAATTTTGGCGCCGTTGCCGGGGAGGGTAACGTTTTTATGAAATCTGAATTTTATTGAAAATTTTTTCAGAACTAAAACGAACTTTCTTTTTTGTTGCAGGTTAAGGGCAAGCAAAGAAAAAAATTAAGGTTGCAGTAATATATAAGTGGCCTTGGGCCTCTGCTCTAGAAAGCAGAGACCAAGTGCCCTCTGCTTTGCCGCGGATCGCGGCCAACGCCGCGAAAACGCGGCAAAAAGAGTGGACTACTAACTGTCTTTTTGCAGGGCTGCTTACTTTGCAAATTCTAGTTTTCTGCAACTTTAATTTTTCTTATATGCCATCACATAAGCCTGCTAATAATCAACAGTAAAACGTTTGTTGAAAAGCTAAAAAAAATTGATTAGACGTTTGCATTTTAGTCACGTGTCTTTTCAATTCATTTATTTTTACTGTTGAAGAGTGCTGGAGCAAGGTACGTTCGCATTTCATCTAGAATAGGACTCATCTCTTGGTTGATTTTTATCGCTTTGAATGAATCTTATTTACATATCTTGTACACTTGCACAAATTGATTTTAAGGGCACCAACCCATAACAAGATAAGGTGGGGATTTAATCACCCTTCATTAGCCCAAAAATCAGATTCCAAGCACTCACTAACCCAAGCCTAACTTAAAATGAGTAGACGTTGGCCCTAGGGACATCTCGAACTCAATTAGGAGATTATCCTAAGGGGGAAAGGTGTTGGAATTTGACTCTTGTCAAATCAGTGTCTAGGAAAGGGATTAAGGGCCAAAAGCCCGAAGGTTGGTGGTTATTTAATTAAGGAACATCTTTGACGGAAAACCTCCCACCAATCTTGCCCTGACCTGGTTGATTAGCTTGTGGTCAAAGTCTGCATTAGACCTCCCGTGGACAGTCTAATCAGTTAGGAGTCGTCTAGGTCATAGGTCTACTCTAACTTAGTTAGAATTTTCTCTTTTTATTTGTTTGCTTATTTGTTTGTTTTTTCTTTCTTTTTTTATTCTATTGTGTGATATGGCTTATAATAATAATTTTTTCAACTTTAATAATAATCCATATTACACACCGAGTTCATTTTCGGATATTACCAACCCGGCATATCATGACTTTAACCAACCTAGTGTGCCGGATTGGTCTTATCCGAATCAATATAACCCATGTCCCCCATCGTATGACTATAATTTCCATAACGATTTCAACTCTTCACAGAGTCAGTGGGGATTCACCTCCCCCGAGCATAATTTTCAACCAACTTGTCCCCTTATCCACCTAGTCCACAATATCCCCAAGAGTCATACTCAGTTCCACCATCCAAAATAGAAAACCATCAATTTTGAAAAGGAGTATGCGTGAGTCCAAACAACAATCACAAAATCTGATGGACTCACAATTTCACTACCACTTTCAAGACAACACTTCATCTTTTCATCAAAATAATAATCCATCAATTATGAAAAGATGCTTGAAGCCATGACTCATGCTCAAAATACTAGAAATCGTGACATAGATATGATGGTCGAATCTCTACGTTCTCACCGTTTGACCAGTTCTGATGTCACTAGCCATTCTGTTAGAGCCGAAGAGTCATGTAGTTTTGGAAATCAAGATTCCATTTCAGAACAACCATTTGAACTTGCCCAAACTCCAAATGAAATTGATAGTTTGGCAAGTTATCCCTTGCCTGAAATAGAACTTGAAAATGAATATGATCATGATCTAGAACTTAGTGATTCAATTTTACTTCCTGATTCAATAATGACTCCAGTATCTACACCTGATTTCAATCTTTTTCCCGAGTCAACATTGGATCCTGTGCCAATTCATCATGAAATTGAATCACCCATCTTTGATGATCATATTGAACTTGACCAATTTTATAATCTTGAAAATCCCATTGATAAATTGGCAAGTTCTCATTTTTTTGATATTGAACTCAATGAGATATGTGACCTAGATTCCCAAATCTGTGATCCAGTTCAACTTTCTGAATCAATATTGACTCCTGTTTTATTACCAAACTTGAGCAATAGTTTCGAGTCAGTTTTGATTCCCCCACCTATCATTCATGAACTTGAATCACCAACATTAAATCACAGTCCATTGTTGAAAAATAATTGTGGACTTGAGTTTCAATTTCTTGACTTGGACCCAATTCCTGAACTTATTTCGACTCCTGAACCTTTACTTGACTTAAGTCACCTTCCTGAGTCGGTATTAGTTCCTGTCCTTCCTGAGTCCAAGTCAATCATTCTATCTTTTCACAATCCATTCTGGGACGAGGTGGTTGACAAATTTGACTCTGAAATCAGTTATGGAATTTGGAAATTAGATGGGGTCAAATATTTAATAAAAATCCTTTATGGATTCATAATTTTAATGGGTTATATTAGTGAAACTTCTGGTGGGTTCCTCCGAATCCCACGAAAAGTTGATTGGGCCGCGTTTCGTGGACCAATCAGACTACCACCGGAACCACCACCTTAAGGTAACACTTTCCTTCCCTTTCTTCTTTTTCATGCATCTATGCATTAATTCATACATTGAGGACAATGCATGAGATGGGTGTGGGGGAGGGTCTAACATAACTTAGGTTTTCTTTTTATTAAAATCTTTTTAAAAATAGAAATAATATTTTGACATATTTTTTGTAAGAAATTAAGTTAATTTTAAGGAATAGGAAGATCCAAATTAGGATTTCTTATACTTGGTCAAAATAAGATTATTTGTTTGATTTTTAGGGTTAGGAAGATAATTTGTCAAGTAATTAGTCTTAATCTTTACCTTGATGAAGTATGCACACCTCATACACTTACACACTTAGGGTTCAAAAACAAAGATTCTTATACCTTATAAAAAAAAAAAGAAAAAAAAAGAAATAAACAAATCTAATTATTGATTAGCTAGGTGCTTTGGCCTAAGCAACCCTTAGTATTTATGCGAAAGATGATTAGATAAGTTTAAAAAAAATATATATAAAAATCTCTAATTAAGCTAGGTATTTGTGTCTAATAAAGCATAAGTATTCACGCCTAAAACGGGTTCATATAATAAAATCCTTAGTTTTGTGGCCTTATTTGCTCGAGTCCTTAAGTCCTTGGGGTGTTTTCTCACCCGGTGCCCTAAGACCGTTTGGTTTGGGAGTCATCCATTAAAGGCTCGTTACATGGGCAGATTAGAAAGCCTAATAAAACTAAGGTATAATACCACCAAATATATATATATATATATATATATATATATATATATATTATATATATATATTATATATATATATATATATAAGGCATAAGAGTTAGAGTTAATGAACCCTTAGTCAAAATTTTCACAGTCACAAGTGCATATGACTTAGGTTAAAGTAATAGATTAGATGAGAAGTACAATTTGACTCCTTACCTTGATTGATAACAAATTTTTGAATAGAGACTAAGTTTGGGAATGAAAAATTCGGTTCTCCTATAACTTATAGATTGCTTAGATCTTACAATTATATTTCAAATATTTTTCTCTTTCAAAATGCTTTTCGAAAATACTAACTCTTTATTTCTCTTTCTTTATGGATTTTGTGGGTGCAATCCGCTGAAAACCCTCATGAGACAAAACTCGTCCTCTAGGGGAAACCTAGAGTTTTAACGGCTTGTTACACATGCTCATCAGTGCAATCGCGTGACCTGTGAAAGTGGTCTAATAATCCTCAGTATAGTTTAGTTGTTTTGCTCGAGGACGAGCAAAAGATAGGTATGGGGGTGTGATTGGTCGCTAATGTTGCATATTTAATATCATATGTCCATACTTATTATAGAATAAAAGCCTGCATTGTCCTAATTAATTGTTTGATTTATTTGCAGGCCCAATCTTTAAGGAGATGAAGAGAAATGAGCCCAAAGCCCACCAAAATTCTGAATTAAATCAGAATTAATTCGCACTCACTGAATAAGGGCAAAATCAAGAGGTTGAAAATCGGTTGAGAAGAATCCTCTCAGAATCGATCGGTTGAAGCAAAGATCAACGGCCATTTCTTCAAAATCTCGGAGCCAAATTGCAAATCCAACCCCAGATAAAGACAGAACGAGATGCCGGGGAGACCCACCAACAGGGTGTGGCCACCTGGCCACACCCTGGCCGCGAAACGCGGCCAAAGCCGCGTTTCCGCGGCAAGGTTGGGGAGTTAGGGGGAGCATTTGCTCCTCCGATCTCTCCGGGATCCTGCACACTGGGTTTTTTGCCTATAAAAGGCCATTCTTTGTGCTGAAAATGGACGACCATGCAGAGTTAGGATTTAGCCAAGTTTTCCATTTCTTAGTTTACGTATTTCTTTTCTTTTTATGTAAATTGTATGTAATCTTAGGTTAGATGATGATTCATGTAAGTAAGAGAGAGGCATATGTTGAGAGTGACACCGATGTACCCTCCTCCTTTCTTCCATCGTTTCAAGAAATAAAAGGTAATATTTTTGTGTTCTTCTTTACTTTCATTTTCTTTTGTTTTCGTCTTCCTCTTCTACTTTACCTCGTTTGTTTTTGTTGAGTTTACAAGTGAATTCCAAAGCACAAGTATAACGATGTTATGTGAGTGCCAACGATAGTTCATGAAGACGTTCTCCTCCTCAAGACATATCACTTCATACTTGTGCGAGACTTGATGATATAATGCGAACGGGGACTGAGCTCGGGCTTATGATCTATGCGTTGAACGCCTCCTAAACAAAGGTAGAACATGCAAAGGTTTTCAGGTAAGTCATCAATCAATCTAGGTAAGTATTTCTTCCTCTTCTTTCTTTTCTTTCATTTCTGTAAATTAAATCACCAACACCACTCCTTTTCACTTCCTTGTAAATAATCATTTGTACATAGTCGCTTTCGCCGTTTTCTGATTTTTTCCACCTTCTTCAACTCTCATTTTCTTCTAACTTTAACATAAGTCTTTTTCCTTTTTATTACTTTAAAAACAAAGAAGAATCTTCATTTTATCTTCATTAAGATTTCAATAAAGAAACGTAAACGCTTCTATCGCAAAACCCTCCTTGTGGATCATGACCCGCATAGCCACTTGCTATAGCGGTAAGAATTGAACACTTGCACATCTTCATTCTAAGTTCTGTAATTCCGTATTTTGTGTGCAGGTTTAGCCTCAATCACCTTGCTGTGAGGCTAGGATCAGCTTCTGCGAAGCTAGAAATGGCAGGTCGGTTGATCCTCCTGATCCTTTTGAATCTTTCCATATAATTGAAAGATCTCTCCTGATCCCCTTACTCGTTTTAGAAGAGTCAAGAGATTGTGGACAATCAACTGCCAAATTTGATCTTAGTTTTGATCGTGATTGGATTTGATCTGAACTCATCTGGAGATTTGATTGGTCAAAGGTTGACCATAGTAGACCAGCAGCGGCGCTGCCCGCTTTGAACTCACAGTGGAGCTGGAGGCAGTATCTGGCGAAGTCAGAAGAAAGCTCTTCGGCGGAGCTAGATGTTGTCTGTAGCGAAGCTACTGCATACCCTTCTGCGCGGTTGTGTATGGCTTCAGGCGAAGCTAACTCTCTTTGCGGAATCGCACTTCAGCAGTTCAGGCGAAGCTATGAGTTAGCTTCCTGGCAGAGCTTTGAATGGCTTCAAGGCGAAGTTGGATGATCTTAGCCTCTCAGGCGAGGCTATCCCTTTGGGCTCATGTGATGCTAAGTGCTAGCATCTTAGACCTGCTGAGGTCTGTTCAGAGATAATCCGGGTTCACGGTCTGCTTGCTAGATCAGTGGAGTCCAAGTTACTTCCTTGTCCCTCGGAGATGGGTGAAAACTGGTCATCAGCTTGTCTGTCACTCGTCTTTTATAAATGTCAACAAGTTTAGACATTGTTCAGGCCAGTAAGAATCTTGTCTTTTTTAAGTGTCAACACAAGCTTCATCTTCTTTTCTATTTTGTTTTCTAAACCACTTCTCTTTTATTTTCACATCGCCGTTTCATCGCCTTCTCCACCTATTACTTCTGGATTTCTTTTCTTTTCTTTTACTTTTTATCATTCATTTACAAAGATAAACTGTTAACATAACACGTGAACAGACTGTTAAAGTTTTTATTGCCTCCCGTCCCTGTGGATTCAACCCGTTGTGCCAAGTTATAACGGAAGTATCGAGGGAATATTAGCACGCTTGCTTTTAGATTGATTTCATAAAACACATATTTTCGAGTGCTTGTTCTGCCCCGATCAAATTTTGACGCCGTTGTCGGGGATGGGAATGATTTTAAACTCGCATTTTTGTTAACATTTTCTTCTCTGCTTTGGTGTGCTGGGCAATTTTTACAGAAATTTTATATTGCAGAAGTCTACTCTTGCTTACCTTTCCTTGCTCTAGAAAGCAGAAATCTTGCTTCCAAAACTTTGCCGCGAAAATCAAAGAAAAGTCGTGAAAACGTGGCAAGTTTGTGGCATTTGTACTTTGTCTTTTTGCAGGGACTTTGCAAGTTGCATATATTGTTATATTCTGCTACCAATTTTCTGCTTTGATTGCCTACACACTGTAATAAATTAAAGAACTAAAATATGATATTTTGTCGCTTTTAAAACAGTTTAGACATTTGCATTTAGGCACGTGTCTAATTCAACTCCAATATACTGTATTTTGTTCTGTTGTTGTGATCTGGACTGAGGTGTACATATGGCATTGCATATAGCATAGGACAAACACGTGGGTGATTTACTCGCTTTTTGTGTTATTCTTGTCTATGTTGCACACTTGCATGAATTGGACTTAAGAGTATAACCCAATACATGATAAGGTGGGAATTTCATCACTCTTGCTTAGCCCAAAAACCACCTCCCCATTCACACAACCAAAGCCCTAATAAAAATTGATAGACGTTGGTCCGTAGGGACATCTTGGACTCATTAAGAGATTGACCAAGAGTGGAAATTATTTTGAATCTTACTCTTGTGAAATCGGGGTCTAAGATTGGAGATTAAGAGGTTACGCCTCGAAGATACCGTGGTTTGGCGTAATTAAGGCCCGTTGCTTACGCATGGATACCTCCCATCGTATTTTGCCCCTACCTGGCTGATTAGTTGTGGTCAGATTCAAGCAACAACCTCCTAATTGGAGTTCATTTATGCATCATTTTGTACCACCATACTATGCTTTATGTAATTAAATATAGGATTTTTCTTGCTTTTTTTCTCTCTTTTTTTCAGGTCCAATAGTTAATGGAGAAGAAGGCCAAACAATTATGATTTTTAAAGGAATTTAGGAGTAATTTAGAAGCCTACAAGAAGAAAGCCCAGATCTGGATTGATCCAAGCATATTCTCCACTTTTTAGAAGATCCAGTTAGGCACACGAGCGATAATAGAATGACAGAGAATTCGCTGGAGCAACAGCCAAGATTCTGCCGTGGAAACGTGGCTCTGGCCGCGGATCCGTGGCAGTCCTTTGGCCGTTGATCAAGCGTTTGATCCAACGGCTGTAGTAGGAATGCTTCATCTCCTGAAGGTTATAAATAGACCTCTAGGGCCTCTGTAATGAGAGAGGAGAGAATAGCATTCTTTTGTTAGGAAAATTGTTAGGATTTCTTTAGGTTTTCTTTAGTCTCTTATGTAATTTTCCTTTTCTCCTTCTAGAATCCAGAAAAGAGAGAGTGAGGGTGAGAAATCTTTGTAATTAGAGAAGGTGACAACTTAATACAAGGATTAATCTTTTATTCTTCCAATCTTTTCTTATTCTAGTACATTTTCTTCTTCAAGCTTTTACCTTCTTGTATTTACTTTCTACAATGAATTGTTGCTTGTTTTTTATTTTCATGTCTAGATAACTCATTAACATGACTTACTAACTTCTAACTCTACTAACTACTAACTCTTGGGTGATTGCTAACTCATATGAACCACTGGATGCTTTATTTTTAGTCTTGCAATTTACAAGTCTCTTTTATCCCCAATGAAGATGAGTTATTTTCCATTCTTAGCAAATGCTTTGTACCCCCTCCATATGACTCATGTGAGCCTCACTTAGAGCCTTGTCTTTAGAGCAAGTGCCTTGATGGAACATGAAGATGGATCATTTCATTATGCTAATGACTATGTACAAGTTTCTTATTTCATGCTAGCTTGGTTATAGCTTTGATGGACTAATGAATCTTGCATTTTTACTTAGCATGCCTAAGATTGACTATCCTTATTCCATTATTGAAAATCTATTTAGGGAGCCGATGATTCAAGGAGGCAACTAGCCAAGCCTAGATGAGAACACATTTTCGATATGGGACAATACATTGACTTGATAAAGTAAGACATACTATTGCCGATGAATCAATATGAGGCATGCATCACCCAATGAGAGTAGTAAGTTAGTAGATTAGATTGTTAGTTAGTCATGGCTTTTCTTTCTATCGTACTTAAAAAAAAACTCTTTTCTTAAAACATTCTCTTTTCAAATATCTCCATTTTCCTTCCATCTTTCTTTCTGTTTCTTCCTTTTCTCTACAAAACCCACAAAGATTTTTCACTCACTTTCTACATCATTTTGTTTTTCATTTCTTAAATAAAGAAGAACTTTCATTTTTATTCTCGAAATCTCAATATAAAAATCTTGAATGCTTCTATTGCTAACCCTCCCTGCGGATACGACCCGCCATAGCTTGTGCTAGAACGGTGATTCGGAAGGAGTAAAGTAAACCTACATATACATTCGGAGTTTTTGATCATCAGTACACGAACATCAACGGTTTACTCTAAACCCTTTCTCAATACAATTAATCCCCTTCCGAACAAGTTTTTGGCGCCGTTGCCGGGGAGGGTAACGGTTTTTATTTGAGTTTTTGGAGCTAAAACAAATTTTTTCTTCTCTGTTGCAGGATACAGGTTAGGGAAACAGAAAAGAAGACTTGCAGTAATATATAAGTGCTCTTGGGCCTCTACTCTAGAAAGTAGAGACCAAGTACCCTTTAAATTGTCGCATTTTCTCGGCTTTAGCTGCAGAACCGCGGCAAGGAGTTCACTACTGACTGGTTTTGTGCAGGGCTGCTTGCTTTGCAAAAATATAGCTTGCTGAAAACTTTATTTCTTGTATGCCATCACCAGGAGCCTGCTAATAAACCAACAGTAAAACATTTGTTGAAAAGTTAAAAATTGATTAGACATTTGCATTTTGGGCATGTGTATTTTCAATTCATTAACTTTACTGTTGAAGAGTGCTGGAGCAAGGTACGTTCGCATTGTATTTAGAATAAGACTCACCACTTGGTTGATTTACATCGCTTTGAGTGAATCTTGTTTGCTTATATTGTACACTTGCACAAATTGATCTTAAGGGCACCACCCAATAACAAGATAAGGTGGGAATTTAATCACCCTTTCTTGGCCCAAAAATCACAATCCAAGCACTCACAATCCCAAGATTTTTAACAAAAATTGATAGACGTTGGCCCCTAGGGACATCCGGACTCGTTAAGAGATCAGCTGAAGTTGGAAATTATTTTTGATTCATACTCCAGTCAAATCAGTGTCTAAAGTTGGGGATTAAGATGTTAAGCCTCGAAGATACTGTGGTTTGGCGTAATTAAGGCCCGTTGCTTATGCACGGATACCTCCCACCGTATTTTGCCCCTACCTGGCTGATTAGCTGTGGTCTGACTCGAGCAATGACCTTCTTCGGTTCATCGAACAGTTAGGAGTCGTCTAGGTCTAGGTATCCTAGATAGCTTGTGATTGTTTTTCCTTTTTTTTTCTTATTTGTTATTTTCCTTTTACTCATGCTTGCTTGGTGAACGTTGTTTGTGACTGTGCATGCAAGAGTGGTACCGGGATCCAATTTCAGCAAGACTTGTTAGGACTTCTACACTTGCACAAACACCACTTCCTGACACAACCCCAATCATGGCTAATAATACTTCTCTCCAAGACAAGTTCTACCCTATTGCGCTTCACTTCCTTCATGTATTCTTTTACCCGAGGCAAATGGAAATAATTTTGAGCTTAAACCGCAATTCATAAATACATTTTCTAGGTTCATGGCCTAGAATCCGAGGACGCATATTTCTTCATTCGTAAGTTTGAAGAAGTATATTTGATGATGAGAATTTCCCAACTGGGGGAAGACGCTATTAGATTAAAGTTCATTCCCTTCGCACTTAAGGATATAGCCAAGAAGTGGCTATATAATCTGCCTGCCAGTTCTATCTCTTCATGGGATGATTTTGTCAAAGTCTTTCTTAAGAAGTTCTATCCCATTCATAAAATGGCCCTCATCAGAAAAACATAATGCAGTTTAAGCAGGAATCAAGTGAACCATTTTGAAAGTATTTCGAACAGTTTAATGATTTACTAGCCCAATGTCCTCATCACAGCATAGAGAAGTGGCGGCGTACCAAATTCTCTATGACGGACTAGACTACCAAACTAAGATACTCCTTGAGACCACGTGCCAAGAATTTTTGAAAAAGGATGAGAACTAGGGTTGGGACCTCTTTGAAGCTTTAGCAGAAAAACCATTCAGTGGGAGTCTTGTCCAGAGAAAACCAATCCCACCACTTTCAGAACTGGTATGCATTCGATTGAATCCTCTATAGCTGCTGAGGCAAAGATAACACAATTGATGAAAAGACTAGAATTTCTTGAGGCTAGGGAACCGAATTCTGTGAATCAGGTCAACGCACCACCTGTGATCAACCCAGGTTGTACCACTGCCATGCTCTTAACCACCTGTTTGAGGAGTGTCCTGTCTATCAAGCTCAAATGTACCCTGAGAATATGAATGCAGCAACACTAGACCAACTACAATCTATACTCTAAAACATACAACCTGGGATGGAGGAACCATCCAAATTTCTCACAGTGTCAGTCTGGCCATGAGCAACCAAGGCAACAATTTCCACACCAATATCCTGCTCAGTCTCATCAACCCAGTTTCCACCATAGTCCACTAAATTTCCAATCAAGCTTCCAATATAACTCCAGCCCATATATCAGCAACAACAAACACAAAATCATTCAGATAAAAAATTGTCAGATTTGGAAAGAATGATTGAAACCTTATCCAAAACCCAGGACTTAATGATGAACACCCACAATCAGGCTATCAATTGGTTAGAGGTTCAGATAGATCAACTAGCTAACTCTTTGAATGAAAAACAAAAGGGAACACTGCCAAGTCAGCAATTGCCCAATCCTAAGAACCCCTTCCCTATTATGTAGCTGAAGAAATAGGTCCAAGTCAATGCAATACTGTTCATATTTTGAGATCTGGAAAGCGGATAGACAATCAGGTCTCTAGGCATCCTGTTCCTAATAAATCAGTATCAACACCTCCTGTTCTTGTACCACCAACTCAAAATGATCCATCTTCAAGTTCACCACCTTCAACCTCCATATCCAATAACAAAGACAAAACAGATGGGCAACCATACAAGCCTATTGTACCATGCCCTAATAGGCTAGCAAACCAAAAGACTAATGCTCAAATGGAGAAGATTAGGAAAATGTTTAATCAGGTCCAGATCAATATGCCCCTTCTTGATGCCATACAACAAGTCCCCTCATATGCCAAGTTCTTAAAAGATATGTGCACTAAGAAAAGGAAAGTAAATGTCCCAAAGAAGGTCTTCCTTGCTTCAAACATAAGTGAGTTGCTAACTTGGCTCACTCCTGTGAAATACAAAGACCCAGGGAGTCCAACCATTTCCTGTATTATAGGACAGACCACGATAAACAGGGCATTACTTGATCTAGGAGCCAACATCAATCTTCTTCCTTCTCTGTATATCAACAACTCAGGTTGGGCGACCTCCATCCAACCAGAGTTACTATACAACCGATTGATCGATCTATAAGGATTCCCAAGGGGGAGATTATAGATGTTCTCATTCAGGTCGGGAAATTCATTTACCCCGTGGATTTCATTGTTCTAGAGACGCAACCCGTACACAATCCCAAAGCTCAGACTCCTGTCATTCTAGGACGACCTTTCCTAGCCACCGCAAACGCAATCATCAACTGTAGGAATAGATCGATGCGTCTAACTTTTGGAGATATGACAAAAGAGGTAAACGTTTTTCACCTGGAAAAACAACCTCAAGATTTGGATAATGAGTCGTTTGAAGTAAACTTAATCGAGGGATTAACAAGTGAACATGACATGGAGATTGAATACGAGTCTGATAAAGAATTTGAATTGGAATCTGATGACTTCAACCTTGATCAAATCGTCGAGTCCACAGTGGAGTGGGCCACAAATGCCACCCCTATCCTTCCCTTACACAAGGAACAACAATTGATAGATCAGGTTCCCTCTTCCGATCTTAAGGTTCTTCCTAGCCATCTCAAGTACCAGTACTTGGGTGAGAAGGAAGATTTCCCCGTGATAATTGCGCCCCATCTTATAGAACAATAAGAAGAGGATCTTCTTGCGGTGTTAAGGGAAAATCGAGAAGCCATTGGTTGGACCATGGCTGATATAAAGGGGATTAGTCCATCTATTGTGCAACACCGGACTCATTTGACGTAAGATGCAAAACCAAAATATGACCCACAACGTAGACTAAACCCAATCATGCAGGAGGCTGTTAGAGCTGAGATTTTGAAGCTATTAGACAATGAGATTATCTATCCCATATTCGATAGCCAATGGGTTAGTCCAGTCCACGCTGTGCCAAAGAAGGTAGGGTTTTCTGTGGTAGAAAATGATAAGAAAGAATTGGTGCCAACTCGACTTTCCATGAAGATTCGAGTCTGTATTAATTACCGAAAATTAAACGCTGTCACGTGTAAAGACCACTTCCCTTTCCGTTCATAGATCAAATGCTCGAGACACTAGCTGGACATGAGTACTACTGTTTCCTGGATGGATATTCAGGATATAATCAAATCCCTATCGCTCCCGAGGATCAAGACAAGACTACCTTCACCTGTCCCTTTGGAACATTTGCATACCGAAGAATACCCTTCGGCCTATGTAATGCTCCCGCAACGTTTCAACGTTGCATGCTTAGTCTTTTTTCCGACATGGTGGAAAGATTTTTGGAGATTTTCATAGATGATTTCTCTATTTATGGCGATTCCTTTGAACAATGCTTGTACCATCTTAAGCTAGTTTTACAATGATGCATGGAGAAAAACTTGACACTCAACTGGGAGAAGTGTCACTTTATGGTCAAGTAAGGAATAGTTCTAGGGCACGAAGTTTCAAACAAAGGAATTGAGGTTGATAGATCAAAAGTGAAAGTAATAACAAAACTCCCTGAGCCAAAATGGTTAAAAGACATTAGATCATTTCTAGGGCGCGCCGGCTTCTATAGAAGATTTATTCAGGGGTTTAGCAGAATTGCTAGACCTTTAACGAATCTCTTAGGAAAAGATGTGCCCTTCAAATTTGATGAAGAGTGTCTACAAGCTTGGGAGGAGCTTAAGCACAGACTTGTCTTGGCACCGATAATCTCAGCACCAGATTGGATTAGGCCTTTTGAAATCATATGTGATGCCTCCGATTATGCTATAGGCGTTGTTCTAGGATAGCGTGCTGATAAAAGGCAACACGTGATTTACTATGCTAGTAGGACGCTTAATGAAGCCCAACTAAATCACATAATGACTGAAAAGAAATTTTTAGCAGCTGTGTTTGCGTTGAAGAAGTTTCGCCAATACCTACGGGGTATTGGAGGTAGACATTTTGGACGATGTAACGATTTTCACTAATCACTCCGCCCTTAGATACTTGATGCAAAAGAAGGATGCAAAGGCTAGACTGATTTGATGGATACTTCTTTTGCAAGAGTTTGATTTGAAAATTAAAGATAAAAAGGGCGTTGAGAATGTGGTGACAGATCACCTTTCGCGAATTTCAAATGCACCAATTGAGACAATCCCAATCAATGACAACTTTTCTGACGAACACATCTTTACGATGTGTGAAGAGCCCTGGTATGCTGATATAGCAAACTACCTTGCAACTGGGTGAACACCTTCAAATTGGTCAGTCAGGACAAACACCGCTTTATGAGTCAAATACGGTTTTTCTTTTGGGATGAACCATATTTATTCAAATATTGTACTGACCAGAAAATAGAAGGTGTCTTCCTAAGGATGAATATCATAGTGTTTTGACATTTTGTCATGAGTTAGTTTGCGGTGGACACTTTGGTCCACGAAAGACCACTGAGAAAGTCCTTCAGAGTGGGTTCTACTGGCCTACTCTCTTTAAGGACACTTATACTTTCTGCAAGCTCTGTGCCAGATGTCAAATGACGGGTCGAATCACACGTAGAGACATGATGCCCCTTACACTGATCCTGGAGGTAGAGATTTTTGATTTGTGGGGCATCGATTTCATGGGACCCTTCCCTCTGTCTTATGGCAACCAATACATTTTGGTGGCCGTAGACTACATTTCTAAATGGGCTGAAGCTATTCCAACTAGGACAAATGACAACCAAGTTGTCACTAAGTTTTAATGTGAAAACATCATTTCGCGCTTCGGAGCCCCCCATGCGATAATTAGTGACAACGGGAGTCATTTCTGCAACCGGGCTTTTGAAGCCTAATGCGGAAGTACTCTATCTCTCATAAATTATCCACGACCTATCATCCTAAGACGAATGGGCAAGTGAAAGTCACCAATAGACAAATTAAACTGATATTGGAGAAAACTGTCGGACAAAATCGTAAGGACTGGTCCATCAAACTCATTGATGCCCTATGGGAATATCGGACCGCCTACAAGACTGTCCTCGATATATCCCCATATCGAGTTGTATTTGAAAAACCCTGCCATTTGCCTATGGAGTAAGAGCACCGTGCTATGTGGGCACTAAAACAGCTGAATTTGAACCTAGACAAAGCCAGCGATTTGAGAAGGCTGCAGATATCTGATTAGAAGAACTAAGAAATGATGCATACGATAACGCTCGGATATCTAAACATAGAGCCAAGTTTTTTCATGATAAATCAATTCATAGGAAAAAGTTTGTCTCAGGATAAAAAGTTCTGTTATATAACTCTAGAGTTCACCTTTTTCCTGGTAAACTGAAAACCAGGTGGTCAGGCCCATACATCGTCCAAAATGTCTCCCCTCATGGTGCCATTGAAATTTTCGATCCTAAGAGTGGCAATACTTTCAAAGTCAATGGTCAATGCTTAAAGCCATTTTTCACCACAGAGTCTGAATCACATAATGTTCTTGAACTGGGTCTTTGTGACCCAGTCTATATGTGACCACATCATTTTACACTTTTTCGTTGTCTCCTGTAAATCATATTAGGACCTCCTTTGTAATTAAACAAAATAAAAATAAAAAATAAAAATAAAAATAAAAATAAAAAATACTAATAATAATAATATAAATATATATATATATAAAAACTAAATAATCAACAAGAAAATAAAAAATAAAAAATAAAAAAATATAGACTTAGGTGCTAAATAGCACCTAGGTTTTTCTCTCTTCATAAACTCCTTTTTTCTTTTTAAAAAACCTAGGGTTGTAAATTTCTAGTTTCAACTCGGGCAATTTGGGGATTCCATCTTTCTCAGCCTCTTATATATACCCTCCGCCCCGTATTCTTTTCTTTACCCTGGTTTCTACCCCAGATCTATAACGAGCACAGCCAGCGCCGGCCCCCAAATTTTTCTGACCTCCTGTCTCCTCTATCCTGCCGCATTTCCCCGGCCATTGCCGCGCATCCGTGGCTATCTGGACGTATCTGGAGCGCCGCCAAATTTCTCTGCTGTCGTAGCAGTCTGAAGTTTCCCGATCTACCATTTGCTCCTCTGCTACCACTGCTGATTGCTCTCCGCAATCCAATCTAGGTTTTCCCCCACGTAATCCGGGGAAGGTTTGCGTATCTCTTCCCTTTACTTCATATTATTCATCATGGCACCGTCTATTTTCGCTGAAAAAGATTTTGCTGGGATTCTTAGCGATGTTAACGGTTATGGTCATGAATTTTTAGATCGTATTCGTGAATGGGATTGGTATGAATTGATTTATGATAACTCAGATCACGAGGCTTACTATTGTCCTAAGCTCGTTAAGCTTTTCTACACTTCCATAGATCAAGCCTCTATCAATTTTGACACATACCAAATCTTAGCGCACTTGCCCACTGGGGACATTGTTATCACGCTTGCTCTGCTAGAGGAATTCACACATATCCCTTGCAACCCACATCATCGCAACCCCCTCCACTAATTGATTACATGACTATTATGGGGGCTCATTGTACAGAACAAGATAGGGGGCTCAAAGCCAGTACTACATTTAGAAACATACATTGCGTTAGTCGCTCGATTCAACGCACAATATTAGGGCTTGATCACACAACCTCCTTCAACAGGCCGGTGCTGCAAATCATTCACGACCTCATGACTCGGCAGCACACTATATGCATTAACAAGACCATCTTTCATAGTATTATCACCAACTCCTCACGCACACACAGTGCAAAGTACTCGCACCCAGTTCTGATCACTCGTCTGTGTGGACTTTCCTACCAGATGCAGTTTTTGCCTCATATGATAGGGTGTTTGTTGCACCGAAAAGGGCTACTAGTGCTTACAACAGTTGTCTTCATGCGGTCTGAACCGCTAGTGTCCAGTCCGAAGATGCCCCGGTTGAGTCCTCTTCGGAGGAACTTTTAGAGGAGGAGGATGATCCGACCTTTTGGCAGCAGGATGATTAGTCTACAAATTCTGCATTTTTATGTCGCATTTTCCCACCAGTTTATGAATAAATAGTCGGTCTAATACGTGTTTTGGTCTATATTGTAGGTACAACCAAAGTTCAAGGGCAAAGATGGAATAAGAGGCTAATTCAGCTCAATTTATGCTAATTAATCCCGTATTACTTGGAGGCCAAGCAAGGGATCATCTAGAAGATACATTGAACCTAGCCTCTAGCGCACATCAGACGGATCTGCGGTCGAAATTTTCCGAAATTGGATATATCTGGAAGCAGCTAGAAGCCAGACGAACGCGCGGACCAAAATCTGGGACCCACCTCCCTGGAATTGCCGCAAAGGCACGGCAATCCGCGGCAATTCTAGGGAGCCACGCGTCGATTTTCGACGCGTGGCCCCGTCTCGTCTTCTGGAGCCTTCTTCTCCCTATAAATACCCCAGCAATTGCCCAGAGCGTGAGCAGTCTTCGTTTTTAGGAGTAGGTCCAGATTTTAGTGTAGTGTAGGTGAGTGTTCTTCATTTCTTTTATTTTCTTTTCTTTGTTTTTAGATCATTGTAGTAGGGCTGTGTGATTCATAGAGAGAGAGATTGAGAGGGATTGATGTAATAGAGAGTGACACTCTATGTAAAGGTGCCTCCTTTCTCCTCCATTGTAATCTCCTTCTCCTTCTAACATGATTTCTTGCTAACTTTTTCTTCTCATGGCAATCTAACTACTAACCACTAACCATCTAACCACTTACTTGATAATCCACATGAATCGGGTTGCCTCTACAAGGCCTTGTTCTTGCAAGAGCCATTGATGGCCAAAGATGATGGGTTCTAACAATCTAACTTGCTAACTTGCTAACCAAGCTAACTCTCTTTTATTTTCATGCTCTTTTATTTCATGCTTGTAGTGTAATGAGTTATGCTTGTAATTGCTTGTTCTTGTTGCAATGTTTTGATTGTTATGAACCATCCATGAGCCATGCTTTGTATTGCTTCTTGAAGATAAGGATTGTGATGGCCGAGGATCCAAATGTGAGGCAACTATCTCGAAGAGGTTAGTATGGTTAGTGGAGTACTTAGTAGTTAGTAGCCATGAGTTTTCTTTTACCTTTGTTTTAGAAATCGTTTTCAAAACTTCTTTTATCATTTTCCATCGGTGTTTCCATAGTCTTCTTAGTTCACCATAGTTCCATCTTCTTTCTTTATTTGTTTTCAATTCTATTCTATTTTGATTTTCTTCGCCGTTTTCATCGCTCTCCTCACCTACCACATGCTTGTTTTCATTTTCTTTTCTTTTTCATTCTTTCAACATAGAAGAATTGTTAACATCTGACGTGACTAGAGACTGTTAATGCTTCTATCGCCTCCCTTCCCTGTGGATACGACCCGTTAAAGCCAATGCTATAACGGAAGTATCGAGGGTATACTAAGCACATTCTCAAATACATTTGTGGAGTGATCTAAGCACTTGAGGTTGTTTCTAAACCTTATCTCCTTAATTGAATACATATATGTGTGCAAATTATACTCCACAATACAACACCTTTCTCGTCTTAATCAAAAAAATGGCGCCGTTGCCGGGGAAGGGAATGGTTTTGATGTCACGTTTTTGTTAACATGTGTCTTCTCTGTTTTGGTGTGCAGGGCAATATTTTCAGGTACTTAACATTGCAGTACATAAACTAGCTTTGCATCCCCCTGCTCTTGAAAGCAGGGCCCCAGATTCAAAAGAAAAACCGCGGAACCGCGACTTTTGCCGCAAAACCGCGGCAATTTTGTGAACGTTGTAATTGTTGTTGTTCTGGGATGTGTGAATTGTAATAGCTAGTGGATTTGTACTGCTATCTTTCTTGCTTTGATTGCCTACACACCATAATAAATAAAAGAACTAAAATACGGTAATTGGACGTTTTTTAAACGGTTTAGACATTTGCATTTAGGCACGTGTCAATTCAATTCCAATATACTGTATTTTGTTCTATTGTTGTGATTTGGATGGAGATGTACATATGGCATTGCATATAGCATAGGACAAACACGTGGGTGATTTATCGCTTGTGTTATATTCTTGTCTATATTGCACACTTGCACGAATTGAACTTAAGGGCAAACTCCAAACAAGATAAGGTGGGGATTTAATTACCCTTCCTTGGCCCAAAAATCATCTCCCCACTCACACAACCCAAGCCCTAATAAAATTTGAATAGACGTTGGCCCCTAGGGACATTTCATCTAGGTCTAGGTCAACCCTTCTTTTGGCTTGGTTTTTGATTTTTCTTTTTGTTTGTGATTTTTTGTGAAATGGCATTCAACAATAACAATTCTTTCAATCCAAACATGAATCCATATTTCACACCAACTCCATTTGACTCGGATAATTCCAACCCGGCGTTTTACAATATGTACCAACCAAATACACCGGGTTGGCCTTATCCGAATCAATACAACCCATACCCACATTCTTGTGACTATAATTTCCAAAATAATTTCAACTCGTCACAGAGTCATTGGGGATTCAAGTCCCCCGAGTTAAATTTTCAACCTCCTTGTCCCCCATGTCCACCTTGTCCATCATATTCACCTTATCTACAATATTCATTCCCCGATTTAGCTTCTTATACTCCTTTTTCTGAACCACCAATTGAAGAAAAATATGATTTACAAAGGAGTATAGAAGCAAATCTACAAGAGGCCGAGCAACAAATTCAAAAAATGAGGGCCTCTCCAATTTCACAACATTTTCAAGATTCATACTCAGTTCCACCAGTCCAAAATAGAAGACCATCAATTTTGGAAATGAGTATGCGTGAGTCTAAACAAAAATCACAAAATCTGATGGACTCACAATTTTGCCACCAATTCCAAAACAACACTGCATCTCTTCAACAAAATAATGAACCAATCAGCCAGAAAAGATGCTTGAAATCATGACTCAGGCTCAAAATGATCCTAACCGTGACATAGATTTGATGATCCAAACTCTTCATTCTCATCCTATTTCTAATGTCACAAACCATTCTGTTCGAGCCAAAGAGTCATGTTGTTTTGGAAATCAAGATTCAATTTCAGCACATCCACCTGAACTTGTCCACACCTCAAATCCTATTGACATTTTGGCAAGTTATCCTTTTCCTGAAATTGAACTTGAGCATGAATATGATCATGAAACTCAAATTAGTGATTCAATTCTACTTCCTGATTCAATTATGACTCCAGTATCTTCACCTGATTTCACTTCATTTCCTGAGTCATTATTGAATCCTGTACCCATCCATTGTGAAATTGAATCACCAATCATTCATGATGATCATATTGAACTTGACCAATTTCATACCTTTGAAAGTCCATTTGATAAATTGGTAAGTTCTCATTTTTGTGGAATTGAACTCAATGAGGAATGTGACTTTGACCCTCAAGTTTGTGATTTAGTTCAAATACCTGAATCATTATTGACTCCTGTTTTGTTACCCAATTTGAGTAACATTTTAGAGTCAGTTTTGATTCCCAACCCTCCTGAACTTGAATCACTAATCTTAGATAGTCACATTCCATCATGGGGAAATGAATGTGGACCTGAGCTTTATCTTTTTGATTTGGACCCACTTCCTGAACCAATTTCGACTCCCGAACCTTTACTTGACTTAAGTCATTTTTCTGAGTCGGTATTAGTTCCTATATTTCCCAAGTCCAAATCAATCATTCCATCTTTTCATACTCCATTCTGGGACAAGGATCTTGATAAATTTGATTCTGAAATTATTTTAGAAATTTGGAAATTAGATGGGGTAGAATTTTTAATAAAAATCATGCATGCATACATCTTTCTAGTGGGTTGTATCATGGAGGTCTCTGGTGGGTTCCTTTGGACTCCACGCAATAATGATTGGGCCGCCTTTCGTGGACCAATCAGACCACCACCGGAACCACCACCTTGAGGTAATTTTTTCCTTCCCTCTCTATTTGTTTCATGCATACATATATTATGATGCATTGAGGACAATGCATGAAATAAGTGTGGGGGAGGGTTTACTAACATAGAGTTTTTAGATCTTCTTTCTTTTACACTTCTTTTAGAAAAAAATAAATAAATAAAAAAAACTTTTTGAAATAAGAGACAAAGTTTTGATCTATTTTTAAGAAAATTAAGATGTATCTTTGAAATTAAGAAAGCCTTAATTATGACATCTTAAACCTAGTTGAAATAATAGATCTTGTTTAAAATTATAGGCTAAGTAAGTAAAATTGGTGAGATATTTTTATCTTGAATTTTTACCTTAGATAAATATGCACTTTACACTAACACATTTCTTGGGATGGAGACAAAGACCAATATGCCATAAAAATAAAAAAAAAAGAAAGAAAATAAAGATGTAATAAAACATTACCTATTAAGCTGGATAAATGTGCCTCAAGAAGCATGATTATTCACGCCTAACGGTGGTAAAGGAAATAAATAATCCCCTTTAGTTTTGTGGCCTTTTTTACTCGAGACCTTAAACCCGAGGGATGTTTTCTCATCTGGTGCCCTAAGACCGTCTGGTTTGGGAGTCATCGGTTAAAGGCTCGCTACAAGGGTAAACTAGAAAGCCTAAACTAAGGGAAGAAAAAAGCAGAAAAAAATAAATATATATATATAAATAAATGGCTTGATGGTTGGAGTTGAAATCCCAGAAATTTTCACTAACACGGTGTGCATACTATCTAGGTTTTATGAAAGATAAAGTATTCAATCTAATTTTGAATTCTTACCTTAATTGAAGACAAGATCTTGCATAGAGACTAAGTTTAAGGTAGAATAATTATAGGTGGACTTATGACCTTAGATCACTTATATTTTTGTAAAAATAGTTCGAAAACATGTCTCTCTTTCAAAATGTTTTTTCAAAATACTAACATTTGTCTTCTTTCTTTATGGATTTTGTGGGTGCAATCCGCTGAAAACCCTCAAGAGACAACACTCCTCCTCTAGGGTAACCTAGAGGTTTAACGGCTTGTTGCACATGCTCAGTGCAATCGCGTCACCTGCGAAAGTGGTGTAATAAATTGGTAGTATAGTTTTTCTTTTCTTTGTTTTGCTCGGGACGAGCAAAAGAATAAGTGTGGAGGTGTGATTAGTCTACAAATTCTGCATTTTTATGTCGCATTTTCCCACCAGTTTATGAATAAATAGTCGGTCTAATACGTGTTTTGGTCTATATTGCAGGTACAACCAAAGTTCAAGGGCAAAGATGGAATAAGAGGCTATTCAGCTCAATTTATGCTAATTAATCCCGCATTACTTGGAGGCCAAGCAAGGGATCATCTAGAAGATACATTGAACCAGCCTCTAGGGCACATCAGACGGATCTGCGGTCGAAATTTCCCGAAATTGGATATATCTGGAAGCAGCTAGAAGCCAGACGAACGCGCGGACCAAAATCTGGGACCCACCTCCCTGGAATTGCCGCAAAGGCGCGGCAATCCGCGGCAATTCTAGGGAGCCACGCGTCGATTTTCGACGCGTGGCCCCGTCTCGTCTTCTGGAGCCTTCTTCTCCCTATAAATACCCCTGCAATTGCCCAGAGCGCGAGCAGTCTTCGTTTTTAGGAGTAGGTCTAGATTTTAGTGTAGTGTAGGTGAGTGTTCTTCATTTCTTTTATTTTCTTTTCTTTGTTTTTAGATCATTGTAGTAGGGCTGTGTGATTCATAGAGAGAGATTGAGAGGGATTGATGTAATAGAGAGTGACACTCTATGTAAAGGTGCCTCCTTTCTCCTCCATTGTAATCTCCTTCTCCTTCTAACATGATTTCTTGTTAACTTTTTCTTCTCATGGCAATCTAACTACTAACCACTAACCATCTAACCACTTACTTGATAATCCACATGAATCGGGTTGCCTCTACAAGGCCTTGTTCTTGCAAGAGCCATTGATGGCCAAAGATGATGGGTTCTAACAATCTAACTTGCTAACTTGCTAACCAAGCTAACTCTCTTTTATTTTCATGCTCTTTTATTTCATGCTTGTAGTGTAATGAGTGATGCTTGTAATTGCTTGTTCTTGTTGCAATGTTTTGATTGTTATGAACCATCCATGAGCCATGCTTTGTATTGCTTCTTGAAGATAAGGATTGTGATGGCCGAGGATCCAAATGTGAGGCAACTATCTCGAAGAGGTTAGTATGGTTAGTGGAGTACTTAGTAGTTAGTAGCCATGAGTTTTCTTTTACCTTTGTTTTAGAAATCGTTTTCAAAACTTCTTTTATCATTTTCCATCGGTGTTTCCATAGTCTTCTTAGTTCACCATAGTTCCATCTTCTTTCTTTATTTGTTTTCAATTCTATTCTATTTTGATTTTCTTCGCCGTTTTCATCGCTCTCCTCACCTACCACATTCTGGATTTCATTTTCTTTTCATTTTCATTATTTTTCATTCTTTTAACAAAGAAGAACTGTTAACATCTGACGTGACAAGAGACTGTTAATGCTTCTATCGCCTCCCTTCCCTGTGGATACGACCCGTTGAGCCAATGCTATAACGGAAGTATCGAGGGTATACTAAGCACATTTGAGCTTTTCATTTGATTTCATAAATACACATTTTGAGTGCTAGTTTCCACCCCGATCACAGGACCCCGAGCTGATTCACGCGCCTTCATGTCTACCATTTGGCGAGGCATGAGAAGATATTTCGGGGGCAGGTTAGACTACGCAAACAGGTTGAGAAGCAGATATCTCGTTTAGACCCCATTGAGGAGGGTTTGCGGCGTTCACAGTAGATCGGACCTAGCACCACTGCTGGTCCAAGCCGAAGGAGGGGGTGACACCTTTTCTTTACCTATTTCATGCATATATTTTGTTGCATACATTGGGGATAATGCATGGGATAGGTATGGGGGTAGATACTAACATAGGATTTTTTATAGATTTTTAGAATTTTCTTTGGTTTTTCGTGTTTAGGATTTTTCTAGGATTTTCTTTGAGATTTTTAGATTTTTCTTTTCTTTTATCTATAAATTTTTTTTGATCCATTTTCTTTAAAAAGAATTAACTTGATCTTAGGAATTAAGGATATTCTAAAGTAAGATTTCTTAATATAAGTCAAAAAAAAGAAGTTTTGTTGGATCTTTAGGTTAAGAAAGAAAAGAATAAAAAGATAGCTAGATTTTGAATTTTTCCTAAGCACTATATACATTTACATGTTGAGGAATTAATCAAGGACTTAGTAATTTTATTTACATACATATATAAAAATAAAAATAAAAAGATATATATATAAAAAAAATTAATAAAACTTAATCGCTAATTAAGCTGGTTAGTTGTGCCTTAAGAAGCATGGCCAGTCATGCCTAAAGGTGGTTGAGTCGTTAGCATGGCCTAGTTTACTCGAGTCCTTGGACCTTAGGGATGTATCTTCATCTGGTGCCCTAAGACCATCTGGTCTGGGAGTCATCGGTAAAAGGCTCGCTACATGGGTAAATTAGAAAGCCTAATGAAGCTAAGAAAATGTAAATATATAATAAACATATATATATTTAAAAAAATTTATTATTATATATATTTAAATAAATGAACTTAAGTCTAAGAAAAATTTCTCATGCATACAGATGTATATATGTTAGGCCTGATACAAAATTCAGTTTTCTCTCTATTCTTGAAAACTTAACCTAAGTTGAAAACAAGATTTCAAATGAAAACTTATAAAAAGGAGGAAAAGTTTAGAGTGACCCGAAACCAATAGATCACCGAAATTCTTGAAAAAAAAAATGGATCATAATTTTTTCTTCCTTTCTTTTCACTAACATTTTTTTGGATTTTGTGGGTGCAATCCGCTGAAAACCCTCAGGAGACAACACTCCTCCTCTAGGGTAACCTAGAGGTTTAACGGCTTGTTGCACGAGCTCAGTGCAATCGTGTCACCTACGAAAGTGGTGTAATAATTTAGTTAGGATTTTTTTCTTTTGCTCATTTTGCTCGGGGACGAGCAAAAGTTAGGTATGGGGGTGTGATTGGAGTTCATTTATGCATCATTTTATACCACCATACTATGCTTTATGTGATAAATATGGAATTTTTATTTCTTTTTTCTCTCTTTTTTCAGGTCCAATACTTAATGGAGAAGAAGGCCCAACAATTATATTTTTAAAGGAATTTAGGAGTAATTTAGAAGCCCATAAGAAGAAAGCCCAGATCTGGATTGATCTAAACATATTCTCCACTTTCTAGAAGATCCAGCTGGGCATACGAGCGATAACAGAATGACAGAGAATTCGCTGGCGCAATGGCCAAAATTCTGCCACGAAAACGCGGCTCTGACCGCGGATCCACGGCAGTCCTTTGGCCGTTGATCAAACGTTGGATCCAATGGCTGTTGTGGGAAGGCCTCGTCTCCTTAAGGTTATAAATAGACCCCTCGGGCCTCTGTAATGAGAGAGGAGAGAATAGCATTCTTTTGTTAGGAAAATTGTTAGGATTTCTCTAGATTTTCTTTAGTCTCTTATCTAATTTTCCTTTTCTCCTTCTAGAATCCAGAAAAGAGAGAGTGAGGGTGAGAAATCTTTGTAATTAGAGAAGGTGACAACTTAATATAAGGATTAATCTTTCATTCTTCCAATCTTTTCTTATTCTAGTGCATTTTCTTCTTCAAGCTTTTACCTTCTTGAATTTACTTTCTACAATAAATTGTTGCTTGTTCTTTATTTCCATGTCTAGCTAACTCATTAACATGACTTACTAACTTCTAACTCTACTAACTACTAACTCTTCGGTGATTGCTAACTCATATGAATCATTAGATGCTTTATTTTAGTCTTGCAATTTACAAGTCTCCTTTATCCCCAATGAAGATGAGTTATTTTCCATTCTTAGCAAATGCTTTGTGCCCCCTCCATATGATTCATGTGAGCCTCACTTAGAGCCTTGTCTTTAGAACAAGTGCCTTGATAGAACATGAAGATGGATCATTTCATTATGCTAATGACGATTGTACAAGCTTCTTATTTCATGCTAGCTTGGTTATAACTTTGATGGACTAATGAATCTTGCATTTTTGCTTAGCATACCTAAGATTGACTATCCTTGTTCCATTATTGAAATTATATTTAGGGAGCCGATGATTCAAGGAGGCAACTAGCCAAGCCTAGATGAGAACACATTTCGATATGGGACAATACATTGACTTGACAAAGCATGACACACTATTGCCGATAAGTCAATATGAGGCATGCATCACCCAGTGAGAGTAGTAAGTTACTAGATTAGATTATTAGTTAGTCATGGCTTTTCTTTCTATCGTATTTCAAAAAAAACCCTTTTCTTAAAACATTCTCTTTTCAAATATCTCTGTTTTCCTTCCATCTTTCTTTCCGTTTCTTCCTTTTCTCTACAAAACTCACAAAGATTTTTCACTCACTTTCTACATCGTTTTGTTTTTCATTTCTTAAACAAAGAAGAACTTTCATTTTTATTCTCGAAATCTCAATATAAAAATCTTGAATGCTTCTATTACTAACCCTCCCTGCAGATACGACCCGTCATAGCTTGTGCTACGAATGGTGATTCGGAAGGAGTAAAGTAAACCTACATATACATTCGGAGTTTTTGATCATCAGTACACGAACATCAATGGTTTACTCTAAACCCTCTCTCAATACAATTAATCCCTTCCGAACACCTCCACCGGGTAATCGACCAGTTAGGAGTCGTCTAGGTCTAGGTCAACCGTGGTATATGCTTAGTTTTGACTTTTTCTTTCTTTTTGTTTGTTTGTTTGCTTTTTCTCTTTTTTTTGTGATTGTTTGTGAAATGGAATTCACAACAATTTTTTCAATCCTAACTTGAATCCAAATTTCACACCAACCCATTTGATTCGGATAATTCCAACCCGGCTTTTTACAATATGAACCAACCAAATACACCGGGTCGGACTAATCTGAATCAATAGAATCCATACCCCTAATCTTATGACTATAATTTTTAAAATAATTTTAACTCTTCATAGAGTCAATGTGTTGGCCCAAAGGCCCATCACTCTAGTTTTGATGATGACAAACTCATGTAGTTATAGTTTTAATGATCTTGTGTTTAATTAGTCTCAGATATTTGATCAAGATCTTAGTCAGTGTTTAGCTTCCAAAAAGGATTCAAAGTCAAGTTTTGGAGCTAGTACATGTTGATTCAAGAGCTCGCACATCAAGATTGCATTAAGCACTCAAGAGAAGTTTAGCTCATTGGATCAAAGTTTGGACCAAGTTAAGAAGGAGAAGAAGATTTTCAAAGAGAAGACTTCCAAGAAGACTTGTGTCTTGTTTGTATGTGTCAAGATTTTATTTTTAGATAAAATGTAAAGGATAGATTAGTTGGTGGATTACTCAAGTTCATATACAACACACAAAATTTATATGTGTTTTCATAAGATATTTTTGTGTTTAGAAAAATACCATTTTGGTTTTTAAGGTACAAAATATACACGTGTTTTATCAAAACTTATTTTAGTGGTTAATGTCAAAACATAGATATTTCATCTCATATGTATGATGGATCATATCCATACACACTAAGCTTTAAAAGTGTTTAGAATATCTTATTTTTATATTTGGAGAAGTTTTGGAAAATCGTCTTTCAATTTGGAGATTGTTTTTGAAAAATACGATTTTTTGTTTAAAGCCAAATTTCTATACGACAAAAATAGTTCAAAATGTTTGTAATATATTTTGATATTTAGTTAAACATGTTTGTATATAAAAGTATATCAATGAACTTATTTTTGTAGAATTTTTGAGAATTTATAGGGTTTTATTGAAGGTAAAAAGACCATGTTTTTAATCCCTATAAAAATTTATGACCTGGCCTTCTTCTGGTCGACCGGTCCGGTCAACCGATGTGCACAAACGTGCATAACCACTTTGGTTGGTGGGCCGGTTGAATGACCCGGTCGACCGCCAGAGAGCTCTGCTCTCTGGATCTGACCCCGGTCGACCGGGCGATCGACCGGCAGAGAGCTTCGGCTCTCTGTATCCAGGCCTCGGTCGACCGGGCGATCAACCGGTGGCACAATGGTCAGAAAAATCTGACCATTGGCGGTCGACCGGCCGGTCGACCGACAGCAGGGAATCCTGCTGAGTTGGACCCCAACAGCTATATTTTTTAGGCCTATAAATTGGGGCTGTTTTGGGCTGTTTTCTACAAGATTTGAAGTGGGTTTTCAAGATAGTTTTTCCTACCTTTCTAAGTGTTTATCTTCACTTGTTTTAGAGCCAAATACTTCCATATCAAAAGGAGTGTTTTTCAAGAGTGTTTTGAAAAAGAGTTTTCTTAAGTTTTTCACCACAAATTCTATCCAAGTTTTTCTCACACATACTTGAGCTATCCATTGCTATGTCCATCCTATAGGAGAGTTGTTGTGAGAGTGTTTTTAGGTGATCAAAGTGTTTAGGTCATCAAGTGTTCATTCTTGTATTTGAGGAGGCGAACTTGCGGGTTCGTGTTGTCGCGAGTTCTTATGGGAGCTCGGTGTAGAGGTGCAACCTCGGCAAGCTAGGGTGCTTGTGTGTGTAGTTCTTGCGGGAACATGAGAGGGACTAGTGCGTCCAAGGAGTTCTAGTGTGAACTCGTTGTATGTGTTGCGATACCGAGTGATCCGGTGGGATGATTCTAGTAGAAATCCTTCATAGTGTTGAAGGCGGGGACGTAGAGCAAGGGTGCTCGAACCTCGAAACAAATCTCCCATGTTTGCGATTGCTCTCTCTATCTCTCACTTGTGCTTATATCTTGCATGCTCTTATTGTTCATGTTCATTACTTGCTTGATATACTTGTGCTTAAATTGATATATGCTTGGGAATTGTTTGCTCATTCTTGTATTTAACCAAGAGAGCCATAGCGGTACCTAAACTCTTATTTAGAGGAATCTTAAGGAGATAGTCCAGAGCCTTTCACCGAGAATTCGGCTAGACTCTTGTATTATACTTGGTGTGTTTAGCTTAATAATTTGTAGTTTGCATAAATAGTTTTAATTTCGCATTAATTCAACATTAGATTAGCTAGTCACCTATTCACCCCCTCTAGGTGATTTCAATTGATATCAAAGCTTGGTGCTCTTGATTTGTGTGTAACAACCTAGAGTTAAAGATTCTTATTTTTAGCTAATCACAATATTTATACATACACATGGATTTTATGTCACCTCCCATATTTGATGTTCTTAACATCTAAACTTGGAAGGTTAAGATGTCAATGTACCTCAAATCCCTAGGTATTCATGTTTACTTTGCCACTATTAAAGACTCTTATTGTTTAAATGACAAATATCTTGAGGCTAATGTAAAAGCCATCCATGCTTTAAAGTCAACCCTAAATGATGAATATTTATCTAGGTTTTCTAGCTTTGATTCGACTTTTATAGTATGGAACACTCTAGTCTCCCTTGGTGAACAAAAGCAATATTATATGGGGAGTGACTCGGATGATGAACGTGAAGCTTTCAATATATGCTACATAGTCCAAGGGGATAACCCCTTTGAGGTAAATTCTGAATCTGAGCTTGATGAGGATATTGACATGTCATATGATGAGCTTGCTTTATTTTCTCAACAACTTCTTGAAAAATATGATTTGCTTAAAAAGGATAATAAAAGATTAAAAAATAAATATGACTCCATTTTAAAAGAAAAAGATTCTTTTCAAAATAAATTTGAATGCATTGCTAAAGAAAATGAATTTTTTAAAAAGGAGAATATTTCCTTTTTTTCTAAATTAAATGACATTTGTGAAGGAAATAATTCTTTGAAAAATAAAATTATTTGGTGGAAAAAGAAAAAGGGATTGCTTTGAATGAAAACAATTCTTTGAAAGGAAAAATTGTTTTAAAAGAAAAGGAAAACATTTCTAAAAAGAAAAAGATTGTTGATTCTCATTCTTGCCATGGTCTTCATGCTACTATTGATAAAAATAAGATTCAAGTCGTGAAAAATAGAATAAATTGTTTGAGCTTAACCTTGAGCAATTGTGCATTTAACTATTCTAGATTAGAAACCTTATTTCTGCTCCACATGTTCATACACATAACCCATGGCATATATATGCACACTATGCACATCATGATCTCACTCATTCTCATATGCATGATAGAGTGTACAAATGTACACATTGCGGCCACAAAGGCCATTTAGTAAAGTTTTGTTTTGATAAGATTAATCATATAAATTTTGCAAATAATAATGTTTGTGTTCCTTATAATACTAACCCCCGTGGACTCAAAAAAAATGGGTACCAAAATCTCCACCTCTTGTGTTTGATGTAGGTGTGGGTTCTCACATGACGTGAGAGGTGTGGTGCCTTGGTGGTAGATGCATTTGGAACTAGATGGACATACCTATTGGTGCATCACTATCAAGGAAGTTTGGTGGGAGGACCACCATAGTTTGGAGACTTAGAGTATAGTTCTTATGGTTTGGTAATATGACGCCCCGATCCCACGGGTACGGGGACGCCACTGCGACGTATATACGCAGGTCGGAAATACCCTCGCGTATATATGCTAAGCTTCAGTATAGGCAAGAATCAGAGGCAGAAGCACAGTGGTAATATACATTCCAACAGAATAGTACAAGTACATGGTTATCACAGAAAGTGATACAATATTATAGGAATATTACATCACTAGAAAATACAAGAGTACAATACATGAAGGGATATACATAATAAAAACTGAGAGATGCTCACGATACGGCAAGAGGGACCTCGGGAGCCAAACAGGAGATAATCTGGAAGGAAGAACTACGACGGTGTCCGAGCTTCTACTGCACTCCGATCACCACAGGAGGATCCGCTGCGCACTCTGATCAGCTACAGGAAGATCACTAGGGTCTAGACTCCAGGATCTGGACATGAGAATCCAGGGTTGTTAGCAATCCTAGCGAGTACATATTATAAAGCCAAATGGCGTGCATAACAGGCACACGTGTACATGATCAAGTGAAGTGGTCTAGGCATGCAGGTATAGAAAATGACAAGTAATATAATGAAAATGACAGTAAATCTGAGATCAAGTAAATACATGTATATCAGTAAGTCTGAATCGGAAACATGCATGGAAAATAGTATAGAGAGCATAGGTACACATAAACATGAGACAAAATATGGCAACATGTGATAAATACACTAAACACACGATAAATATAAGTATGGACAAAACTAGTTGTATAAGCTCAGATTTTGGATTCATGGGGTTGATACATCGAGGGGATAATCCAAACAAGGAAACCCTCATCTATATACCACATATCCGATGTCACCATTATCTGAATTCATACAACTTGAGTTGCCCTCAGGATAACAGAACTAGAGTGTGTCTGGAGTAACCATGGTATCACAGAGGTCATGTATTATAAAATAGGGTGTCAATTCAGAGCATAATACTGTAACTGGAGAATATAAAGGTGTTGCATTTTAATTAATCCAATAATAATAGTCAGTACCGTTTGATATTTCAATCGCCTCCCTATCAGGGTCTCACATCACCGATAGTCCATACTAGAGTTCGCACTCTGTAGAACTTACCCGGGTCTGATATGTGAGTACCAGGACCCGAACAAAAAAGAGACCAAATATCACACGTTCCTAATATTATTACTTTTGGTTGTTTTATGTTATTCATCCGATTCATATTCTTTGTATGTGCTACTGGAACGCATACATCAACTTATGAATAAGGCGAGTTATTATTTGAAAACTGATAAATCTGATGGCTCATATTTATAGTGGGTCCCGTCTTTGCCCAGGACTAGCTCAAGAGTACAGGCTACTGCTTCCAGGGACTTATCATTACGCGCCCCACACGACACTTCAGATTCAGGCTACTGCTTCTGGGGACTTATCATTACGCGCCCCACACGACACTTCAAATTCAGGCTACTGCTTCCGGGGACTTATCATTACACGCCCCACACGACACTTCAAATTCAGGCTACTGCTTCCGGGGACTTATCATTACGCGCCCCACACGACACTTCAGAAATATCACCATTATAAATATGATATCATATCGGTTTCCATCAGTTTCCCCCACCCCAGTGTCAGTTGAGTATTTTATTATATATATTGCCTAAAGATAATGTCCACAAGTGTATACAGTATAACCATAATTTTTTAACTTACGAAAACAGGAGTATAATACCAGGAGTATAATATCAGAAGTCACCCTTTTTCAGGGTTTAGGAGTACAGGAGTTCAGGAGTACCAAATATCTGGTAATAATATAATAGTTATACCAAGTCCCCGTAAAAGTGATAGTCATGAATATGTCACATAATACACAGGTACCTGGGTGGTAGTGCCCAGTCAAGAGTCACGATGTCAGGTCCAGGTATTTGTACCACATGAAAGCATATCATATACCGGGTATTAGGGTTAGGTGTCAGGTATGACACAGATCAAGTAGCGGGTCTATATATCGAGTGCCGGTGTAAATACCGAGTGCCGGAGTCATAAATAATATATCAAGTGTAACATGCCAAGTGTCAGTGTAAATACTGAGTACCGGTGTAAATACCGAGTGCCGGTGTCAAATGTAGCATGGAAAATATCTGTGTCAAATATAGCATGGCAATTATCGGTGTCAAATATAGCATGGCAAGTGTCGGTGTCAAATATAGCATGACAATTATCGGTGTCAAATATAGCATGGCAAGTGTCGGTATCAAATATAGCATGACAATTATCGGTGTCAAATATAGCATGGCAAGTGTCGGTGTCAAATATAGCATGGCAAGTGCCAGTGTCAAATATAGCATGACAATTATCGGTGCCAAATATAGCATGGCAAATATCGATGTCAAATATAGAATGGCAATTATCGGTGTCAAATATAGCATGATAAGTGTCGGTGTCAAATATAGCATGGCAAATACCGGTATCCGGTATTATGTGTCAAATATAGCATGAAAGATATCGGTGTAAAAAAAAATGTTAAAACATCCACATATCAATATCATGTTATAAATATAAGAGTAATTATTTTTAAATTAATAATAAGCACTCGCCTGAAATCAGGCTGAAATATCGATTAAAAATCTCGGAAATCGACTATCCGCACGAGAAATCCACTAGCCCGTAGTTGTATATTAAAATATATAATTATAAATATATATATAAATATTAGAGAGGGAAAGAGAGGGGAGAGAGAGAGGAGAGAGAAAGTTGTAGGAAGGAGAGAGAGAAAGAGAGAAAATGTGGTGTTTTTAGAAAAGAATTAGGATTTAAAAGGAGAGGGGTATTGGGTGTAAATATAGTGAAGTAATAAGGAATGAGGGGAGGGGTATTTTTGGAATGAGGGACATATGAGTGTTATATTAGGGAAAAGAAAGGAAAAGAAAGAAAGAAATGAAGAAGAAAGAAAGAAAGAAGAAAAGAAAAAAGAGAGGGAGGGGAAGTGGCCGTCGGCCGGCCGCGCGCGCGCCCAAGGGGTGGAGTGGGAGGTGGGGTTGTTTTGTTGTTGGGTTGTTTTGGTGGTGGTGGAAGATGGTGGTGGTGGTGGTTGTGGGGGTAGTGGTGATGATTGGAGGTGATGGGGAGTTAGAGGAGGAGGAGGAGATGATGATGGGATGGTGGAAGTGGAGAACTTGGTGGAGATGAGGGTGAATTTTAGAGAAGAGAAGGAAGAAGAGTGATGGGTTTTTGTTGAAATTGGAGAAGGAGGAGGGTTGTTGGAGGTTGAAGGAGGTGGTGGTGTGAAGAGGAAGTGTTGGGGAGTTGGTTGGCCGGCCTATGATTGGCCGGCGGTGGTGGTGGTGAAGGTGGAGGCGACCGGTTGTGAAGGATGCGTGAGTGGGTTGTTTTGTTGAAGGAGATGAAGTTTTTAGATTTTTGATTTTTGTTTGAAATGATAAGGAAATGGAAGTTTGGTGGTTTAATAGAGGATGAGAGAGGAATGAATTGATGGTTTAGGGGGTGATAAGGCTGCGGCAGCAGCCCTACTGCTGTAGGTGGCGGGCGGCGGGCGGCTTTGGTGGCTGCATTTAGTTGTGGGGGAAAATCAAGGTGAAGAAAAGAAAAAGAAAGAAAAGAAAGAAAATTAAAGAAGAAGAAAAAAAGGAAAAAAAGAAAATAAAATAGTTTAGAATTTTTTTATTATTAACTAATTTATTTATTATAATTTCTAGTAGTACAAAGTGGGGGAACAGAGAAGGAAAAAGTGAGAAAAGAAATTGTCGGTAATAATATTATTTAAATGGGGCGAAAATTTGACCATTTCAGAAACGTTCCGAAAAATTCTCAAAAATAGAAAATATTATTTTAAAATACACGGTGAAATCAGATTTAAGAAATTCGATGTAGTTTTCAAATTAAAAATCTTGGAACCTTCTGGCGACACCGGCCGACACCAGAATCGGTCAAATTTTGATAAATTGAGAAAAATCCGAAAAAATGTTTTTAGATAGAAATGAAATTTTAAGAAACAATGTGAAATCCGATTTTTAAAATTTAATCCCATTTAAAAATTAAAAATCTAGGAATTAGTCAGCGATGCCGACCGACACCGGTTTTGGAGATTTTGCAGAAAAATTCTAAAAAATTCCAAAAAATCATGAAAAATCTAAAACATTAGAAAACAGTCTTTGAATCTAAAATCGGTCAAATCGGACTACTAGAAAGTCAAATCAGGCTATCGGCTGGTATCGGGTTCCCGATCCGGGTAAGGGCTTGCTCTAGATCTGAGAATCCAGATCTGATACTCAATAATATAAGCAATCACAACTCAAAAACACATACTGGAAGAAAATTGAACAACATGATCGAAATTTTTTGGGATACGCATCTGGGTACGTATCCCGGGAACGGGTTGCTATAGGTAACTATCTCTAAACTCCTATTTTAGTTTAATCTTTTACATTTGATGATTTTAGCATGTTTTGGTTTTATGCTCATTATGTAAAAATGATCATGTTTGCGCTTATGAGGTGATTAATTATTTAGATGTAGTTTTTTCATTAATCGGGGTATTCTCCTCGCATATATACGTCGCCGACTCTCGTCGCAACTCCCGTCGTGACTCCGTTTCCACGTATTTTGGGAAGCGGGGCGTGACAGGGTTTTCTTGGTATCAGAGCCAGGTTTACTCAAAAGAGGACCTATTCTTACCGGTAACTTGAAACGAGCTGCAATATACATATACTATCCATATGATGATATTGACTTCATTTGGAATTGATTGTCCTCCCTTTTGGAATCTATCTCTTGAATTTTTGATATCCCTGATTTTAACTCTTCTTCGAGAGTAATCTTAGTTCCATCATGATTCTTATTCTCCTTTTCGATTCTATATTCCTGATTTTTTCTCCTGAGTTTGATTACTCCATGTTGAAGTTGGTAGCTGAGATCATAGCACGCAGCGGAAGCTTGGTGGACCCATGATGCGGTGAGAAGCGGCATGGAAGCTTTATCTTTTATTTTTAACTTGATTTTTATCAATCCCCCTTTATTAAAATTTCGGGATGAAATTTTTATAAGGTGGGTAGAATGTAATATTCCCAGTTTAAAATATCGTATTTATTTTTTTCTAAATATTTATAAATTTTTCTTGATTTATGACTAATTTGTATTATTAAATATATAATTATTTTTAAGATATTAAATGGTAATTTGGCTTTATATATTATTACCATTATTTCATATCTATATTTTTTATTACTTATTACTATTATTTCTATTATTATTCTTATCATTTGCTATTATTATTTCATTATGATTATTATTATTTTTTATTAATATTAGTAGAGATATTATTAGTATTATTAATATTATTTTAGTTATTACTGTGGTTATTGTTAATTATTATTATTAGTGTTTATTACATTATTATTTACTTTGTTGTTGTTATTAATTACTATTATTAATATTAGTTATTGTGATTATTATTTTTGTTATTATTATTGTTAATTAATTATTATTATCTATTATTATATCTTGTATCCTAAGTTTTGTCATTTATAATTAATTATTATTGATATTATTATAAATAACTATTAGTGTTATTGTTATTATTATAAATATTGTTATTATTGTTGTTATTATTATGACTATTGTTAATTATTATTTTTAGTGTACTATTATTGTTGTTATTGTTAATTACTACTAGTATTATTTTTATATTGTAAATTATTATTGATCGGTCACATTTATTGCAAATATATTGTCACATTACCAAGTTTATTATCTAAATAAATCATATTAATAAGTCCTATTTTTCTTTATAAAATGCAGGCCCATTGCTAAAGGATAAGAAAAAGAAATGAGCCCAAAGCCCATCAAATTCTGATTTAATTCAAAATTAATTTGAAATCCGGAAACCAGGACAGATCATGTCAAATCAAAGAGGTTGAAAACTGGTTAAAATGAATTTTTCCAAATCAAGTAGTTAAAGCTAATGATCAACGGCTATTTTGTCAAATCCTAGAGCTGAAACGGGAAAACCAACAGGAGATAAAGGGGAATCACCAAACGAGCGGACCCACCAACCTGGTGTGACCACCTGGCCACACCATGGTCACGAAAACGCGGCCATAACCACGTTTTCACAGCTTGTTAGGGTTTGTTGGGGGAGCGTTTGCTCCCCCTATCTTCGTACGACCTCCCCCGTTTGGTTGTTGCCTATAAATACTGTATTTTTCAGAGAAAAAGTGAATGAAAATTAGTTTAAGTTTTTCTCTTTGTTTTTAAAGCTTAGGTTCTTTGTTAGATAGTATAGACAATTTGTATCTCTGTTTTCTAATTTGGAGTTTAGTTCAGATACCAGTGAGAGAGAGAGAGAGAGGAATAGAGTGATTGTAATCTGAAGATTGAAGTGACATCAATAAAGGATCAAGCTTTCTCTTCTTCACTCTAATTCACGGGTATGTCTTACTTTAATTACATGTCTTGTTTTTCATCTTCCATGAGTAGCTGAACTTATTTTCCTGGCTCACTATCGTCCCTCTCTTCGATCCCTCTTTTTGTTGAATGGCTTTAATGTAAAGACCCAACGGAATTATATGCATGCCTAAACTAAGCCTTTCTTCTTTGAAAGTGTTCTTGAAGGCACATGAGGATGGGTTTGGATTTCTAAACTTTTACTTCTTTTAAAACATCGCTTGAACTTGTTTTTATTTCATACTTGAAAGACTTGATGATTTAACATTCAATTCAAGATGATTTCTTAAGAAAAAGAGTTAACTCTTCCAAGCTATCTTATTTGCTTTGCTTAAGCCTTTCTAAACACAACTTATGTTTTTGCCTATGATCAAGTTGAAGCACTTAGAATTTCAAGAGAAGAACACATCGTTGAGTAGTGAGATAGTGAGCCCAGATCTTCTTCCTATATTAAAAACACCCAAACAATTTTCAATATTTTTTAAAGATCACCTTTTCTAAAGCCTTCTCTAAGTTTTCAATTTTTCTTTTAATTATTTCCCTTCTCTCCATTCTCTTTTCAACTAAAAAGGGGGAAAAACATAACACCATTCTTTGATTTCTAAACAAAAACACCGAAAAACTTCTATCGCATTCCTCCTCATGGACACGACCCTTTAGCACAAAGTTAGACAGTAATTCTTATCACTTTCATTGACGATCAATTTTTGACGCTGTTGCCGGGGAGGGAACAGTGTAATTGTTTTCTAACAAGTTTGGTGTCTTGTTTTAGGGACGTCAAGATTTAGATTTAGCACTCAAGGTTTGCATGAGAAGACTTGCTATTCTGTGCCCCGGCTCTCGAAAGTAGGAAACAAAATTTCAAGAAATTGCAGCGCAAGTTTGAAATTTACAGATTACTAAAAACTTCTTTTGTAGGACATACCGCTTTGCAAAATACAGTTTTTGTGTACTATTGTTGCTATATTTGATATTCACACTCCCTATTTTTAGTCCAACAGTAATCTGAGTGATTGTTAATTGCCTAAAAAACGTTTAGACTTGCATTCTAGGCATTTGTCTAATTACATTTTTTTTACAATTACTGTTGAAGATAGCTGGAGACAAGGTACGTATGCATAGCATATAGTTAGAAAACATTCTTGGGTGATATTTTCTTGTGAATGTTACTTTTCTATATCTTTCACACTCTGCACAATCAATTCTAAAGAAAAACCCAAATCAAGATAAGGTAGGGAAGTCATTACCCTTTCTTAGCCCACAAACCATCTCCAAGCACGCACAACCGAAGCCTAAGTAAAATCTGGTAGACGTTGGCCTTAGGGACATCTCGAACTCACTAGAAGATTATCTTAAGGGAGAAGGTGTTAGAATTTGACTCCTGCCAGATGAGTGTCTAGGAAAGGGATTGAAGGGCGAAACCCCGAAGGCTGGTGGTTTCGCTTAATTAGGCTCGTCGGTTTTGTGTGGATACCTCTCACCAATCTTGCCCTGACCTGGCTGATTAGTATGTGGTCAAACTCTGCATTGTATCTCCTGTGGACAATCAACCAGTTAGGAGTTGTCTAGGTTAAGGTAACCTTAGACTAGGCGTGGTTGTTTTCTCTTGTTGACAATTGGTCAACTTGTTTGTGATTGTGTTTGTGTATGCAAGTGTGGTCAAGAGACCCTAATTCATCTAGGTTGACTAGAAACACATCACCACCCAAGTTTGAACCAAGACCTGATCCAGTTATGGCTCAATAGACATCTTTGCAGGATAGGTTCTATCCCATTGGAACCTCACTTCCATCTTGCATCCAGCTTCCATCGGTTGGTGAATACAATTTGAGCTCAAGTCTCAGTTCATCAACACACTCCCCAAGTTTCATGGCTTAGAGTCCGAAGATGCTTATTTCTTCATAAGAGAATTTGAGAAAGTATGTCTAATAATGAAAATCTCATACCTTGTAGATGATGCTATTAGGTTGAGATTTGTCCCTTTCGCTCTTAAGGACTTAACCAATAAATGGCTTTACAGCTTAGCGGCCGGCTCTATCACATCTTGGGATGGTTTCATCAAAATCTTCTTGAAGAAATTCTATCCAATTTACAAGACCGCTCTGGTTAGGAAAAATATCATGCAGTTCAAGTAAGAACCTAGTAAATCATTTTGGAGGTATTTTGAACAAGTCAAAGACTTCCTTGTCCAATGTCCTCATCATGGAATAGAGAAATGGTGACAATGTCAAATTCTTTATGATTATTTAGACTATTCTACTAAGACCCTCTCAGAAAGCATGTGCCAAGGGGGATTCTTGTAAAAGGATGAGAATGAAGGATGGCATTTATATGAGAATCTAACTGAAAAGACTATCCAGTGGGAACCAACTAGTGAAAACTTGAGGAATTCAAACTTCATCTCTTCAAAAGGATGTCTCCATTCAATTGAATCATTCATAGCTAACGAGGTTAAGTTAGTTAACCTAGCGAGAAGACTGAAAGTTTTAGAAACTAAGGAACCAAGTCCAGTCAATCAAGTTAGTTCAAACCAATTTCCAACTCTGGGCTTTACTACTGTCAAGCCATGAATCATGTGTTTGAGGAGTGTCATGTATTTCAAGCTCAACAATACTTTCAAGAACCGATGAATGCGGCCTTTTTAAGGCTGAACAATAATCCTTATGTACCAACGTACAATCCTGGCCGAGAAATCACCCGAATTTCTCATCGAGTCAAAATAACAATGACCACTCACGGTCAAATCAGCAAGCCACTTCCATCATGCCAATCTTCCAATCATCAACCCAACCTTTCCAATTTCCATCATAATTCTCCCAATCATCCACCTAACTTTTTAAAGTATCAATAAAACTTTCCCAATGTAGCTCTACAATCTTCTTTTCAGAATCCTCAACTAGAAAGGAGAATGACTGACTTTGAAAGAAACATGAAAAGATACATGAAGATCTAAGATTCTTTCATGCAAACTATACAAAGGTTAAATGTTCAAATGAGCCAATTAGCCACTCTACAGAATGAGACAAAAGGGTACCTTGCCTAGTCAGCCAATCTGAATCTTAGGAATTCTCAACAAGCTCATTTGGCTGAGGATCAATCATTGAATCAATGTAATGTTGTTCATACATTGAAGTCAGGAAAGAAAGTTGATAATGAAGTGTCAAGACCATCTAATTCCATTCAGCACAACCACAATCAAGCTTCCACCTTATCTAATCCCAATCCTTCCAAATCTGACGAATCTGAAACAGATAAGTCAACCAGTCAGGTGCACCAGCCTATAGTACCATTTCCTAATAGGCTGAAAAACATGTAAAATTCACACATGGATAAGATAATTGAGATCTTCAATCAAGTAAAGATAAATGTGCCACTTCTTAATGCCATCCAACAAGTCCCATCCTATGCTAAGTTTCTTAAGGATATGTGTACCAAGACAAGCAAGACTTATGTACCCAAAAAGGTCTTCTTAGCCACTAACATTAGTGAGCTACTGTCGGGTCCGATCCCTGTCAAGTACAAGGATCCAGGTTGTCCCACCATTGCCTGCACCATAGGATAAGCTGAGATTAGTCGTGCACTTTTTGACTTGGGGGTAAGTATCAACTTGCTTCCATTATCAGTTTATCAACAACTCGGGTTGGGCAATCTTAGTCCAACTCGAGTCACTATCAAACTGGCTGACCGTTCAGTGAAAGTTCCAAAGGAAAAATTAATGATGTTCTTATCCGGGTCGGGAAGTTTATTTACCCCATTGATTTCATAGTTCTAGAGATACAACCTGTGTCCAATCTTAGGGCTCAAACTCTTGTTATCCTAGGGCAACCATTCCTTGCTACTGCCAACGCCATCATCAATTGTAGGAATGGGTCCATGAGGTTAACCTTTGGGGACATGACTAGAGAAGTCAATGTCTTCAACCTAGGAAAATAACCCCGTGATGTTGAGGACCAAACATTTGAAGTCAATCTCATTGAGAACTTAACAAGTGAACACAGGAAAGAATTGGAACTAGAAACTTAGTGTGACTCGAGTTAGAGTCTGACGACTTCAATCTTGATCAGGTTGTTGAGTCTACTGTGAATTGGGCCTCTATCCTATTTCACCAAATATGGAGCCAACAAATTTGACTCATCCTTCCTCTTCCTTAGAATTGAAAGCCTTACCTGCGCATCTAAAGTACGTCTATCTAGGCGAACAAGAGACCTTTCCTATCATCATTGCCTCCTATTTAAATGACGGGAGAGAAGAAGATCTTAAAATAATTCTAAGAAAGTATAGGGAAGCCATTGGTTGAACTATGACTGATATAAAGGGATTGAGTCCAACTATAGTTCAACATCACATTCATCTTAATGAAGATGCAACACCTAAAAGAGACCCATAGCGTAGGTTAAACCCTATAATGTAAGAGGCTGTTCATGCTGAAATTGTGAAACTCTTAGACAATGAGATAATCTATCCATTTCTGATAGCCAATGGGTTAGTCCTGTCCACGCGGTTCCAAAGAAATCTGGTTTCACCGTAGTGGAAAACAAGAACAAAAAGTTGGTCCAAACTCGACTTTCTACGAAGATTCGAGTTTGCATTGACTATAGGAAGCTTAATGCTACAACTCATAAGGACCATTTTCCACTTCCCTTCATTGATCAAATACTTGAACTCTGGGGGGCCATACGTATTATTGTTTCTTGGACGGTTATTCGGGGTATAATTAGATTCCTTTTGCTCCTGAGGACCAAGAAAAGACTACATTCACATGTCCATTTGGGATATTTGCTTATCGTCGAATGCCTTTCAGCTTGTGCAATGCCCCAGCAACGTTTCAACGTTGCATGTTGAGTCTTTTTTCTGATATGGTAGAACGATTCTTAGAAATCTTCAAGGATGATTTCTCCATCTGCGGAGATTCGTTCACTCAATGTCTTCACCATTTATAACTTGTCCTCTAACATTGTGCTGAGAAGAATCTGACACTGAACTAGGAGAAATGCCACTTCATGGTAAGACATGGAATTGTCTTGGGTCATGAAATCTCCAAGAAAGGAATTGAAGTGGATAGAGCCAAAATTGAGGTTATTTCTAAGCTTCCCATGCCCAAATGCATGAAGGATATTCAATCATTCTTAGGATACGCCAATTTTTACCGAAGATTTATCAAGGACTTTAGCAAGATTGCTAGAACATTGACTAATCTGTTAGCTAAGGACGTGCCCTTCACTTTCGATGCTGAATGTATAAATTCTTGGGAGAAGCTTAAAAGAGAGCTTATTTCTGTACCAATCATATCAGTACCGGATTGGTCTAAGCCGTTCGAAAGCATGTGCAACGCTTCTGATTTTGCCATAAGCGCTGTCCTAGGACAGCGCATTGATAACAAGCAGCACATGATTTACTATTCTAATATGACTCTCAATAATACTCAATTGAACTACACTACTACTGAGAAGGAATTCTTGGCAGTAGTGTTTTCCTAAGAGAAATTTCGTCCCTACCTACTAAGGTCCAAAACCACCATTTTCACCGATCATTCTGCGCTTAGGTACCTCATGATGAAGAAGGATGCCAAGGCCCGACTCATTCGTTGGATCCTCCTTTTTCAAGCATTCGATCTCGAGATTCAAGACAAGAAAGGCGTAGAAAATGTTGTTGCTGATCATCTCTCACGAATCCCAAATTCTTTATGCAATGAATTGCCCATAAATGAGGACTTTCCTAATGAAAATCTCTTAGCTCTCTTTAGGGAATCTTGGTTTGCTGATATAGTGAATTACTTAGTCACAAACCAAACTCCGTCTCATTGGTCCAAAAACGATATATACCGGTTCTTATCTCAAGTCCGGTATTTCTTCTGGGAGGAACCGTATCTTTTTAAGTACTATTCTGAATTATTTGGAAATGCATTCCCGATGAAGAGGTTAAGAGTGTTTTATCCTTTTGTCACAAACTTGCATGCAGTGGACACTTTGGTCCCCGCAAGACTGCTGAAAAAGTGCTACAAAGTGGGTTCTATTGGCCCACTTTGTTCAAAGATGCTTATGAATTTTGCAAGACTTGCCCTAGATGCCAGATGTTGGGAAGGATCTCAAAATGAGATATGATGCCCCTCAGCCCAATTCTAGAAATAGAACTCTTTGATGCTTGGGGGCATCGACTTTATGGGTCCATTTCCTAACTCATTTCGAAACCAATACATATTGGTTGCTGTGGACTATGTGTCCAAGTGGGTAGAAGCCATTTCTAGTGGAACTAATGATAACAAAGTTGTCATAAAGTTTTTGAAAGAGAACATTTTCTCACACTTCGGAACCCCTAATGCTATCACTAATGATAATGGCACTCAATTTTACGATAGATCCTTTGAAGCCCTTATGCTAAAGTATGCCATAACTCACAAGTTGTCCACACCTTATTATCCTCAAAGCAACGGGCAGGTTAAGGTCTCCAATAGACAAATCAAGCTTATTTTGGAGAAGACTATGAACCAAAATCGAAAAGATTGATCCACCAAACTTGTAGTTGCCCTATGGGCCTACAGGACCGCTTTCAAGACGATTCTAGGGATGTCTCCTTTTAGGTAATCTTTGGGAAGGCTTGCCACCTACCCATTGAGTTAGAGCACTGGGCCTTATGGGCAATCAAGTAATTAAATTTTGACTTGACTAAGGCCGGTGACCTTTGAAAATTACAAATTTCCGAATTAGAGGAGTTGAGAAATAAGGCCTATGAATGCTAAGATAGATCACTAAAGATAGAGTTAAGATTTTTCATGATAAACACATCATAAGAAAAACTTTTGTCCCTAGACAAAAAGTCTTACTCTATAATTCTAGGCTTCATCTTTTTTCAGGAAAATTAAAATCAAGATGGACTGGGCCATTCATTGTAAAAACTGTGTTTCCACATGGTGCTGTAGAGATCAGTGATATCAAGAATAGAAATGACTTTAAGGTAAATGGTCAACGCCTTAAACCTTTCTTCTTGGAATCAGTGCCAGTAAATGAAACGACAATGGGTCTTTTCGACCCAGTGTATCGGTAACTTTCCTCTTTTACATTTTATTTCATGCATCTATACATTTCTTTCATACATTGAGAACAATGCATGAGATAAGTGTTAGGGAGGGCTCTAACATGACTAATATAACTAAATAAAAAGAAGAAAACAAAGAAAAAATTGCATATATAAAAAAAAATCTTTTTGAAAGGTAACAACAATATTTTGATATATTTTTTGTCAGAAATTAAGTAAATTTTAAGGAATAGGAAAATCATAATTAGGATTTCTTATACTTAGTCAAAAAGATAATTTGTTTGATTTTCAGGGTTAGGAAGAAAATTGATGAAAGTAATTTAGTCTTGATCTTTACCTTGAAAAAATATGCACACTTTATACACTTGCACACTTAGGGTTCAAAGACAAAGATTCTTATGCCTTATAAAAATAAAAGAAAAAAATATATATGCAAATCTAATAATTAATTAGCTAGGTGCTTTGGCTTAAACAAGCCTTGGTATTTATGCAAAAGATAATTAGATAAGTTTGAATATATATATAGATATATATATCCTCTGATTAAGCTGGGTATCTGTGCCTCATGAAGCATAAGTATTCACGCCTAAAAGAGGTACATTTTATAAATAAAAACCCTTGGTTTCGTGGCCTTGTCTGCTCGAGTGATTAAGTCCTTAGGGTTGTTTTCTCACCTGGTATCCTAAGACTGTCCAGTTTGGGTGTCACCGACTAAAGACTCGTTACATGGGCAGATTAGAAAGCCTAATGGAATTGAAGAATAAAAACCACCAAAAATAAATATAAATAAGGCATAGGAGTTAATGTTAAAGAACCCTTAGTCAAACTTCACGATCACGATGGTGCATATGACTCAGGGTAAAGTAATAGACTAGATGAGAAACAATTTGACTCCTTACTTTGATTAAGGACATGTTTTTGAATAGAGACTAAGTTTAGGAATAAAAAGTTTGATATTCCTATAACTTATAGATTACTTGAAATCTTACAGGTATACTTCAAATAGTTTCTCTTTTCAAAATGCTTTTCAAAAATATTAACATTTTTTCTCTTTATTTATGGATTTTGTGGGTGCAATCTACTGAAAATCCTTACGAGATAAAACTCGTCCTCTAGGGGTAACTTAGAGGTTTAATGGCTTATTGCACATACTCAGTGCAATCGAGTGGCTTGTGAAAATGGTCTAATAATTAATTAGGATTAGTTTTGATATTTTGCTCGAGGGCGAGCAAAAGATAAGTGTGGGGGTGTGATCGGTCACATATATTGCATATATATTATCACATTACTATGTTTATTAACTAAACAATTCATATTAATAAGTCCTATTTTTATTTATAAAATGCACTCATTGCTAAAGGATAAGAAAGAGAAACGAGCCCAAAAGCCAATCAAATTCTGATTTAATTCAGAATTAATTCAAAATTAGGAAATCAGGCAGATCATGTCAAATAAAAGTGGTTGAAAACCGGTTAAAATGAATCTTCCCAAACCAAGTGGTTAAAGCCAAAAATCAAAGGCAATAATCCTGGAGCTGAAACGGGAAAACCAGCAGGAGATAAAGGGGAATCACCAAACGAGCGAGACCCACCAACCTGGTGTGGCCACCTCGCCACACCATGGCCGCGAAATTGTGGCCATAGCCGCGTTTTCGCAGCTTGTTAGGGTTCGTTGGGGGAGCGTTTGCTCCCCTATCTTCGTACAACCTCCCCGTTTGGTTTTGCCTATAAATACTGTATTTTTCAGAGAAAAGTGACCGAAAATTAGTTTAAGTTTTTCTCTTTATTTTTAAGGTATAGGTTCTTTGTTAGATAGTATAGAGAAGTTGTATCTCTGTTTTCTAATTTGTAGTTCAGTTTAAATACCAGTGAGAGAGAGAGAGAGGAATAGAGTGATTGTAATTTGAATATTGAAGTGACATCAAAAAATGATCAAGCTTTCTCTTCTTCACTCTAATTCATGGGTATGTCTTGCTTTACTTACATGTCTTGTTTTTCATCTTCCATGAGTAGCTAAACTTGTTTTATGGGCTTACTATCGTCCCTTTCTTCGATCCCTCTTGTTTTTGAATGGCTTTGATGTAAAGACCCAACGGAATTATATGCAAGCCTAAACTAAGCCTTTCTTCTTTAAAAGTGTTCTTGAAGGTACATGAGGATGGGTTTGGATTTTTAAACTTCTACTTCTTTTAAAACATCACTTGAACTTGTTTCTATTTCATACTTGAAAGACTTGATGATTTAACATTCAATTCAAGATGATTTCTTAAGAAAAAGAGTTAACTCTTCCAAACTATCTTATTTGCTTTGCTTAAAACTTTCTAAACTCAAGCCTAAGTTTTTGCCTATGATCAAGTTGAGGCACTAAGGATTTCAAGAGAAGAACACATCATTGAGTAGTGAGATAGTGAGCCCAAATCTTCTTCCTATATTAAACACAACCAAACAATTTTTAACATTTTTTAAAGATCACCTTTTTCAAAGCCTTCTCTAAGTTTTCAATTTTTCTTTTAATCATTTCCCTTCTCTCCATTCTCTTTTCAGCTAAAAAAAAAAAAACATATAACACCATTCTTTGCTTTCTAAACAAAAACACCAAAAGCTTCTATCGCATTCCTCCTCGTGACACGACCCGTTAGCCCAAAACTAGACGGTAATTATTATCACTTTCATTTCTCGATCAATTATTATTATGATTAATATTGTGTTGTTTTATCCATAAGCCAAGACCCAATCCTGATCCAAATCTTAACTAATTTGATTTTAAATCTTAATCTTATCCTTATTCCCAAACCCAAACCATATATCATCTTCAATATAACCCTAATCACCTTCTTTTCCTCCTTCAATAGTCGCAACGCCCATCTCCACTCCATCCATGGCATCCCACAGACCACCACGCACAGTGCTTCCCGTAGCCTCCGTTGTGCCACCACACTCCTCCGCCGGCCATCACTATTGCCATCACCCCTTGCGTGAGCTTCCACCTCCTTCTCCCAACTCCTCACGCCATGGCTTCCCCTTGCTCCACCATTCCTCCATACACTGAGCCAACACTTGCACCCCCTCCCCAGCTGAGTTCATCACCACCATGGCTAAAGCTCCTCCCCATGCGATTGCTCGGAGCCCTTCTCCCTATTCTCTTCATCTTCTAACTGAACCCACCATCTCCTCCTTAACGCATCACCACAACCAGGTTGTGCCGCCTCCACCCTGCTCTCCTCCTCATTTTACTTTCGCTACTGCACGCTTCCCAGCCGTGTGCTGCTGCCGAGCCAGCCCACGCTGCCCTGCAACCTCCCCCACCTGCCCCTCTCCAAGTCCCATTGTAACACCCCGTTCCTAGAGTACGTACGTATATACGTATTCTGATTTTTCTAACATATTTCTTTGATTTATCCTGTATTCATTTTTGTTTTATGATTATTAGTGTGATCGTTTTGTGTTGGATTTGGATTCGTGGACACGGAGTCAGCTCTAGTCTGAATCGGGGGCCCGAACCTAGTGCTTCGTTCGATTTGGCCTTTCTGCTAATCCGATTTGACCGATTTTAGTTTTAAACATTGTATTCCAATATTTTGGATTTTTCATGATTTTCTGGAATTTTCAGAATTATTTGCAAAATCTCCAAAACCGGTGTCGGTCGGTATCGCTGACTGATTCCCAGATTTTTAATTTAAAATCTACATTGAATTTCTCGAATCTGATTTCATCGGGTATCTTAAAATATTATTTTCTATTTTTGAGAATTTTTCGGAACGTTTCTGAAACAGTCAAATTTTCGCCTTATTTAAATAATAATATTTTTACTGGCGATTTCTTATCGGGTTTTTCCATCCTCTACTCTCCTACTTTATACTACAGAAATTTTAATAAATAAAATGGATAATAATAAATTTTTTAAATATTTTATTTCTTTTAATTTCTTATTTTTCTCAATTTTCTTACTTTTATTTCATTTTCTTTTATTATCATTAATTCCTCCCCCTTAATTACCGGCTTTATCCACGACCACCGCCGCCCGCAGCCCCCCGACAGCCATGGACTGCCGCAGCCCTACCACCATCCCCTAAACCATCAACCCATTCCTCCCATTCTCTATTAAACCAATTCATTCTCCATTCAACACAAAAATCCAAATCAAAATCAAAAGAAAATCAACCCACTTCATCTTCAACCTCCAACTCACGCATCCTCACGCACGCCGCCTCCACCATCACCAACGCCGCCTCCGGCGCCACCCTAGCCGCCGCCACCGCATCCCCCACCACCCCACAACTCTCCACCAACATCAACAACCCCAAATTCCTCCTCATTCTCCTCAATTTCTCCCAAAAACCCATCCTCATCCATCTTCAATTTCTCCAAATTCTCCCCCACCACCCCCAATTCCACCACTCCAACTACTCCATCACCACCTCCTCCACCTCCTCTATCTCCCCACAACTTCCAATCACCACCACAACCACCACCACCACCATCTTCCACCTCCATCAAAACCACCACCACAACAACAACAACAACAACAACAACCCACACCTTTCTCCTCCTCCACCCGCGCGCGCGCCGCCTCCTCCCCGCCAGCGGCGCCGCCGCCGGCCTGCAGCAGCCGCCGCCCGCCGCCGCCGGCCTGCAGCCGGTCGGCCACCCCCACACCCCCCTCCTTCTTTTCTTCTCTTTTCTCTCTTTCTTTTTACTTCTTTTCTTTCTTTCCTTTTTCCCTTTCATTTCATCCCTAAAATAAAACAAACACTCTTTCCAAAAATACCCCCACCTCCTTTTTAAAACTACTTCCCTATATTTACACCCACTACCCCTCTCCTTTAAATCCTAATTCATTTCAAAATAAACCATATTTTCCCTCTCTTTCTTTTTCTCTCTCTCTCTCCTACAATTTTCTCTCTCTCTCCCCTCTCATTTCCTCTTTAATATTTATATAAATATTTATAATTATATATTTTAATATATAAATTGTGGGCTAAAGGTTTACTTGGACGGTTCGCTGGTTACCTGGATTTTAACCGGTATTTTACCCGGTTTCAGGCGAGTACAGTTATTTTTAGCATGCATTTATTTTAACATTATGCGAGTACAGTTATTTTTAGCATGCATTTATTTTAACATTATGCGAGTACAGTTATTTTTAGCATGCATTTATTTTAACATTATGCGAGTACAGTTATTTTTAGCATGCATTTATTTTAACATTATGCGAGTACAGTTATTTTTAGCATGCATTTATTTTAACATTATGCGAGTACAGTTATTTTTAGCATGCATTTATTTTGCCACTATGCGAGTACAGTCCTTTTGATATTCCATTTTTCATGTCTAACATCTGCTATCCTGCTTTTATACATGATATGGGAGTTGATATGTATAACACCAACACTGACATGTTACACTGATGTTTGCCATGCTATATTTGTACATGATACCGGACCACTAGTACCTGCCATGTTATAGTTGATACACGATAAATGACTCTAGTACTTACCATGCTATATGTGATAGGTGATACCCGATACCTGTACTTGCCATGCTATACCTGACCCTGATATATGACACCAGTACTTATCATGCTACATTTGACATATGGTGCCTGACACCGGTATTTGCCATGCTATGCTTGCCACATGATATATGACACCGTTATTTGACATGCTATGCTTGCCATATGATATATTACACCGGTATTTGACATACTATACTTGCCACCTGATTTATGACATGCTATACTTGCCACCTGATATATAACACCGATACTTGTCATGATATACATGACACCTGGCACCTGTATTACCTGGCATATTCATGATTATTATGTGACCAGACATCTGGCACTCCTGTATCTCCTGTACTCCTGTATCTCCTGAGCTCCTGTACTCCTGAACCCCTGAAATAGGGAGGCTCCTGATATTACTCCTGATATTATACTCCTGATATTATACTCCTGTTAACTCCTGTAGTTGGATAATCATGATTACACTGTATACACTTGTGGACATTATCTTTGGGCAACATATATAATAAAATACTCAACTTTCACTGGGTGGGGGAAACTGATGGACACCGGTTGATGTCATATTTATAATGGTATCTGAAGTGTCGTGTGGGGCGCGTAATGATAAGTCCCGGAAGCAGTAGCCTGAATCTAAAGTGTCGTGTGGGGCGCGTAATGATAAGTCCCCGGAAGCAGTAGCCTGTACTCCTGAGCATAGTCCCTACCTGAGATGGGACCCACTATAAATATGAGCCATCAGATTTATCAGTTTCCAAATAATAACTCGTCTTATTCATAAGTGGATGTATGTGTGCCGGTTAGCACATACAAAAGCATATGAATCGGATGAATAACATAAAACAACCAAACAGTAGTAATGTTAGGAACGTGTGATATTTGGTCTCTCCTTTGTTCGGGTCCTGATACTCACATATCAGACTCGGGTAAGTTCTACAGGGTGCGAACTCTAGTATGGACTATCAGTGATGTGAGACACTGGTAGGGAGGCGATTAAAATATCAGATGGTACTGACTATTATTGCTGGATTAATTAAAATGCTATACTTTTATATTCTCCAGTTTCAGTATTATGTTCTGAGTCGACACCTTGCATTATGACATGATATATGTAGCACAAGGATTATTACTGACACACCTTAGTTCTGTTACCCTGAGGGCAACTCAAGTTGTATGAACTCAGATGATGGTGACACTGTATATGTGGTATATAGATAAGGGTTTCCTTGTTTGGATTATCCCCTTGACGTATCACTCCGTGAATCCATAACCTGAGTTTAATAACTAGTTTTGTCCATGTTTATATTTATCATGTGTTTAGTGTATTTATCACATGTTGCCATATTTGTCGCATGATTATGTATACTTATGCTCTCTATACCGTTTTCCATACATGTTTTCCGATTCAGATTTACTGATATACATGTATTTACTTGATCTCGGATTTACTGTCATTTTCATTATAATACTTGTCATTTCCTGTACCTGCATGCCTGGACCACATCACTTGATCATGTACACGTGTGCCTGTTATGCACGCCATCTGGCTTCATTCTTTGTACTCGCTGGGGTTGCTAACAACCCTGGATTCTCATGTCCAGATCATGGAGTCTGGACCATAGCCTTGCTGTACCTGATCAGAGTGCGCAGCGGGAGCATGGGTAGCAGTTACCTATCTGGACCCTCTTCCTTCCCGCCTTTCTTGATCGGCTCGCGAGATTTTCATCTTGCCACTCGTGAGTACTTTCCAGTATTTCATATTGTACGTCCTGCTTTTGTGCTTCTCAGTGATCATATATTCTTCAGATTATTATATCATGCCTTGTGATAACTGTACTGTTGTTATTATTGCTGGATTGTATATTACCACTATGCTTCCGCACTCTAATTCCTGCCTGTATTGATGCTTAGCGTATGTACGTTAGGGTATTTCTGACCTTCGTATATACGTCGCAGTAACGTCTCCGTACCCTCCGGATCGGGGCGTTACACCCATCCACAGCCAAGCACCCCTCCCTTTATCTGCCGCACACTTGCAGCTCAGCCGAGACCCTCTTATTCCATTATGGCAACAAACCCTCTGGCGGAGACCAGGGCAAGACCTTCGCCTCCTCCTCCATTCCGTCACCTCGCCGGAATACCCCAGAACCATTGATCTCTTCCACAAGCTCCACCCGCGTTACCCATGCTCGCCGCGTCGCGACCATGGGCGCTTCACTGCCATGCTCGTCCCTCTCTCAATCTCAGGTGTACTCTCTCTATTTAAATAATTGGTTTGTGTATAGATTTATAAATGAATGTGTGTAATTTAGTTGTATTTTATGTGAATGCATGAATGTGCATTAGAGTGTACATGGGTGTTAATGTGTACATGCATGGGTATGCTGTAAATGCATGTGCGTGTGATTTATATATAGTAGGTGTGTGTGTAAAATAAATATGTGTGTGGTGTTATGATTAGTAAGTGTATATATAAGTGTGTATGTGGTGTGTGTATGTATACGGGTGTATATTCGTGTGAATTTTTGGGTTGGGTTGCGTGTTACAGCATTTCAGACTCGTTTGGTAAGACTCAGACCCGCTACAAGAGATTCGGATTTATGCCCATTGTGGACCCGAGACACTAGCAATTTGAAAATCGACCCATGGGATGATCCGAAGATTCGTACCGATTCGTGCAGTGCAGACCAGATGGCGAGTCAGGTCAAAAATCACGTCATTTCATGTGAGTGTTTGTTCTTGTGTATTTCTTTATTTACTGTTGCAAGTATATACGTTTACATGTTATTCTTATCATTTCATGTGACTTTTTGTTATATATTTCCAATTTAATTACTTGTATCATTTCATGAGATATCAATGATTGTTCACCTTAATTGTGTAGTTGATATGAATTGGTATCAGCGACATTCATGTGTCTATAGTTCATCAGGCTTAGGCCTAGTACTAATACATCTTAAACTGTAATTTGACTCGATCTATTGATTGGCTGGATTAGTTCATGTTTGAGCATCAGATATATATGGACCTTGTGTTTGTATATTAAGGCATTAGACTAATATCATTTCATGTGAAACTTTTCAGATTCGGACTAGTTGTAAAGGAAACTGAACAATAACTAGATTGATCTTGAGTTGGATTGATTCATGATTAAGGATAGATTCATATTTTATATGAAATACTTATCAGACTTGTTATTCTTTCTTTTAGTAATAAATAGATGAGGATTCATTTGGGTATTGAGGATGGATTTGTTATGATGTTACTTTATTAAGAGATTGGGTTTCTTAATGTTTGGATCGATATATGGAATTAGTTAGAGTTGGAATTGATATGAGAATTGTGTTTCGTTCCTTGGATCTTGAATAGAGTTCAAATGAGAGTGATGATTTTGGATTATTGATTATGAGTATTTTTCAGATTTACCCCTGATTATATTTGTTGAGTATGGATGAGCTTATTGTTATTGAGTATCAGATTTAGACCATTCTAAATTGTAGTTGTTTGAAGATATTCCCCCTTTATATATGATTTCGGTATGGGTTGACCTAGTTGGTCTCGATGATATCCGTAGAATGCTGTTCATGATGGATTCCTTAATTATTATTATTTTTCAGTTATAGAGTAGAATTATTGTGAGAGTAGTTTCTATTGGCCCAAAGGCTTATCGCTCTAGTTTTGATGATGATTAACTCATATAGTTATAGTTTGCTAATTATCTTGCGTTTATATAGTTTCAGTTATTGATCAAGATATTAGTAGGTGTCTAACTTTAACAAAGGAGTTTTGGGATCTAACACATGTAAATTCAAGAGCTCGTGCGTCAAGATCGCATCTAGCACTCGGTTGGAGTTAAGTTCTTTGGATCGTGTTTGGGTCGAGTCGGCTTAGAGGAGTTCTACAAGAAGACTTCGGTTTATTTAGATTAAGTTTGTATTTAGATCTGTGTAAGATAGACTAGTATTGATATGTTCAAGTTCACACACACACACACACACAACTTCAATATTTTTGATTTTCGGTTTAACCGATGTTGGATTTCAAGTAAACATATATCAGGTTTTGGATTAACCAGTTTTAGTTCTGTTGATCTGCTCGATACCCTTTTAGATTTCTTATCATAACTTTTATTCTTATATTCAAATAACATGATTTAAATTGTATTTCAAAGATAACATTCAAGGGTACATTTCTTATTCAATAATCATTTTCTGATTCAAATGTTAAAGATGTCAAATATTGGGTTGAAATTTGTTATTGTTCTGAAAATAATTTACAGTTTTTGATTTGACACCTTTCTATATTTTATTGATAACTTTCTACTCCGAAATGATATTGAGTTGATTCAAGTTGTAGTAGAATGAAGACTTAAATATTTACAAATTATTTCTATATACATATTTCTAATTTCTGAAGTCCTGAAAGCTGTGCTCAAAGTTGACTAACAGTCTGCCAGATTGGCAGTAACAGCTAATTTTCTTGAGGCTGATTTTAACATATTTTTAAAATGTGTTTTGTTGAATTTTAAGAGTCAATTTATTCCTTTAAACTTGGTAAAACTATTCTAAATTTGTTTTTTTAAAATCTATATAAAGGGTCATTAGGATTGTGTTTAACGACAATAATTCCATTGAAAATCAAAGTTTTGGGTTTCAAGAGAAAATGTTTTCTAGTGCCATTTTCTAAAGAGTTTCAAGAGATTTTTTGTGCTTCAAATCTATATCTTTTATTTTGTTTTCAAGGGTTGGAAAAGTCATAGAGTCTTTAGGAAATTGGTTTTGATCTTTATTTCTATTTCTATCTAGTATTTTTTTCAAGTATTTTTCTTTGTGATTTTGATTTCCAAACACCTTATTTTCTCACACTTAAGCTATCACATCATCCTATCTATAAGATCTTATTTTGTGAGGAATATTGTTTGTTGTCTATTGTGATCACCAAGTGTTGTAATCTTTTTCTATTTTGGCTTAGTGCCTTGTCCTTCTTGTGTAGAGGTGATTGTAGTTTGGCTTTGTACCCATCATTCTTGTGTAGAGGTGATTATTGTTTTGGCTTTGTACCTTGCCTCTTGTGTTGAGGTAGTTGTGTTGGATAGAGAAGTTGTGTACTCCTAACTTTGTAATTGCAAACTCCTCGGTGGAGGTTCCCTTTGTGGGAGGTCCTGTGTGGACGTAGTGGAAATCCTTCCGTGTGAAGGCGGGGACGTAGAGCAGTGGCTCGAACCTCAAAACATATCTTGATATTTGTATTTGATCCACTATTTCTAAACTCTATCTCTCTTATATCTTGCATTACTTCATATTGTTCATATCACTTATATGCTTGGTATTGTTTGTGTGCCCATATTTGTGTTGAATCAAGAGAGTTTCATATAGCACCTCAACTCTTATTTAGAGGAATCTAGAGGAGATAGTCCAGAGCCCTTCACGGTGAATTCGGCTACACTCTTTGGTTACACATGGTGTGTTACAATTGTTTTTTAATTCCGCATCATTTGCATTAGATTAGTTAGTACACCTATTCAAACCCCTCTAGGTGTATTTTCAATTGGTATCAGAGCCACCTAGGAGTGAGATCTTAGCTTGCTAATCTAGATTTACATTTGCACACATATTGTTTATACACTTAGATTTCATGGCCCCTCTCATGTATGATGTTACCAACATTGATATATGGAAGTATAGGATGAGCGTACACCTTAATACCCTAGGATTGCATGTTTATCTTGCTGCTACCAGGAAATCTTATCTTGGCAATAGCAAGCATATAGAGCCAATGCACAAGCCCTAGTGACACTTAGAAACACACTTAGCAAAAATTATCTTTTTATGGTTTCTCATTGTGATTCCGCTTTTACAGTGTGGAATACATTAACATCTCCCGAGCTACAAACAACAATAAATGTGGAGAAAGAATCTAGTGGAGAAGAGTCCGACTAACCTTGCTTCATGGTCCAAGGAAATGACTCCCTTGAGGTACATTCGGATACTCAACTAGATAATAGTGCTAGTTCTTCTTGTGATGATTATATGGATGCACATGCCTTAAATGAAGAACTATCTATATTTGTAAGAACTTATTTTTCAAATATAAACTTTTGAAAAGAAAAGTTTAGAATTAAAAGAAGAGAATAAAAACTTATTTTCTAAACTTGAAATAGTTTTGCAAGAAAGGGTTGAGATCTCAAATGAAAGGGACTCATTGAAATCCCAACTTAACCTTGCCTTAAATGAAAATGAATTTTTAAAGAGTAAAAATACTTGTGATGATGTTTTGAAGAAAAATGAGATTTTGTCTTCAAAACTTGAAATTATTTTAAAAGAGAACAATTCTTTAAAAAATAAAATTGCTTTAATTTCAAAAGAATTGGATTTAGTTTCAAAAGAAAATACTTCTTTGAAAAATGATTTAGATTCACATGCTTGCCATGCTACTATAGCTTCATCATCTAGTGTTTCTATTGCATGCTCCACTTCTTCTTCTAATATTAAAATGATATATATATATGTTAAAGTAGAGTGTAGATTGTTTGGGCTCCACTTTGAGCCAATGTGCCATGAACCACACACGATTGGAATCTATGTTTCAAAAGAAACATACTCCACATATCCATGCGGACAAACCATGACATACACATGCTCATCGTGCTCACACACATGATTCTATGTATGCTCATGTGTACACTTGTACACATTGTGGACGTGTGGGCCACCTTGCAAGATTTTATTATGATAGAATAAATATTTCAAATTTTGCAAATAAATTTGTTTGGATTAGAAAAGTTATTAACCCCCATGGACCCAATAAGGTATGAGTACCAAAATTCACCCCTATAGTATTTAATGTAGATGTGGGCTCTCACTTGACGTGAGGGCTTTGGTGCCTTTATGGTGGATGCGTTTGAGCTTGATGGATACTACATTGGATGCATCACCTTCAAAAAAATTTGGTGGGAGGACAACTATGGTTTGGAGATCTAGAGATTAGCCCTATTAGTTTTGGTAACTATCTCTAACTCCCATTTTGATTACATGCTCTCATTAATTGATTTTTAGCATGTTTTGATTTTTCATGTTCATTATGTTAAATGTAACGTAAATTAGACTTGTGATATACATATGTAGTATTTGAGATATACTCATGTTCATATAGATTCATATTTTGTTCTCACTATTGTTTAACTATTATGTATATCCTAACTCTAAAACACGTGCATTTACCTGAATGATTATGTTTGTTTATGATTTTGCACTTCATATTTTTGATTACTTGTTTAGATGAAGTTTTCATTAAAACTTGTTTTTTATACGTGTACAACTAGTGAGCTACACTCGGATATTGTGTGTTTGTACTTCATTGCTCATTTGTATTCATTACATGTTTGTGTATAACCTAATTTTGATAATTCTTTCATTTATACTAGTTTTCCCTATTTTGTATATGTTTTCAAAAAATATGGTTACCTTCATGTATATGTTAATTTTGTCTAAAACTATTAGATATACATATCAATCGTAAAGTCACTTGCTTTTCATGTAAAATTTTTATTATGGACTCGTTTATGTTTGGGATATGTATGTATACTTTTAGTTTCAACCAAACATACATTTATCTTGAAGCGCATTTAGTTTTGAAGATTTCTTGTTTTTGATAAAAGAAAATTCATATGAGCTTCAATGCCTTATTTCCATGATTTTGTTGATTACATGATTCATACACTCTATGTTTGGTGTTTACTCCTGATTTTTATTTCATGAGCTTAAATGTGCATTGTAGACTTTGAGTGTCAATTATTGTGTGATTTTCATATTTTCATGGGATATATAATTTGGTTTCATGTCTCGAAGGATCTTTAATTAGTTTTTTAAATATTATTTTAAACAAGTTTCTTGATTCTTCAATTGGTAGAGCTTTTCAAAACTACGCTAAAATATTTTCAAATCATTTTTTTGAAAACCCCTACTTTTAAGGGCGGTTGGATGGGCGATTATGTCTTATATACCCTTATTAAATATCTTTTAAACTTGTGCATGAATAGGGTGGTAGGTATGAGTTATACACATGATCTTTATAGAATTTTATTTTTGTATACTCATATTTGATTTTTTATATATATATGCTTCAAATTTTAATTAGTATCAATTTCAATTGATATTTTCATTTTCATACATATATATGATTTGATTGTGCTTGTTTTTACAATATCTTTACATTTTTATTAAAGCACAAATTATGTTTATGTTAAGCTTGATTTTATTCCAAATGTTAATTAGTATCTTTACAAACTTATAAATTGATTTCAATTGGTATTTTTTTGGTATTAAAATATACTTCATGTTTCATCTTCAAGGTATCAAAATCTACAATTGGTATCTTAATTTTTTTTTTAAGTGGTACCAACATTTGAGTTGTCAACTACAATTTGATTCATTGGTATCATAATTCATTTTGTTGACTTCAAGAAATTTCAAATAATTTTGTTTTAAAAGTGATTTCAAAATTTTGTTAAAATTTGTTGATATGTTTTTCCTATATGCAAGGGGAGCTTAATATCTCCTCTATATATAGATTCATGTTTAGTGTATCTCACATTGAGGAGCTTGATCTCTACTCTTTATGTTGGACACGTGTGTAAGGGGAGCTTAATATCTCCGTTTATACATTGTATATTATGCTTTATGTGGGTTAGGGTCTAGTCATCCCTTCTCCATGTAATACATGTATGCAGGGTGAGCTAACATAACGTCTCTCCTCTTCATGAATGTATATCGCATATACATCTTTATTGTTTTGTTGCCCTCACTACTTTGTTAATGAATTAACAAAAAGGGGGAGAAGAATTTTGAGAGTATATATATGCATATTTATATCTCTATTTATGCATATATATTTGTGTTTAGTTTATGCATTTCATTGAATATCTTTATGTTTATTGCTATGCATGAGTTAAGGGGGAACTTCTATGAAGCTTATCTTTAATCCATGCATATATAACTCTATGAGTTTTGTCATCATAAAAAGGGGGAGATTGTTGGCCCAAAGGCCCATCGCTCTAGTTTTGATGATGATTAACTCATGTAGTTATAGTTTACTAATGATCTTGTGTTTATTTATTTTCAGTTATTGATCAAAATATTAGTAGGTGGCTAGCTTCAACAAAGGAGTTTTGGGAGCTAACAAATGTAGATTTAAGATCTCGCGCGGCAAGATCGCATCTAGCATTCGGTTGGAGTCAAGATCTTTGAATTGTGTTTGGATCGAGTCAGCTTGGAGGAGTTTTACAAGAAAACTTCGGTTTGTTTAGATTAAGTTTGTATTTAAATCTTGTGTAAGATAGACTGGTATTGATATGCTCAAGTTTACACACACACTCAAATTCAATATATTTGATTTTCGGTTTAACCGATCTTGGATTTCAAGTACACATATATCGGGTTTTGGATTAATAGTTTTAATTCTGTTGATCTGCTCGACACCCTTTTAGATTTCTTATCATAACTTTTTATTCTTATATTCAAATAACATGATTTAAACTGCATTTCAAAGATAACGTTCAGGACTACATTTCTTATTTAATAATTATTTTCTGATTCAAATGTTAAATATGTCAAATATTGGGTTGAAGTCTATTATTGTTCTGAAAATAGTTTACTGTTTCGGATTTGACACCTTTCTGTATTTTTTTGGTAACTTTCTTCTCTGAAATGATATTGAGTTGATTTAAGTTGCAATATAATGAAGACTTAAATATTTACCAATTATTCCTATATACATATTTCTAAATTCGAATGTTTTAAGCCTGAAAACTGTGCTGCAAATTGACTAACAGTCTGCCAGTTGGCAGTAACGGCTAATTTTCTTGAGGCTGATTTTAATATGTTTTTAAAAACATGTTTTGTTGAATTTTACGAGTCAATTTATTCCTTTTTAACCTGATAAAACTATTCTAAATTTGTTTTTCTAAAACCTATATAAAGGGTCATTAGGATTGAGTTTAACAACAACAATTCCATTGAAAATCAAAGTTTTGAGTTTCAAGAGAAAAAGTTTTCTAGTGCCATTTTCTAAAGAGTTTCAAAAGAGTATTTGTGCTTCAAATCTCTATCACTTATTTTATTTTCAAGGGTTGAAAAATCATGGATCTTTGGGAAATTGATTTTTGATCTTTATTTTTTTTTATCTAGTATTTTTTCAAGTATTTTTCTTAGTGATTTTGATTTTCAAATACCTTGTTTTCTCACACTTGAGCTATCATATTTATCCTATCTATAGGATCTTGTTTTATAAGGAATATTATTTGTGGTCTATTGTGATCACTAAGTGTTTTAATCTCTTTGTGTTTTGGTTTAGTGCCTTATCCATCTTGTATAGAGGTGATTATAGTTTGGCTTTGTGCCTATCCCTCTTATGTAGAGGTGATTATTGTTTTGACTTTGTGCCTTGCCTTTTATGTTGAGGTGGTTGTGTTGAGAGAGGAGTTGTGTACTCCTAACTTGGTAATTACAAATTTCTCGGTGGAGGTTCCTTTGTGGGAGGTCCTGTGTGGACTAGTGGAAATCCTTCTTTGTGAAGGCGGAGACGTAGAGCAGTGGCTCGAACCTCGAAACATATCTTGGTGTTTGCGTTTGATCCACTATCTCTAAACTCTCTCTCTTATATCTTACATTGCTTCATATTATTCATATCACTTATATGCTTGGTATTGTTTGTGTGCCCATACTTGTGTTGAACTAAGAGAGCTTCATATAGCACCTCAAGTCTTAAGAGGAATTTAAAGGAGATACTCCAGAGCACTTCACGGGGAATTCTGCTATATTTTTTGGTTACACATAGTGTGTTACAATTGTTTTTTAATTCCGCATCATTTGCATTAGATTAGCTAGTTCACCTAATCACCCCCTCTAGGTGTATTTTCAGTTTCATTGATATCGATGATAAAATATTTCTTCAGAGTTTGATAATAGATTTTATTTGATCTCAGTTATTGGTGATTAGAAGATTAGAACAGATCAGTATTGATGAGAGGACTGATTACTGATTCATTAAGATGGTGATTATTGTATCGGATACTTGGACTTGGATTCAATGTTTGATGTTCACAGTGATTATTATTGAGACTATGAGTTGATAGATTAGTTACTAATATCGCTGTTGTACAGATGGATGAGATTTGACTGATTTTAGATGGGACTGTATTGTAAGAATCAGTATCTAGACCGTACTTGTATTAATTTATATTATTGAAAGTTACTAGGAAAATATTGTCAGACCCTAACATATGCATTGTTCTATTGTTTTACCGTGTACATGGTAGTATTGTCCACATTGTTATTGTTACATCATTGATATTGTTACTATCACCATATCATCTCAGTAATTGAAATAACATGGATATTGATTGATCTAAATAATAATATGAATAAACAACTTACACTGGGATTACAAAAGTTGATGGAGGAGATAGCGTCTGTATTTTGGGTGGACCTAGGATACAGGTTGCGCAGCCGAGATATGGTTCTACTGCAGGGTTCCGGGGGAAGATTGACATCCCGTATTGTTCATATTGTTATTGTTATTGATATATTATTATTGTTATTGACTACCTAGCGGTAGAACCTGGTTTAGCGCCAGGTGATTGGGCCGCAGTTCCAGGTATGTATGGAACCCATCTAAAGCATAGACAATGTCTCCAACTGATCAGTTTCAATAATTTAGGACTTCGATTGACACGTGTGATAGGCGTAGTATGGGATACGTCTATTACAGGTGGCAGTTGGTCTTCGCTAACATAATTAATAATGATAAGCTGTTATAATGTATTGTGACTGACCGTAATCACCCGACAATACATATATATAACTATAATAGACATATGATTGTACACATGATCGGATTGTATACCAGACTAGTGACATATATATTAGGTTACATATCTTGACATTAGTAGTTTTCTTTTATTATGACACCAGTTATATATCGTTCATAGTTTTTTTCTTGGCATTAATTATTCTGTTATCTTTCATTTCAATTATCATGTTATTTTGCTTACATTGTTATTATGCACGAGCACCTTTCCCTTTACACACACTCATTAGGTCGCTTCTGATGACCCTGGATTCGCACGTCCAGATACTAGATGTTTTATGCTCTTGTTCAGGTGTTCGTTGAGCTCGTACGCTTCGCGAGGGCTGGAGTTTCTTTCTACCTATTTTGGTATTCTAGTATTCTTGATTCTTTTTATTTCTATTTCTGTTTTATTTCTGTTTCTATACTTTTCTTGATTCATGTACATCAGATTCAGTTTTTATTCAAGTTCTTTTTATATGATCATACGTGGATACTTATATGTGATATTGCAGTGATTTGATTTATTTTGGTTTAGATTTATAACTTGTTCAGGTTACTTTACGCTTAGCGTATAACGTGATGTATTCTCCTCGCATATATACGTCGTTGACTCTCGTCGCGACTCCATTTCCACATATTTTGGGAAGCGGGACGTGACAGTTCTAAACTCAAACAAAAGAAAGAAAAAGAATATTTTGTCTTAATTGAGTTTTTCTCTCTGTTTTTTCCTCTCTTATTTTTTTTAGCCGACTGGGGTTTGTAAGTCTACAGTTGGATCAAAATTTTCGTCCACAAGGATAGGACACAAGGCACCCATCCATCAGGCATGCCATATGATTGATCGCCCACAAAATTAGGGACCTAATTAATTAATTAATTAGAATTCTAGAAACCAATCCAGCAATATTTTGTAAATAATTTGCATGATTACATCTAGATTCACCCCACCTTTTCCACTATTTTCTCTATATATACCAACCATCTCATTCTCAACCCCTAAAACCCACCACAAAAAAAAAAAAAATCAAGAAGAAAAAAACAAGCATGCCAAGAAAGAAGGTTAACCTCGCCTTCATCGCCAACCAAGCCGTCCGTCGCGCCACCTTCAGGAAGCGCTTCAAGAGCCTCATCAAGAAGGTGAGTGAGCTCTCCACCCTGTGCGACGTCCCGGCCTGCATCCTGATCTACGGGCCCCACGACGTCCGTCCAGAGGTGTGGCCCTCGGAGCCTGAGGCTCAAGAGATCCTTGAGCGCTTTCTGGCGCTGCCGAAGCAGGAGCAGTCCAAGAGGATGATCAACCAAGAGGGGTTCCTCCAGCAGCGGGTCCAAAAAAAGGTGTACCACTTTCGGAAGAACGAGCGCGAGATTCGCGAGCTGGAAATGGCGGTGCTCTTGTTCGAGTTCATCAACGGTCGCAACCTCTACGAAATCCGGGTGGAAGATACCATTGGTCTGTTTTACTACATTAACATGAGGCTCAAGGCGTTGTACGAGGTCATGGAGGCCACCATGGGAAAGATGACGACTGCGGTCGAGGCCGCTGGAAAGGAGGTGACAGCCATTGCTCCGGCGCAGGCAATGGAGGAGATGGCAGTGCTGCAGAATCAGTTCCGGAGATGCCCATGCCAACTGAGCAGATAGGGCTCGGGAACAATGGAAGTTGGGAGCTTGGGGACATAGTGAGGCCTTACATGAACAATGGGAGTCCATGGATTATGGATCCAAATCTCTTCAGGTTCTGAGATTGATCCTAGTGGCTTGGCATCAAGAAATGATCTGCTTCCTTGTCTGGTTTCTATTCTAAGTCTGCTTGTGTCAGTTTAAGTTCTAGGATCTGTATCATGTCTGTCTTCTTTGCCTTTGCCTTGCTTTAATTTCAGTGTATTGTTTAGGGTTTGGATGTCTGTTTGGACTTGTCTTAGGGTTTCGATTTATATTGAAGTGTGATAAATATTGTTTAAGTTAATGAAGTTGTTTTTATGGTCATTCTGGGATCTATATGTCTTCTTCCATGAAGCTAAGGAAGTCTTTGAAACCTAAATATTACTTGTATTACCCATAATTTTCATTTTTTGAGTTTTGTCATATAAATTTATTGTCTTCTCGTCGGTGAAACAGGTGCATATTACTTCACTTCTCTCAAAAAAAAAAAAAAAAAAAAAAATCCCAAAGTTTTGTCTTAGAAATAATGAATGAGCTCTAAGACTTGTTATATCTAAGGCAGGAAAGATACTCTGAAAAATAAATGAGGAAGGTTCTAAACTTCAATAAGAGGTGTTTAGCCGATTATATCCGCAAATATAAAATTTAAAGCATAAGGTCTTTAGTTTCAAAAAGTTGGGCTTCTTTATAATTTTTCTCTATATAACATTTAAAGTGTAAAACTATAATTTAATTCACTTTTCGTTGTAGAAAAGTTTTATTCGTATCACAAAAAATTAGGCTTATTTATATTTTTCTCTATATAACATTTGAAGCATAAGGCATAAATTTAATTTTGTTTTAGTTATGAAATTTTTTTATTCCTATATCGGAAAGTTAGGCTTATCTTTTTCTCTATATAACATTTAAAGCATAAGGATATAATTTAATTTACTTTTAATGAATATTTTGATTTGTATGTCGGAAAGTTAAGTTTTCCTCGTTGACTGCTGGAAGGGCACAAATATGAATTTCCATGTATTATGGTCTTCTTATTACTATGCTAACATGAAAATTTGTTATTTATTAAGTCCAGAACATAGTTTTTCGATAGTAAGTTACTCAAATATTACGTCTTATTATTCAAAATACCGACCTTAATTTTAGAACAAACGAGATAAGTATGATTTATGATTAACGAAATCATTGTTTATAAATAAAATGACTAGTTAATTTTTGGTTAATGAATGAGATGATTTTTATTGAATATGCTATAAATGCAAACAACTAGCAATTGTTAGATAATTGCAAGGGGAATGCACAAATGGAGAGAATATACATTAATTATATAGTACAATCAGTGCATAAGGAGCACAATAACACTAGAATGAAAGGGATAGTTTGTGATGAACCTGAAGGATGTATGAGAAGATGGTGGAATTCATGGACTAAGGAGCTGGCAATGCATAGACTAGGTTTTATTGAAGCCCATAAATTTTGATGAACAAAATGAGAAGGATGGAGAATATAACTTCATATTTATAAATTAGCATGTATAGAAAGAATTCACCTTCAAGTAAATTCATAAATATTTTTACATCCTAGAGCGATAAAACCCATTAAATAATCCCAAGTGAGTTCAGTATTTAATTAGATGTACTTTGAGCATACAAGTAAAAAAAAAAAAAAAATTCTTTTTACAGCTAGAGAAGGTGATCTTATAAATATCGCTTGCTAGACATAAGACTAGGAGCTTCTACTCTTCATATGATATTACACGATGGAAGATTTTCACATAATGCGTTTAGGTGCTAACAATCAAGACTTGGGCTTCCTTCACCTTCATCTAAAGCACATCAAATTTGCCCCCAAAAAAAAAAAAATAAATAAATAAGGAGGCGCATCAACTTTGTCTTCTTCAATTATTTAAACATTAGCAAGATATCATGAAGACGTCGTCATGATTATATAAGAAAATACAAAAAGAGTAATTCTCAATTTTATTGTCAAGCTTTTAAGAGTATAGACTGTAAGACTATACAGTAGAGTGCATCAATTGTAAGAGAATATTCTTAAGCCTCACCTTTTTGTTTTTTTGGCCTATGCTTTCAATCTCCATCTCATGTATCATTGCCAAATGTTACTAGATTTTTGTCATCTATATGTTAGGAGATCTTAAATTGAAACTCTCATAAATTTTACTAATGCGAGTCATAGGATACCATCTGATACTCACTTATTTTTCATAATTGTTTAGACAATTAAAGTGTTTGTGGATATTGATTTGTTCAAGAAATAGATTTAAGGGTAAGTTGCGGAGAAGCCATATATATGTAATACAATGAAATATATTTATTTGTTTAAATCGAACTCAAGCTGAGTCAGAGGAAGTTCTAAATATTATAATTATAAAATTAAGAAATTTTAGCAATAAGGAGAATTTTAAATGCCCCCTTATATTCAATTAGGATCCTAAAAAGAATATAAAAGAAAGGGGGAATATTTGTGTATACATATTAAAACACACACACATACATATTTAAAAATATGTATACAAGGAAAGAGTATGTCATGCACAAATTTATACATATAAGAAAAATGTTGTTAAATAAAATTATATGCTAAATAAGTTAGGATTAAGGTTTATCCTTATGAGGTGATAAATACATGCATCGTCATGAGAATTAAGAAAGATTTAGGGATGGACATCTAGTCTTCATGAAAACAAAAAGAAATTTTAGAAGAGACACCTAGCTAACTAGGTGTCAAGGTCTTAGACTTCATGAAAGGCTATATAAACTCATTTCCTCTTTTATTCACTTTTTCTTCTTACAAACTCTATATACTGTTAGATTTAGGAATCAATCTGATAACTAATCAATATCACCGATCTAATTGGCCAGGTCGGTGAATATCAGGTGGGAAATTTTCCATTCAATAGAATGTTTCTTAATTATAGAACCACCTTTCAATTACCTTCCTTGGTTAAACACCAATTAGACTGGTATAAGTCAGTCTCAATATACTGTATATCAGTATAACCCTTACATAAATAATATTAATTCACTTATACAGTACTTGGAGTGAGGTACGCTTATAGAGAATCTCCTTATGACAATTACGTCCCTTGCTACGGTGCTAACAGATTACTAGACGCTGGTCTCCCAAGATACAACACTCCTTCACGGTATTTGGATAGCACTACCAAATCACCTACGGTCGAATCGTACTTGACCAGTACCTTCACATGATTATTAATGCAGCAGGACCAAGACGAATCTCAGGGAGAATATTTATATTTTACTTTGGAGGAACACCAACTGTAGAGAAAGGAGGGAGATAGAAGAATATTCTACTTTGGAAGTCACAGATTCAGATAACAATTCTATTAAAGAATCTGTTGAATTTTCTGAGCCTTCTTTTAGAATGAATCTTACTTCAGAATCCGAGTTACTTCTTCACTTTCACTTTGAAATCCAATCCGAGTTACTTCTTCACTTTCAATGTGGAATCCGAGTTGCAGAAGAGGGAGAAAGAGATTGCTGTGTTTCTATGTTTTTCTGTGTTTTAAAAATGGAAGGAAGAAGCGCTATCTATAGCGCTTCGGAGAGGGCGGAATCGTACTTTAGAGTTTTGCAATGGTTCGGTTTGAACCGTTGCAACAGATCGTTCCAGACAGGAATCGCATAGACTGTTGCAACGGTTCGTGTGTGGTTTCCTGTCAGCCGTTGCGCATGTCCGGATAGCGGAGCGGGCGCGATCCGCTGTAACGCCATACTGGTGACCGGGTGGGTAGGAACCCGAACCCGAGCTCCGGGCTCCGGCACAGGCTGGCCGCTGCCTCCGGCAGGGGGGTGCGCACGTGTGGGCATGGTTTCCCCTAACAGCGCACGTAAACTCCAAGTACCCAAAGGGCACACCCTTTGTTCCCATTTTTCTCTATTTAAACACTTCAAACTTTCATCCCATGTCCAATGTGGGACTAAATACTTTTAACTACATTTAGTCCCTTTTGGCTATTGAATTAGGCAAACTTTAGACTTGAATATCTCATTCATTTGAAGTCGGAATTGAACATGTGAATATACCACGTTCATCCCCAATGTAAGGAGAACACACTCCAACCATTATCCAATTGATTCTATCAACGAATCTCGCCGTAATTCAACTCAAAGATTCACATTTAATTCTTCATATTTCTCAACAATCCCCCACAATGAATGGAGATCCAAGGAATTGACACACAAAGAGACTGATTCTATAGTAAAAGGTACTTTAGAAAAGAAACTGCATCAGGATAGGTGAAATAGGTCTTGAACTTTACATAGCGAAAGTTTTATCAGACTTACTGGCTAATCAGTGAACTAAGTCTTGAACTGTTAACTGTTAGTGTAAGCCAAGTCAACAAAGTTCACACAGTAACTTTACAAATCAATTTGGTTCTCAGTTGTGTCCATTTTGGCCCGGACATTCTTAGTTTTAGAGAGTATCTTTAGGGAATAACAGCCTCCATAGAAATTTCTAAATAGCCGACCCAGCTCTATACTCATATAGGGATCGTCCTATTAAGAGTAGTCTACTCTACTCCACTTATTTTAATAGCAAGATATAGGCATCATTAAAAGCGTTAAGCTTATCCTTAATCCACTTGTAGAAAGCACTTGTGTGCACCTTAGGAATGGATTAAGTCAAGCTCCTAAGTGCTTACTTGCTGAGTCAATCATAACTGGTTTTTTCTCTTGAACTTAGTCTGTGGGATCTCCAATCGCTAAGTGAGGTTTCCATTAAGCTGACTCGGTAAGGTTAGATTTTTAGACCCATTCTCCTCGATGCGCAGTTTACACGCTTTCCACTTAAACCTTTGGTAAACGGATCCGCTAAATTATCTTTTGATGAGACAAAGTCAATAGAGATAATTCAATTTGAGAGCAACTTCTTAAAAGTATTATGTCTATAAGGAATATGTCTAGACTTACTATTATATATAAAATTTTGTGCCCTAGATATAGCTGCTTGATTATCGCAGTGAATGTATATAGCGAGCACTAGCTTTGGCCATAATGGTATATCTTTTAAAAATTATTGAAGCCATTTTGCTTCTTCTCCGGCCTTATCTAAGGCTATGAATTCTGATTTCATAGTGGAACGGGCAATACATGTTTGTTTGGAAGATTTTCAAGATACCGCTGCTCCTCCTAAAGTAAATACGTATCCGCTAGTTGATTTTGATTCCTCAGAATCTGCAATCCAATTAGCATCACTGTACCCTTCAAGTATAGATGGATACTATCCATATCTTAAGGCATATTCCTTGGTATATGATACGTAACCTAATACTCGTAGTAGAGCAGTCCAATGATCATCACTAGGGTTACTAGTATATTTGCTTAACTTGCTTACAACGTAAGCAATATCGGTCTAGTGCAATTCATTAAATACATTAAACTTCTGATAATCTGATAATACTCCAACTGGCGTACTCCAGTTCCCGTATTCTTACGAAGGTGGATGTGTGGGAGAATAGAGAATTGTATTCTACTTTATCCCATGATCCTTGAATCTTTCTGTCATCTTATCCACGTAGTGAGATTGAGATAGATTGATTCCATCTAGTGTTCTTGTGATTTTAATTTTTAAAATTACATCAGCAACCCCCAAATCCTTCATGTCAAAATTATTAGATAACATTCTTTTAGTGGACTTAATAATTTCAATATTAGTCCCAAGTATCAACATGTCGTGTACATAAAGACAAATAATGATACATGCATTTCTAACTGTTCTAGTGTAAACACACTTATTTCATTCATTGATAGTGTCCATCTTTGATCATGACATTATCGAATTTCTCATGCCATTATTTTGGAGCCTGCTTTAGACCGTATAAGGATTTTAGCAATTTACACACTTTGTGTTTTTGGCCCTTGACTATAAATCCTTCAGGTTGCTCCATATATATTTCTTCATTTATTCACCATTTAAGAATGCAGTCTTGACATCCATTTGATGAATATCTAAGTTATGCAATACTGCAATTACAATTAACATCCAAATGGAGGTTATTCTTGTTACTAGTGAATAAGTATCGAAGTAGTCAAGTCCTTCCTTTTGTCGATAACCTTGGCTAATAATCTAGCCTTATACTTATCGATAGATCCATCAGATATTAATTTTCTTTTGAAAATCCACTTACTCCCAATTGGTTTACTACCAGGAGGCAAGTTTGCTAATTCTCAAGTATGATTACTTAGTATGAATTTTATTTCGCTATTTATAGCTTCTTTTCACATTTGTGCTTCTGGGATAGACATAGCCTCTTTAAATATTTAAGGCTCACTTTCAATAGCATATGCTATGAAATTTGGACTAAAAGATTTTGAGATTCTAGATCTTTGACTTCTTCTTGGTTAATTTTCACATTAACAATCGGTTCATTATGGCTTTCGTCTCCGAATGCCATCTCATGTGTTTTTTCTCAGAAGTCTTTTCTGTTTCCCGTTTGTATGGAAAGATGTCTTCAAAGAACACAGCATCTCTATATTCGATAATCATGTTTACATGAATATCTGGTATTTCTGATTTATGAACTAGAAATCTATAGGCACTACCAAGGCATAGCCTATGAATATGCAGTCCATAGTCCTTACTCCCAACTTAGTCTTTTTAGGCAATGGTGCTAGTACCTTTGCAAGGCACCCCCACATTTTGAGGTAATGGTAGGTAGGTGTCCTTCCATGTCATAACTCAAATGGTGTAAGACCAAGTTTCTTGTTGGGTACTCTTTTTAGAATAAACAGAGACCCCCACAAGTTCTGCGGAACTCTAGAACTTACGAGCATGGAATAGACCATCTCCTTCAAAGTTCTATTAGACCATCTCCTTCAAAGTTCTGTTCTTCCATTCAGCAATTCCATTTTGCTGAAGAGTATATGGTGCTGTAGTTTGATGGATTATACCAAATTTAGCACATAACTCACTAAAATCACTTGATTCATATTCTCCGCCTCGATCGGATTTTTGAATCTTGATCTTCTTGTTGAGTTGATTCTCAACTTCGACTTTATATGTTATAAACATAATCATTGCCTCATCCTTACTGTTTTGAAGATACATATAACAGTATCTTGTATAGTCATCAATAAAAATAATAAAATACTTTTTCCTGTCTCTAGTTGGCGTAAACTTCAAATCACACAAATCGCTATGAATTAACCCTAACGGTTCTGTATTTTGATCAATTGAGTGAAATGAATTTTTCACGAACTTGGCCCCAACACAAATCTCACACTTGCGAATTTCTTCCAAGTTGAGTTTAGGAATATACCCTAGATTAGACATGTTTTTTAAAGACTTGTAATTTACATGCTATAATCTAGCATGCCATAAAATAGGAGATTCAAGCAAATAAACAGAAAACTTCTATTTATAAGTTTAGGGTACAAATACACGGATTTTTTGTGCACAACTGCAACATTGGCCTTAAAAAGGCCATCAACAAGATAACCCTTACCCACATACATCCCACCCTTAGTAAGTACAAATTTATCTGATTTGAAAACCATTCTAAATCCTTTCTTACAAAGTATTTATCCAGAGATCAGATTATTGCGGATATCTGGAACATGTAGCACATCGTTCAGAGTAAGCTCTTTCCCAGATGTTCACTTCAGGATGACCTTTCCTTTTCCCTCAACCTGGATACGGCTGATTTTCCCATGAAGAGTTGCTCATCTTGCTCTAGTTTTTGATATCCAGATAATAATAATTTCTTAGAGCAGATGTGCCGAGTAGCCCCAGTGTCTATCCTGCAATCCTTATTGTTGGTCGTCAAATTCACTTTGACACCACAGCTGAAAGGCTTGGTGACGCATGGTCGGTCAGGTTTGCCTGTGGATGGATCTTCTTGTTCTTTTGAGACGGCTGCAACATTCATTCGCCTTATGTCCCTATTTGTTGCAGATGTAGCAAGTTCCCTTGAAGTGCATGTTTTTGCCTTCTTGGACCTTGCCTTTGTATCCTTGGATAGTCTTCTTCCGCTTTAAGCCTTTGGAAGAAGACGCTTTCCCTTTTGAGTCTTCGATCACATGGTCTTAACTTCATAGGAGTTCTTATTGATCCTTTATTGGACTTTCGGTTGTCCTCAATTCGAAGCCTCACAGTGAGATCTTCCAACTTCAGCTCCTTATGCTTGTGCTTAAGGTAGTTCTTGAAATCTCTCCACGCAGGTGGGAGTTTCTCCACAATAGTAGCAATTTGAAAAGCTTCAGGTAGATTCATACCTTCAGCCTCTATCTCGTGCAAGATAAGTTGAAACTCTTGCACCTGACTGATCACAGTCTTGTTGTCCATCATCTTGTACTCCAGAAATCGTCCTACGATGAACTTCTTGGTACCGGCATCCTTAGTCTTGTACTTCTTATTCAGACTGTCCATAACTTCTTTGCCGTTGTGATTCGACTATAGATATTGTAAAGAGAGTCATCCAGTCCATTTAAAATATAGTTTCGACAAAGGAAGTCACCTTGCGTCCATGCATCGACTGCAAGGACTGAGTCCCGATCAGTTCTGGGTTCTGGTGGTCTTCTTGTTGGCCCAAAGGCCCATCACTTTAGTTTTGATGATAATTAACTCATGTAGTTATATTACTAATGATCTTGTGTTTAATTAGTGACAGATTCTTTGATCAAGATCTTAGTAGGTGCATAGCTTCAACAAAAGATTCAAAGTCAAGATTTGGAGCTAGCACGGGGTTTGGACCAAGTCAAGAAGATGAGAAGCCTTCAAGTGAAGACTTCAAGAAGATGAAGACTTGTGTCTAGGTATAAGATTTTATTTTTGTTTTAGTTAAAAATGTAAAGGATAGAATAGTGGTGGATTGCTCAAGTACATATACACACACACTCTTGATAGAATTGTTTTCATAAAAGATTTTTTTGTTTAGAAAAGATTTTTCTTTGTGACAAAATACTATGTGGTTTTTGGTATTCATGTTTACATCTTTCAATCAAAACCAAGTTTATGCTTATTGTCAAAAACATAGATATTTCATTTTGATTGTGTAGTGGATCATATCCATACACACTATGCTTTTAAAGTATATCTTGTTTTTGTATTTGATGAAGATTTGGAAAAACATGTTTTGGAAAAAAACAGTTTTTATTTTTGAGCCAATATTTCCATATTACAAAAATAGCCCAAATCATTTATAACATGCCTTGATTTTGTGCAAGCATGTTTGTTTATCAAAGTATATTGGTAAAACTATTTTTGTAGAATTTCTATGTATTTATGGGATTTTATGTGAACCAAAAGACTTAGTTTTAAATCCCAGAAAATCTGTTTTCAGGCTTCAGCTAGTCGACTTACTACCTTTATAGTCGACTAACTCTGAAGTCGGTCGACCGGTTGAGTCGACCGACGTGCACAGACGTGCACACTTTTGTGCACTGGAGGACGGCCGACCGGACGGTCGACTGCTCCAGACAGCTCTGCTCTTTGGAAATTTCGGCCGACCGTACAGGTCGACCGACAGAGAGTTCTACTCTCTGCTCTAGTGGCTCGGTCGACCCGGGAGGTCGACCGTGGCTCCAACGGTTAGATTTCTGACCGTTGGCGGTCGACCGACCCGGTCGATCGGCAGGCCTGACAGACCCCAACGGCTAGTTTCTGGCAGCCTATATATTTGGGGGTTTGGTCATTGTTTTCTCTAAGATTTTAGGAGAGCTTTGAGCCAGTTTTTCTCACTCTATCAAAAGAGTTTTCTCCACTAAATTGAGAGCTAATACTTCCAATCAAAAGGGAAGATTTTATCAAGAGTGTTTAAAGTGATTCTTTAAGTTTTCCTCCACCTTTCTCATCCTTGTTTTTCTCACACCAACACTTGAGCATCCATGGAGCTATTCATCTTATGGGAGTGTTGTAGTGAGATTTTTATTGGTGATCAAAGTGTTTAGATCACCAAGAGATCTTTTTCTTGTTCTTTAAAGGAGCGGGCAAGTGTGCTCGCGGTGGTTTAGAGTTCGGTTGTGAACTCTTGGTTTGAGGTGCGGCCTCGGCGAGCTAGTGAGCTTGTGTGTGTACGGGACTAGGGAGTCGAGGGCTTGTAGGTGTTGCGGCACCGGGGAGAGATCCATTGGGATCTTGCATAGTGGAAATCTTCGTGTGTCGAAGGCGGGGATGTAGAGCAAGTGTGCTCGAACCTCGAAACAAACCCTTTGTGTTTGCGATTGCTCACTCTCTCTCTCTCTATCTCCTGTAGGCTGTCTAAAAATGACTAACAGACCAGCCATTAAGGAAGCAGAGTCTCAAGCTCTAGACGCGAGAAATCGATGCTCGCGTCTCAGCATTAAGACGCGTTGGCTCTACACCCGCGTCTCAACGTTCAGCATCAAGATGCGTCGGCCCGAAGCCCGCGTCTCAGCATCAAGGCGCATCGGCCCGACGCCCGCGCCTCAGCATCCAGACGTGAAGGCCCGAAGCCCGCGTCTCAAGGCGCGTCTGGCTCGACGCCCGCGTCTCAAACTTCAAGGCGCGTTTGGCCCAACGCCCGCGTCTCAGTTGTAACTGCCCTGATTGCGGGGCCAGTCACCGCGCATGTAGCGGGTAGTGGCCCCTCATTCGGGAGCGTTTTCAGGAGGCACCTTCACCCCCTGAGATCCCTATAAATAGCCTTGTTGCTATGAAGAGGGATCGGAGTTTTTGGAGAAGGGAGAGAACTTTGAGAAGATCGAAGCTTGGGCAGAAGATTGGAGTTTTGAAGAGAGAGAGCTTTGAGATAAGGCATCATCAAAAATCGATCGAATCCAGGCAGAGGATCATCAAGAGAGAAGCACGACTCTTCAGCGAGCTTACGAGTACTAGCCGCTCTTCGCCTACCTCCTCTTGAGACAGCAATATCGGAGCTGAGTTCGCTCTTCCGAGAAGCACGACGGCTACTGAGACAGAGCTTCTCCCCACCGAGCCGTCAGGGCACCAGCTTTAGAGACACGACTTCTACCGACCGAAGAAGAGCGACGGTCCACGGTCATCTGGTCATTCACTCTCCACACGAAGAACCCAGCTTTAAACAAAGGGAGATTCAGACATCTCCCTCCCTTGTAGCTGGAAAAGAGGGAAGAGTAGTTCTTTTGGTTGTAATCGTTTCGCTTGAATCAAGGAAATCTTTTACAGCTAAAACCACTTTCTCCGACCACCAGGATTTTCCGGGCACCCTACAAGAGATGGCGACTCCGCTGGGGACTACCTTCGTTACTGACGAGCGCACCGTGGTGCAAGATGACGTTCTCCGTAAGGGGAAAATGGTCGAATCCCTCGTCGTCGAGTTCGACCAGGCGAAGTATGAAGAGTTCCTCTCTTCTGGCTCCAAGAGCCCAAAGACCCGCGTCTGCCGCAGTCGGTCTCAAGTGGACAGCCCCCTGAAGCCCAATCTGAGGCTCTGTCGGGTGCTCCTGCTGCCCACTGTGCCAAGTTTGGTTCACGCGCCGACGCGCCTCCCAGAAGGCCTGCGTAACCTCAGACTCCTCTGCTGCGATCAACCGCGTCGCGCAGAACACACGCGTCAACGCTCTCTGAAGGGCCGCGTGGTCCCCGGCACATCTACTGGTGCGATCGACCGTGTCGCACAGAACGCCCGCGTCAGCGTCTCTCAGGAGACCCGCGTGGCAAAACACCCCTGGTTCTACAAACCAGGAAGTTGTTGGCTTCTCTCTTCCTCCACGGCGCAATCGGAATGCCGAGAGCGTCGACAGAGAAGACGCGCGCGTCAACACTCGGTCGGAAACGTTGGTTTTCTGACTGGGGTTGAACGCAGCGTACGATCCGATGCCTTGCCCGCACCTCGTCCAGTGCGAGAGATCCGCGTTTGGCGACCCAAACGCGAGACTCCCCAAGTTGGGCCTTCTGGAGACCAACTTGCCACACGCCAAAGCGAAGCTTTCTGCGTCTTGTCAAACGCAGGGAAGCACGCGCCCATAGGCGTGGGCCCAGCAGCCCACTCTCCCAAGTCTCTCTGCTCCAACGCAGCAGACAGCAACGCGAAAGTCGCGTCTCATATCAACAGAGACGCTAGACGCGCGTGACGCAGCCGCGACGCAACGGCCGCGTTTCTGAAACCGGTGTCCAGGCTGAACAGCACATGACTGTCTCCCGTCGTCCACGTTGCGAGACCAGTCTCTTTAATCTCCCTCCCACAGATTTGAGGGATTATTTGACAAGGAAAAGGAGTGCCAATCAGACCACTTCTCCATGCTGCTGTCAACAGCTCATCCAGATGCTCTCTGGATGCCATGCGAGTCAGGCGTGCACCAGCCGTCTCTAATTAGACAGCTGACCCTGATTCCCCCATCAGCCAAGAGAAGACGCTCCCACAGGAGGAGAACCTTCTCAGATGTTGAATACCCGGAGCTTACTGCAAACATGACTAGCAGAAGCAAGGGAAAAAAACTAATGGTCAACTCAGAGGAATCTGACTCTGAACCGGAGGGGGTGTATCAACACACTCGCACCCGGACAGGGGCCATTCCCCCAATTGACTATAATGCCTTAGCCCGCGGCATTAGAATGGGTGGTTCTCACTCCGCTATAGTGGGAGTCGCAGGCTTCAAACTCTTCCGTCGAGAAGGAGGCTTCCGCCTACATGGCCGACACTCCTGAGGAGACGACCAGGCGTTTAGAGCAGACGCAGAAGCACCAGATGGATATAATCGCCTCTCAACAGAGATCCATTGACTCCCCAAGCATATGCTTGAGAAATGCTTGAAGAAAGAGCGAGATCTCCTCCTAGACGACCGAAGGGGAAAGGGAGAAAGGGAGGAAGCCCACCCTCCGAATCTTCTGACGAGACACGACGATCTACCTCGGATGTGTCCAAGCCCTCGTCGCAGGCAAGAAGCGACCAGACCCCGGGAAAGGCTCATGCTAAAAGAATGAGTCAACTGGAGCAGCGCCTCGAGGCCCTTACCAACCGTAAAGGCCTCCAAGAAGCTGGAGTAGTCCGGCCCTATCCGGCCGAGTGGGACTTAGTCCCGTACCCTCCTAAGTTCAAGGCTCCAACTCTCCAAGCATTCGACGGGAAGGGGTCACCCAACCAGCACATCTACTACTTCAAATCCCAGACCGGGAACGTGGTAGATAATGACGCCATCTTGGCGCGACTGTTCATCGGCACCCTGAAAGGGTTGGCTTTTGAGTGGTTTATGAAGCTCCCGGAAGGTTCCATCAAGAACTGGGGCGACTTGGAGAAGCTGTTTCTAACACGCTTCTTCGAAGATGATTCGGAGGTCACAATGCCTACCCTTTTAGCTACAAAACAGCGAAAGGGAGAGTCCGTCAAGTCTTTCGTAGAAAGATTTCGGAACATGGCACTCCGATGTCCAAGCGGCATGACCCAGGCCACCCTGGTGGAAAACATGTCGCCATAATCTCCAAACCACTCCTTGCTCAAATAGGAGTTGCTGAAAGCGCACCTGGAAACAATTAGTCCAGCAAGGTGAACAGGCTGAGGAGATTGTCGCCCGCGTCAGAGCGGAAGAAGGCAAGCCCAGGCCAGAGAGGTCGACAAGGCGTGCACCAGACACCTCCCTCCAGACGAAGCGGAAGGATAATTTGGCGACGGAGACCAAATCTCCCACCAAACCTCAAACAGGCAGGGCAAGTGGCTCTTCAAGCCAGCCGCGCCCCAACAAGCAGTATTCCTTCAAGGAGGAACACGTCGATTCGCTCTTCAAGCTACTCAACAAGAGCAAATCGACTGAAGCTCCCTGAAATTAGGCGCCCGGAGGAAGTCGGCAAGACCGACAATCCCACCTACTGCTTATACCACAGGATGCTCGGTCATCCTACCAAAAGCTGCTACGTCTTAAGGACATCCTTCAAGCTCTGATTGACGCGGAGGTATTAAAACTCCGACCGGAGCAGAAGAAGATGACGGCCAAACATGACGTCGATTCTCCAGTTTGGGACACGACCCCCGACACCCGTGGGGGTGATCTCTGTCCCGAAAGGTGAACTGAGGGTGGTCAACACAGACCCTCATCAGCAGCAGGAGAAAGGGTTGGTACCCGTCCCTACACCTCGAGGGGAAATCATGTGGGTCCACACCTGACCTCGTCGACGAGCAACAATGGACGACTGTGACCAACAGGAAGTCCAAAGGCAAAGGGAAGGCTTCATCTTGCCATGTGATATGCGCCTCTCGAGAAGCGGACACTGATGTTCCCTCGCTGAAGACTCAGAAGAGGAAACAACAGTCCTGGCCGCAGAGCCCAGCCAACCTACGGCGGGGACCCGTTCAGGACAGGCATACTTGAAGCAGTACGGCGAGACAGCAGGGTTCTCCGCAACCAGCCGTGGAACCAGCCAAGCCCTCCTCTAAACAGCCTGGGAGAGGAGAAGCAAAAGAAACTCGGTTTTCTCGAGTTCTTGCGAAAGGTGTAACGGAAGGATCCTCGACACCTTACCGCTTCGACGTCTTGGCTCAACTAGCCAACATCCCGGCACGCATTACCTTGTATGAGCTCCTGAGGCTATCAAAGTCAACCAGAGAGGCTCTACAAGAAGCTTGGCCAATGCTGAGGTCTTCATGACTCGTGTGCCAAGGGAGGAAGATGTAAAGGATTGCCTCCACGCCTCCCCAAATGCTCCCTGCATCACCTTCACAACAGATGACATGCAGGTTAAAGGGAAGCATGACCGACCCCTATACTTCACAGGGTATATGGGTCATCCGAGGTGAACCGCATCCAGGTAGACCCAGGGTCTGCGCTAAGCATCATACCTCGCCGGGTTATGCAGTTTCTAGGCATTCCTACCCATCGTCTGAGCCCTACCCAGACGACTTATTTACGGGTTCAATGGCAACAGCTCCCGCCCAATGGGGAAGATCAAGCTCAGATGCCAGATCGGGAGCCTCAAGTCAGAAGTGACGTGTTACGTCATTGACGCGGACACTTCCTACAACCTGTGCTGTGGGACGACCATGGATTCACCGCAATTCCATCGTTCCCTCTACTCTCCACCAAGTCATGAAATACATTGACGAGGAGTGGACAGGTCCGAACGTTGATTGCCGAAAGGCATCCGTTTAAAGGGGTTGAAAATTATTTCACGGACTCCCTCTTATATCAGGATCCGGAGGAGACTAATGAAACCCCACAACCAGAGGAGCCAGACTCTGGTAATGAAGCTGACGTTGAGCCTGAGAAAGAAGAGTGCCTGTGGGGGTTGGAGCCCATTGTAAAGAGCACTAATAAGCTCGATGTTGATACCACCGACGATGCGGGTGGTTGGTACATTAATGAAGATTTAGACTTTGCGTATTTTCCTGTGTATGTTTCCGATTCAATACCGTCGGATACCACTACCGACGTGACGGGACGATGACTCTGGTCGGCAATAGATGCTTTGACATCTTTGCATGTACCGGTGAAATCATCCTTCGGGACATACCAAGATAATGGTGACGCGCAAGAGTCTGTATTCATGGTTCCAGCCAGACGAAAAGGCCAAAGACCAATACTTTTTGGGCGAATCGCATCTGAACCAATGCCCCACGAAGAATCGGAAGGTGAGGATGAATCCCCTCAGTTCGATCATTATGAACCGAGAACGCTCAAGATGATGAAGCGCATGGGGTATGATCTAACCAACAGGCCTGGGTTGAACTTCGAAAAAGGAAGAAGAACACTGCTTCGATCCTTTTGCACCGAAAGGGAAAACCCCTATTACTATCATCGGACGCGCCGGGGTTGGGCTATATATCAACTCCAGTGCCATCAGCCTCTGATTCGGAGAGACTGTCAAGTCATGACTGCTCATCAGACACGTCGTCGTGGGAATCAGATGTCAGTGTCGGCAACATCTTCAAAGGGCTTTCAGTAAACATGGTTTCGACAAGCCATATGGAGGATGAAGATGAAGAAATGATCCAATCTGATACAGACCCTTGGATCAGACATTTGAATGCTCTTTGGGACATCCGCTTGAACAGCGTGAGCCACCCACAGAAGACAAGGTTGTTCAAGTCAACCTAGGAGATGAAGCCAATCCTAAACCCATCTTCATAAAGACGGCCTGTCACCTTCAGAGAAGAAGGATTTAATATCTCTTGTACAGGAGTATATAGATGTCTTCGCCTGGAATTATGAGGACATGCCTGGACTTGATCCTCAAGTGGCTATGCATCGCCTCAACATCAATCCGGACATGAAGCCTGTTAAACAACAGCAGCGACGGTTCCGTCCAGAGATAATGGAGGCAATCCAATCAGAAGTCAGGAAGCTCATCGATTCCGGCTATCCGGGGAAGAACAACATCCCGACTGGGTAGCCAACATCGTCCCCGTCGCCAAGAAGAACGGGAAGATCCGGATCTGCATCGACTTCCGTGATCTAAACCAGGCCTGCCCCAAAGACGAATTCCCATTGCCAATCACAGATGTCATGATTGACATACGGATTGTGGAATTCCGAGATGAATGTCCTTTATGGACGGGTTCTCAGGATATAATCAAATCAAGATGTATCCCGATGACGAAAAGCACACCTCCTTCAGGACACCTCTAGGGGTATATTGCTACACCGTCATGCCCTTCGGTCTGAAAAATGCAGGGGCAACCTACCAAAGGGCCATGAATGCCATTTTCCATCGGTAGATACGCAAAACGGTGGGAATGTTATGTCGACGACATCGCGGTGAAAAGCCGCACTAAGGTGATCACATAGCAGACCTGAGGGGGTGTCTTCGACATCATGCGGGCTCATCAATTGAAGATGAACCCACCAAGTCCTCCCTGGGGGTAGCCAGTGGCAAATTCCTAGGGTTTGTTGTGACTTCCACAGGAATCCATTTGGATCCGGAGAAAGTCCGTGCTATCCAAGAGATGCAACCCCCCAGAAGCCTCAAGGAGCTCAGAGGTATTACAAGGACGATTGGCATACATCCGCAGATTCATTTCAAATCTCTCCGGGAGATGCCAACCTTCGCTAAGCTGATGAAGAAGGGCGTTTCGTTCATTTGGGACGACGCTTGCCAGCAAGCATTGAGGAGATCAAGCACTACCTCACCCAACCACCAGTCCTTGGCAGCTCCGGTATCCGAAAGCCTTTCCTGGTGTACGTCCGATCAATGGATCATTCTTTGGAGCTCTACTAGCTCAGAATGATGACCAGGGGCGAGAACAAGCAATCTACTACCTAAGTAGAACGATGATCGGAGCCGAATATCGGTACAACCCGATCGAGAAGGAATGTTTGGCACGGTGTTCGCCATTCAGAAAATGCGACACTATCTGGTGGGCCAAACCATAAATGTCATATCCAAAGTCAACCCCTGAGGTTACTCATGACAAAGCCTTCTTCACTAAATGGCCGGCTGGCAAAAATGGGCCATATTGCTATCACAATATGAGATGCATTTTCTGCCACAAAAAGCCATTAAAGGACAAGCGGGTGGCAGACTTCCTAGCTGAACACCAGATCCCAGGGCAGCCAAACTCTACGAGGATCTCCCAGATGAGGTCGCCGAAGTCTGCCTAGCTCAGACGTCGTTCGAAAGTCAAGTATGGCAACTTTTTTCTTCGACGGTGCATCAAGGGCAAGCCCGAAGGGACACACAGTAGCGGGGTAGGAGGAGTGGTACTCGTCTCCCCACAAAATTACGTGATTCCCGAGCTATCTCGTTAACCGAGCCCTGTTCCAACAATGTGGCGGAATACAACGCTCTTTTGATGTGGATGCAATTCGCCGATGAGATTGGCGTTAAAATCTCGAGGCATACGGTGGATTCTAAACTCATCGTCAGCCAAGTTCGCGGAGAGTATGAGGTCAGGCATGAAGATCTAGTACCCTACTACAAACGCGACAATCCACATGGCCGAGAGGTTTTCAAACTTCTACATCGACCATGTACGCGCAAGCAAAATGCGCATGCAGATGCACTTGCATCCCTTGTGCCTCCTTAGCTCTTCCAGCTGGAGCATGGAGAAGGTATTCGTCTATAGCCACGACCTATACTGCCAAAAAGCCCTCGGAGACTACCAGAGGTCAACGGGAGATCGTCGCGGTAAGGAAACACTTGAAGTGTCGACCGATCCAGAGCTTAAAGACTGGCGATTCTCCCTACATTGATTTTGTCTTATACGGCATCTTGCCCGGAGACACCAGGGAGGCGGCTTGCCACCCGAAGGAAAGCCTCCAAATTCTACTACAATGCGATTTCGCGAACATTGTATCGTAGATCGCAATGACGGGATCTTACTCCGGGCCTCTCATCAAAAGAAGCCCACGAAGGTGTTGAAGAAGCCCACGATGGTACGTGTGGAGCTCATCAACCTGGCCCGAAGCTGGCAAACCGATCTCAAAGATTGGGTTACTACTGGCCCAAGATGGTTGCCGATGCTGTTGCCTATGTCCAAAAGATGTCACGCTGTGTCAAATACATGGCGATTTCATCCATCAAGCACCAGGATACCTCCACTCTACGACCTCTACCTGGCCGTTCGAAATGTGGGGGATGGACGTGGTGGTGGTCCTATCAGCCCACCATCATCAAAGGGACATCGGTTCATCCTAGCGATAACCGATTACTTCTCAAAGTGGGCCGAAGCTATCCCTTTGAAGGAGGTAAAATTATCTAACGTGATCAAGTTCGTGAAACATCACGTTATTTACCGCTTCGGTGTGCCTCGGCGGATTGTCCCATGACAATGGACCCCAGTTCATCAGCCAGGCTTTTCAGAGATTCTGCGCCAAGTCAGAATCCAGAGTTGTCATCAACGGCATACTATCCGCCCGCTAACGGCCTCGCAGAAGCTTTCAACAAGACTATTGGCAAGCTTCTCAAGAAATCGTCTCGAAAAGCAACGAGACTGGGACGATAAGTTGGGCGAATGCTTATGGGCCTATCGCACGACTGTGCGAACCCCAACTAAAGCCACGCCATTTTCTTGGTGTACGGATGCGAAGCCGTTCCTTCCACTGGAAATCCAAATCCATCTCTTCGCGTCGCCTTGACAGCGGAAATGACAACAGAGGAGAAGCATCGACAGCGACTCCAAGAATTGGAAGCCTTGGACGACAAGCGTCTGCAGGCCCAACAACAAATCGAGCTTTACCAAGCTCGTATCACCAGAGCCTTCAACAAGAAAGTCAAATCCCGAACTTTCAAGAAAGGCGACCTCGTCTTAGCCGTCCGAAGACCAATGGTCATGACGCACAAGACAAAAGGAAAATTCCACCCAAATGGGAAGGACCATTTGTGGTAGAGTCAGTCTACTCAAATGGATCGTATCGCCTCATAACCTCAAATGGCGATACACTCATGATGCCAATCAATGGCAAATTCCTGAAGAAATACTATCCCTAGATGGCATTCTTCCACCGATCAAGTAAAAAATACACCTCTGATCAAACATCCGACGCCCTTGACGGCTAAGGATAGAGGAAAATGTTGGCCTTTAAGTCCAACATAAGTCTTCGACAACTCATCATGCTGAGGGGAATAGCATGGCTAGCCCAACTCAAACGGTAGTTGGTAAAGGCATGACAAACCCGTTGACAGCCTGAGGATTTGCTAAAAAATCCTAAGGGACACGTTCCCATTTGATCCGACGCCTCCGACGGCTAAGGATAGAAGAAAAACATGTTGGCTTTTAAGTCCAACATAAGTCTTCGACAACTCATCATTGCTGAGGGGAATAGCATGGCTAGCCCAACTCAAACGGTAGTTGGTAAAGGCATGACAAACCCGTTGATAGCTGAGGGTTTGCTAAAATCCTAAGTGGACTTAATTCCACTCTTCCCTCAAAAATCCCTTACAATTCTCATCCATAGAATGGTAGGACCACAAAATGCAATCATTACCATGTTAACACTATACTCTGGTAATGAATACTCTTTGTCGAGTAAAAAACCTGGCTTGTTAACTCTGCATAGAGTAACAACTCTCAAATTGGCCAAGTTAACACTATACCTCTGGCACCTCAAATTCCACTTGTCAATTCTCATCAATAGAATGACAGGTCCTCAAATTGCTCCTATCGCAAGCAAAATTCTTGTCAAGTTAATATCACACCTCTGACAAAACTACTGTTTAAAGTTAACATTACACCTCTAAGCGGTACTTCGAGTGCCTGTCAAGTTAATATCACACCTTGACAGTCACCTTTCTCAGACTTCCATATCGAAGCTGAAATGGACGATGCAAAGTTAACACTACACTTCCAGCATCCGAGTCATTGCTAAGTTCAACAATACACCTATGGCTATGACCTTTCCTCGACTTCCTTGTCCAAGCCGAGATGAACGATGCCAAGTTAACACTACACTTCTAGCATCCGAGTCATTGCTAAGTTCAACAATAACTATGGCTATGACCTTTCCTTGATTCTTTAAGCCGAGACGACTAATGCCAAGTTCAACATTACACCTCTAGCATTTCTATCACTGTTAAGTTAAACATGCACACCTATGACAGTGACACCTTCAGTTTTCCCAAATAAAAACTGAGATGCTGATGAGTTAGGTTAATATCACACCTCTAACTCAGTCCTTGTCAAGTTAATATACACACTTCTGACAAGACTACTTCTAAACCGTTAAGTTAATATCACACCTCTATCGGTAAAAATCTTACTAGATTCCACGCACGAGTCTAGTTTCATTGATATTCTCCCCAACTGAGTATTCAAATTCATTTGGGAGGCATTGTTGGTTAACATTACACCGAATAAACAATGCTTCTATCAAAATCCCCAGCTGATCTTAAATCAAGTTAATCCCAAATCCTTGATAAAAGTTCACTTTCTCTGGGGGTACGCGCTCCACTCGTCACTTTCTTTTATAAAGTGGCGGGTCACCAAAATCATTCTTTTGCTTCTAAAACAAAACGTTCAAGACAACAGAAAGAGGCAAAAAGAAA